>CM030361.1:2658974-2838974 GCA_017893485.1 Hemerocallis citrina | reverse complement strand
GTGAATCCTACCAAGTGGGAAAGTTTCGAGGGTTTTTGGAGGCCGTTTGCGCGGTTTTCTCAACTTCTTCGCACGATAGTTTTTCGTATTAGAATTTTGTAAGTGCGGTTAGATTAGATTAGAAAACCCTTCAAACGACCTCCAAAAAATACGAAACCGTGCGAGTTGGTTGGTGTCACCTACGATAAGCCAAACCAACTTGTAGAAGTGAGTTTCGACTCACGGTTCGAGAGATACGGCCGCGTACCGGTTACGGTTGGGAAAAAACCGAGTAAAGCGGTAGACGGCCGTATCTCGCAAACCGTGAGTCGAAACTCGCTTCTACAAGTTCGGGTGGCTTGCCCTACGTGAATCCGACCAAGTCGGAAAGTTTTATAATTTTCGGATGCCATTTGGGCGGTTTTATCAATTTCCTCGCATTACAAGTTTGAGCCTAAGAATTTTCTAAGTGCGGGTAGATTAGAAAATCCTTCAAACGGCCTCCAAAAAATATGAAACTTTGCGATTTGGTTGGTGTCACCTAGGAGAAGCCAAACCAACTTGTAGAAGTGAGTTTCGACTCACGGTTCGAGAGATACGGTCGCGTATCGCTTCCGGTTGAAAAAAACTATTATAAAGCGGTATACGGTCGTATCTCGCAAACCGTGAGTCGAAACTCGCTTCTACAAGTTCGGGTTGCTTGCCCTACGTGAATCCGACCAATTGGGAAAGTTTTAAAATTTTCGGGTGCCGTTTGCGCGGTATTGCTCTATTTCCTCCCATTATAAGTTTTATAATTAGAATTTTCTAAGTGCGGGTAGGTTAGAAAACCCTCCAAACGACCTCCAAAAAATACGAAACTTTGCGATTTGGTTGGTGTCACGTACGAGAAGTGACCCGAAGTTGTAGAAGTGAATTTCGACCCACGGTCCGAGAGATACGGGCGCGTATCGGTTTTGGTTCGAAAAAAAACAAATAAAGCGGTAGACGGCCGTATCTCGCAAACCGTGACTCGAAACTCGCCTCTACAAGTTCGGGTGGCTTGCCCTACGTGAATTCGACCAAGTCGGAAAGTTTTATAATTTTCGGATGGCATTTGGGCGGTTTTCTCAACTTCCTCGCATTACAAGTTTGAGCCTTAGAATTTTCTAAGTGCGGGTAGATTAGAAAACCCTCCAAACGATCTTCCAAAAATACGAAACTTTGCGATTTGGTTGGTATCACCTACGCGAAGCCAAACCAACTTGTGGAAGTGAGTTTCGACTCACGGTTCGTGAGATACGGCCGCGTATCGCTTATGCTTGGAAAAAAACCGAGTAAAGCGGTAGATGGCCGTATCTCGCGAACCGTGACTCGAAACTCGCTTCTACAAGTTCGGGTGGCTTCCCCTACGTGAATTGGACCTGGTCGGAAAGTTTTAAAATATTCGGATGCCGTTTGCGCGGTATTGCGTCAATTGCTCAAGTGAGAAGTTTTTGACATAGAATTTTTTAAAAAACGGGCCGATTAGAAAACAATTCGAACCACCTCCAAAAAATACGAAATTTGGCGAGTTGATTGGTGTTACCTATGAGAACTGACCCGAAGTTGTAGAAGTGAATTTCGACTCACGGTTCGAGAGATACGACCGCGTATCGGTTGGAGGTTGGAAAACAACCTAATTAAGCGGTATACGGCCGTATCTCGCAAACCATGAGTCGAAACTCACTTGTACAAGTTGGGGTCGCTTGCCCTACGTGAATCCGACATAGTCGTAAAGTTTTATAGATTTTTTTGTTTTCATTCATGCGTTTTTCAGTATAATCTCGGTATGTTTGTTTTGTTGTCATCTTTATTAACAACTTTTTAATTTTTTACAGACGGGTATCTAAATGGCTAGAACAAGGCAACCAAGAATCGAGTCCGGGAACACCAGTGGCGCACCAACTACTGAGGTAAGATCGATTACTATTATTAGTTTTAAATACAAACATGTAACATTATCTCAATAATAACATTTGTTATATTTATTCGTGTAGGTTGGTGGCCGTCAATCCACATCGGCTGAGGCAGGTCCGTCGTCCTCGGTTACATCACCCGAACCCGTGGACACAAGTGTACTCACCCTGCAACCCAAACACCGATCGGAAGCCGTGTGGAATGGGTCCGATAGAAAACTAAATTTTCGGAAGCACACAGTTCTTCCTTGGGATGAACGTATCACGCCGTATGTGGTAGAGGCCGGTTTCTACGGAGCAAGATTCATTCACTCTGTGAAGCTAGATCGGCCACTCCTCACACTCTAGTCGAGCGATGGAGGCCGGAGACCCACACATTCCACCTGCCTGTGGGTGAGATGACTGTGACCCTGCAGGATGTGGCAATGATAACAGGACTACCAATCGATGGGGTTGCCGTGACGGGAAACATGGACTTCGATCGAGTTGAAGTCGTTCGGGACTTACTCGGTATCGACTTGCAGTTGGTAGTTCTTGAAATGCAAGAGAAGGCCGAAAAAAATATCCGCGAAAATGCCCCCGCAGATTCTGATGAAGATGTATTGAATGAACAAATAGAAGCTGCGAAACAAAAAGCGGAGGAAGAAGTGATGGATGATGCTTTCGAGGGTAAATCACTTTACATCACCTGGTTAAAATACCAGTTCGAGGAGGGATATTTGAACCCCGAGTCGGGTGAGGCTGACCTAGTGTGCTATGCACGTGCATACATTTTTAGTTTGATAGGGGGACTTATCTTCCCGAACTCATCCGGATCAACCGTGCCGTTGATGTACCTACGGTTGTTGGAGGATTTCCAGTATGCGGGTCGCTATAGTTGGGGGAGTGCGGCACTGGCGCTACTATACAGGAGTTTGTGCATATGTTCTTTAGGTAGCGCACAGATGGGTGGCCCAATGGTGCTGATGCAGATATGGAGTTGGGAACGCATCCACATCGGACGTCCCCGTATTACTCAGCCTATACCGGAATTTTTGGCCGACCCAGGGGCAGCAGAGTTGTTACCTCCTGTAGGAGCATATTGGGCCGGCCGACACACGTGGACCGATAACCCACGCCATTCGCTGACTTACTACAGAGATGAGTTGGACAACATGCGGGACGAGTTCGTCATATGGGAACCGTACTCGGCCGATAGGTTGCAACGCGTTCCTCCAGTCTGCCTAGACAGATCCCTTTGGTTGACGGCAGCACCTCTTGTGAACTTTTCGGTTGTGGAGTTCCAGTATCCTGACCGGGTCTTGCGGCAATTCGGATATCAACAGAAGATTCCCGATGTCAGGTCGTACGATAAAAAGTTGCACGAGGTTAGGGGAACGGGACGGGTGCCCAACTTCGATTGGGCTGATTTTCATCGTTACCACGTAGCCAACTGGAACACCATGCGACATCAAATGACACTGAATTTGATGTTTGTCGCGAGACCATACGATGGGTCCCTCCAGCAGGCATACATGATGTGGTACAAGCGAATAACCCGGTTGTTCGTTTCTCCAACGGTCGCCGTACCAGCTGGGGAGCAACTTCCGATTCCCGAAGCCCAGGTAGAACCACCTCCAGCATATTCCTCCTCCCAGCCGATGTACCAACCGAGGGCTGAGGCACATCGAAAAGCGGTCAGTCCAATTTCATATAGTTTGTATATTTGTACTGTGTTCAATTGATGTACACTAATTTTGAATGATGTTTAAATTGGAATTTTTCACCAACTGTAGATTGACAACGCATGGGAGGTTGTTCGAACAGCTGCCCGCCACCTGAAGACTAGAATACCCGAGAGCTTAAAGACGGTAACCCGGGAGATGTTAGCCCCGTGCCGTCGTACTCTGGAGGACGCGGGTGAAGGTCCACAGGTTGAGGCCTATTTGAGCGCCAACGTGCCGCCAACACCCTTAAGGCGAAAACAGGTTGTTAGTAGGGCAATTATAATCCCTGGTCGTCAACAGGGTACTGATGAGGAACAGTCGTCGGATGATTCTGATTCTCCCCAAACACATCGTGCACGGCGAAATCCTAAAAGGACCAGGCAACCTCCCAATCAATTCACACCAAGCGGTCGCAAGCGGACTGGCCGTAGACGGTAATCTGTAATACTCTGTAATAGCGTATCTTTTGGTTGGTGTTTTTGTCACTGCAGT
This sequence comes from Hemerocallis citrina, assembly GCA_017893485.1. Taxonomy (NCBI): domain Eukaryota; kingdom Viridiplantae; phylum Streptophyta; class Magnoliopsida; order Asparagales; family Asphodelaceae; genus Hemerocallis; species Hemerocallis citrina. The sequence continues at coordinate 2,834,860 of CM030361.1, read as the reverse complement.
AACTAACGTATTGTTTGTTTCTACGTTGATAAACTGTTGCAGGTGAATTTTGGGGCGCCGGATGCAAGCCAAATTCGAGAACGGCTTCATTTGTGAATAATTGTCTTTTGGCCATGTGCAGTCTTATATGTATAATTTTGTTGTAAACTCTTGGATTTTGTGAATATTGAATTCAGTTCAAGTAATTAAGTAGTTGGTCGTTATTGGACTTTTGTACGCCTTCAAGTTTCTTTTGAATATATCTGTTGTCTTATTTACTTTGATGTGCTTTCATTTGTTATTTTGTGAACCACATTTAATTAATTATATTGCTGCCAATATCTCTCTACTTAATCCGTTATCAGCAAGGACGGGTTAAGTGGAGAGATATTGTCAGTCCTTTGGAAAACTACTCAAGTAGTACATGAAACAAGTGCTGCCAATATGGGTCATCCTAACCCGTCGTTGCCAACAACGGGTTAGGTTAACTTAACCCGTTCTTGACGACAACGGCTTAAGTAGAGAGATATTGGCAGCAATATAATTCATACAGGCGAAAGTGCTGCCAATATGGGTCATCCTAACCCGTCGTTGCCAACAACGGGTTAGGTTAACGTAACCCGTTCTTGGCGACAACGGCTTAAGTAGAGAGAGATTGGCAGCAATATAATTCATACAGACCAAAGTGCTGCTAATATGGATCTTATTAACCCGTCATGGCCAACAACGGGTTAGGTTAACTTAATCCGTTCTTGACGACAACGGCTTAGGTAGAGAGATATTGGCAGCAACTAACCACTTCTACAAATTTCTCTTAACTCTTTGCGAGAACTGTCTCCGGAACTGTGCAAAGTGACATTAATATGTCCATAAATTGTTTATTATTTTTATAATTTTCCCATTATTCGCCCGCAACTAACCACTCTAAATTTGTAACATGATAAGTTTTGTGAAAGTAAAAAAAAAAAATACGAGTTCTGTTGTAAAAAAAAAAAATTTACAGTCATATGTATTTGTTTTTTCCCTGTTTATATTTATTTTTTTAATTTCTTGGCTAGCCACGTAACTAACCAATATAAAATTGACCACATCAAACGGATATTCAAATCCAGACAAATTTATTAAAATTGAGCACATCCCACATGTACACTATACGAGGGGAAAAAAACTTGTAGACTCTCTAATGTGGGTACATGGGGCATGCATTTATTGTGGAAGGACTGACAAGAATCATTTTAGGTTATCTGGTCGGTCCTCGTTCTAATTTCCCGTTGATAGACTCTCACTTCTGCTTCTTCTCATAGTAGAACAAGTTTAATATCAGAAATACCACTTTTAGATCCCACATGTAGCCCATATGGGAGAAACACCACATGTAGATCCCCACATCAACGTACAAAAAGACCAAGTCAGGGTTTGGAACAATTGTAATGATGAAACTATTCCTAATGGAAAAGCCCCTCTGTATTATTATTGAGCGCAGTGCCTCCAGGTTTAATATAGAGGGCTAACAAAAACTGCCATCTTTTACCAGAAATGACAATACAAATATGTTTTCCACTGTCTGTGCAAAAGATCCCCTGTTTAATAAATGGGGGAAAATCCACATTTGGATTCGCACATGTAGCCGTTATGGAAAAGCTACATGTAGGGAGGTACATGTGATGTTGTAGGCGGGTGTTGAGTTCTACTTGTTTAGCTTGGTGCGTTTTCCCACTAAGGTGTATGTTCAAAAAAAACGTTGCCTATATGGAGCAAAAACCACACGTACATCCCCACATTTAGCCTATTTGGGGGAAAAACCAAATGTACATCCCCATATGTAAAGATTGTGGAAAAAAAAAACATTTAGATGCCACATGTAGGCTTTAACACATGTAAAAAAATATTTAGATCTACACATGTAGCCCACATGGGGAAAAAAAACATGTACATCCCCACATGTAGCCTATACATGGAGCAAGCCATATGTAGATCCCCACATGCATGTAAAAAAATACCAATACATATTTGGATCAACTGTGATGATGATGGTATCCCTAATGGAGAGATATGAAACGGTAAAATCTCTGCTACAACTTACAGTTTGTAAGACTGTTAAACCTGTTAGTGTTCCATATATCTTACAGTTCTCTTCAGCGAGAAAGAGTCTGCTTACCAAAGCTGACAGAATTGTGTATCTAAATTGTGGAAGGCCGGATAAGAATCATTTTGCGATTTTGTTGCTGGTCCTCAGACAAAATTGCGGTGCTGAGATCCCTCATGAATATGCCTAACCAGACGCGTCACGTGATCCGCATCTCGTCCTCAGATGAGATTAATTGGCTATCAAGAACTGGATCTGTACATGTGATGAGATTACTTAATGTGAATTTTTTAAAGGCTTGTGGTTGTCACTTGTTTTAGATGACAACATAGCCTATTCGGTACAGACAACATGTAGATTCCCACATGTAGTCTGTATGGGGAAAAACCACATGTAGAATCCCACATGTATCCTATACAGGCAAAAAACCACATGTACATCACACATGTAGCCTATGTGGGTGAAAAACCACATCTAAATCCCCACATGTAGTCCATGTATGGTAAAAACTATATGTGGATTGCCTAACGTTGGTACATGAGGGATGCACTTATTGTGGAAGCAAGTATAAGAATCATTTTATGGGTTCTTGCTGGTCCTCATTCTAGTTTGCGGTTGACAGACTGTCACTTCTGCTTTTCTCCATATTAGAACAAGTTTATTATTAGAAAAACCACATGTAGATCTCACATGTAGCCCATATTAGAACAAAATCGAATGTAGATCCCACATGTGGCCCATATTGAAGAAATAACACATGTAGATTCCCTTAACATGTGGGAGTAGATATATTTGATTGACTGATGGATTGATGGATTGATTAGTGTGGGAATTTAGAACGGCCTGTTAATTTACTACAAGTTAACGATTCGTACAAAAAACCGTTTAAGGAAATTTTTTTACTTTGACAAAACTTATTATGGTAACAAAGTTAGAGTGGTTAGTTACGGGAGAATAAATGGAAATTAATAAAAATAATAAACAATTTACGGGCATATTAATGTCACCTTGCACAGTTCTGGAGACAATTCTCGCAAAGAGCGAAGAGAAATTTTTGGAAAACCCAAAATTTATTCAACACCTTAAACCATTATTCGCGATAACGGGTTAAGTACCTTATCCCGTTATTCCCAAGGACGGTTTAAGTACTTCGATTTTTGGCAGTATAATTTGAAAACTTAGAGAGCCCCCTGGCAATAACACTCTACATAACCCGTTCTTGCGAAGAACGGATTAAGTTAACTTAACACGTTATTACCAAGAACGGGTTAAGTACATCGATATTACCAGAACTATATCAAGGCTTGGTTTGTACGTAACCCGTTATCACCAATAACGGGTCAGTTGTACTTAAACCATTATCACCAATAACGGGTTAACTAGGGCTAATTTACAGACACTGTGTAGTTGAGATGTGTATCAATTTGGTGGGGACAATTGTTGTCCTTGCTGCTCATTTTTCAAATAATGTGTCAAAACTTCGTTGACTAACAGGTAATGGCATCTTGTCATCTTTTATTTATGTTTAATCCAACCATGATCATCTGTTCCCTGCTAATCCATTCCCTATTTATCAACAGCCCTCTCTACAATCTTTGGTCCTATCATGCTCCCCAATTAATTTTGTTAGCCATCTATATGAGGGACCTTGGATCTCCGACATGCACTTCAAGAGGGAGTCTCCTCTCCTTCTATTTGGAGAACTCAAATGGGGTCTCCTCATTCTTCATAAGTGGTCTCCTCTTCTCTTCTAACTGTTTGCAACCAGGTGTAATCAATGTTCTCCTTATCTTTACTTCCCAATAGGGAAGACAAAGCTGAAGCTGAAGCTGAAGTTGTAGAAGACAAAGCTCAAGATTAGAGAATGGCTGCCGGCTCTCTCTCTTTTTTCTTCATATTTCTCTTAGTCTTCTAATTTGTTAGTTTTTACAATTGTTAGCATAAGTAGCATTTGTACGCCTTTCATACACATTCGTTCTCTATTGTTACACAGAATGCAGAAATTCTCTGCTTTCGCCGGACGGAGTAGTGGTGAGTGTCACGGTGTATTCATGGTACTTTTCGACTTCTTGGCATGCACACCTCACAATCGTGCCACAAATATCACGATTATGAGGAGTGCGTGTCAAGAAGTCGTTAAGTACTTTGAATATACGGTTACACCCACTACTACTCCGGCCGACGAAAGCAGGAGATTTTTGCATTCTGTGTAACAGTAGAGAACGGGTCTTGTATGCAGGGGGTACAAGTGCATGCTCGGTTTCTCTCAAGCGGTAGGGAGGGCCGTTGGCTCTGCCTTTTTTTCCCCACAGTGTTCGTTTCTTTAGTCTTCTATTTTTTTTGCAAGACCGGGTGTGTTTGCATATGTAGCAACTGTACGCCTTTCATACACATTCGTTCCCTATTGTTACACAGAATGCAAAAATTCTCGGCTTTCGTCGGACGGAGTAGAGGTGGGTGTCACGGTGTATTCATGGTACTTTTCGACTTCTTGGCATGCACACCTCACAATCGTGCCACAAATATCACGATTATGAGGAGTGCATGTCAAGAAGTCGTTAAGTACTTTGAATATACGGTTACACCCACTACTACTCCGGTTTCGAAGGAAGCCGAGGATTTTTACATTCTGTATAACAGTAGAGAACGAAATTGTATGCAGGGGTACAGCTGGCTACTTATGCAATCAAAAAAAAGCAGAGTCAACAGTCCTTCCTTCCACTTCCGAGAAGAAAGCGAGCATGCACTTGTATACTAAATTAATTTCAACTTCAATTTTCTGTATCTTCAAACAATATGTTAGTGCCAGTATGTAATGTTCCTTTATATGAATAAAATTTGGTTTTGCAAATAGCCTGTTGTGAATGCAATATCTTGTACATGTATCAACAAACGAAAATATGTCTAACTTGATGGTGTCCCAAAAAAATTACGAAACTGTCAGGTTTTGTTGGTGTCACCTACGAGAAGCCAAACCAATTTGTTGAAGTGAGTTTGGACTCACGGTTTGTGAGATACAACCGCGTATCGCTTACGAGATCGTTAAAAACCTAGTCTTGGTACAGACCAAGTCTTGGTATAGTTCTGCTAATATGGATATACTTAACCCGTCACGTCTAACAACGGGTTATATTGCCTTAATCCATTCTTCATCACAACGGGTTAAGTATAGCGATGTTGGCAGACATTTAATCGCCCTTAGATCAAAGTCCTGCTAATATCACTGTACTTAACCCGTCGCTGGGAATAACGTGTTAACGAACTTAACCCGCTGTTCGCAAGAACGGGTTATGGAGAGTATTATTACCAGGGCCCTATCCAAGTTTTCAAACTATACCCCCAAAAATGGAAGTACTTAACCCGTTCTTGGGAACAACGGTTAAAGGTTAGATAAGCCGTTCTCGTGAATCACGGTTTAGGGTGTTCAGCTAATATTGGGTTTTCTAAAAATTTCTCTTAACTCTTTGCGAGAACTGTCTCCAGAACTGTGCAAGGTGACATTCATATGTCCATAAATTGTTTATTATTTTTATAATTATCCATTTATTCTCCACTAACTAACCACTCTAAATTTGTTACCATATTAAGTCTTACAAAATAAAAAAAATTAAATTACGGGGTTTTTTGGAACGAGGGTTAGGGTTAGGTTAAAGTAGGGTTAGTCTAGGGTTAGGGTTAGGGTTCGGTTAAGACTAGGGTTATTGGTCATTGCATGTGTTTTGTTCAGGTTAATTCGGTTCATATTTGTGGATCCCCACATCTATATTTGACTTTCACAATAAGTGCATGCCCCATGTACCCACATTAGACAGTCTACAAGTGGTTTTTCCCACGTATAGTGTACATGTGGGATGTGGTAAATTTTAATAAATTTGTGTGAATTTGAATATCCGTTTGATGTGGCCAATTTTATATTGGTTAGTTACGTGGCTCGCCAAAGAATTAAAAAAAAAAAATTCCAAAAACTTCTACCAATATAAGTGTGCTTAATCCGTCGTTGGTGACGACGATCTTATTCAGCATAACCCGTTATCGGTAACAACGAGTTTCATTGGCAAAGATTGGCAGTGTTGTGGAATTAATTTCAAGTAGCTTAACCCGTTCTTGGTATTAACGGGTTTAGTGTAATTAATCCGTTGTCACCAACAACGAGTTAAACATGTGTAATTTACAAACATCAACTGTACATTTTGAGACAATTGCTGTCCTTGCTGCTCTTTTTTCGAGACTTGTATCATGTCTCTGTTGACTAACAAAGTTTATCATTATTGTCTTCTTCACCTTCATGTTTCAGCATTCATTGTCTTAACTGAGAGACCCATATCTCCTCCCTATTGATGAGCAGTGATCCATATAGCCTTTGCCTTCTCCTTGTATTGATCCGTATCTCCTCCCTATTGATGAGCAGTGAGAAACCCAAGTGGGCTATCATATCATTCTACACTTTTTCTTTTTCATTGCCTATAACTGAGAGAGTTAGACTCTCATCAACTCAAATGATTCTTCTCTTCTTCTCTTCAAGAGAACTCAAATGAGAGGCTTCAATTTTCTCTACTTCTCTTCAAAAATATGAGGAATCAATGTTCTCTTCTTCTCTTGAAGAACTCTTTTTTCTTCATAATAGGGAGGAAGAAGTTTGAGTTGTAGAAGAAATTTGAGATCAAGGATGGTCGCCTACAATTGTTCTTGTGTATGAAGATGCAGGAGTAGAGATGACTTGTTTCAGTGTACAAGTGCATGCTCGGTTTCTATCACCCGTTCTTGGGAGGGCCGCTTGGTCTGCCTTTTTTTTCCACAGTGTTTCTCTTGGTCTTCTATTTTTTTAGCTTTTAGATGTGTTTGCATAAGTAGCATTTGTACGCCTTTCATACAAGTTCGTTCTCTATTGTAACACAGAATGCAAAAATTCCCTGCTTTTGTCGGACGGAGTAGTGGTGGGTGTCACGGTGTATTCATTGTACTTTTCGACTTCTTGGCATGCACACCTCACAATCGTGCCACAAATTTCACGATTATGAGGAGTGCGTGTCAAGAAGTCGTTAAGTACTTCGAATATGCGGTTACACCCACTACTACTCCGGCCGACGAAAGCAGGGGATTTTTGCATTCTGTGTAACAGTAGAGAACGAGTCTTGTATGCAGGGGGGTGCAACCGGCTATTTATACATTCAAGGCAAGGCCTCTTCAGTTCAAGGATGGTCGCCTACAATAGTTCATAAATTGTATGGAGATGCAGGAGCAGAGAGACTTGTTACAGTGTACAAGTGCATGCTAGGTTTCCCTCAAGCGGGAGGGTAGGGCCACTGGCTCTACCTTTTATTTATACAGTGTTTCCCTTAGTCTTCTATTTTTTTAGCTTTTAGATGTGTTTGCATAAGTAGCAATTGTCCGCCTTTCATACACATTCGTCCTCTATTGTTACACAGAGTGTAGAAATTCTCTGCTTTCGTCGGACGGAGTAGTTGTGGGTGTCACGGTGTATTCATGGTACTTTTCGACTTCTTGGCATGCACACCTCACAATCGTGCAACATATAGTACGAATATGAGGAGTGCGTGTCAAGAAGTCGTTAAGTACTTTGAATATACGGTTACACCCACTACTACTCTACCCGACGAAGCGGAGAATTTCTACCTCTGTGTAATAGTAGTGAACGAAATTGTATGCAGGGGTACAACCGGAACTACTTATCTATCCAAAATCAGGCAGAGTCAGCAGTCCTTCCTTCCAATTCGAGAAGAAAGCGAGCATGTACTTGTATACTAAATTAATTTCAATTTAAAAATCCAGTATCAAGGGATGACTTTGTAATGTCAACTAGCATGCGGATCATGTACAATTTTAATATCATTCTTCAAACAATATGTTATTACCAGTTTGTAATGTTCCTTTATATGAATAAATTTTGTCTTGCAAATGGCTTGTTGTGAATTAGTAGATTTGTATATTATCTATATATCTATATAATAAAACACAAAAAAAGCTATCAAGTGGCTCACATTCAATCTATCCCAAAATCAATGGACCAGATTTCAAACTCCACAAATTTAAAAACACACACTCTCTCTCTCTCTCTCTCTTCCCCCAAAAACCAAAAACAACCCCCCTTCTCTCCCTCTTTCTCCCGCCCACTCTCTAATCTCCCCGCTCCTCACTCTCTCCCTCCTCCGCCCTTCCGTTCTCCTCCATCAGCGCCCCCCCCCCCAACCTCCCGATCCTAACCCCCCTCATCCTCCCGACCTCCCGCTCTCTCACTCTCTCCTCCGCTCTCTCATCCTCCACCTCAGATCTCCCAGCGCCCGTCTCTCCATCGCAGCTTCCGTTCGCAGCTTCCCAGCGCCGTTCGCAGCTTCCCAGCACCGTCTCTCCACCTCAGACCTCCCAGCGCCGTTCGCAGCTTCCCAGTCGCTTTCGCTCAGTCCCGTCGCCTTCCCTTCGCCTTCCGCACTCAACCATCGATTTCATCTCTCAGGTATACAAAATTTCTCCATTGATTTCATCTTCCCGTCGCCAACCTCAGCAGAAATTTTTTTCTTGAATTGGAATTAGGATGTTTTTGATTTCTTGATTACTGTGAATTTTTGCTGTGAATTCCCAGTCCGAGGAAAGGGTTTGCTGTGAATTTTTGGCTTAGTTGATTCTTTGCTTTTATCAGTTTTAGCTTAGTTGATTTGCTTCCATTCAACAGAAATTAGTTGTGATGATTAGTTGTGATGATTTTGGGTTTTATCATTCTAAGCCTAAGTTGTTAATCCCGTCGCCAACCTCAACAGAACCATTCTTTGCTTTTATCATATTTAGCTTAGTTGATTTTTTTTAATTAAGAGAATTGAGATGGGTTTTTAAGGATTTGAGATGGGTCTTGAAAAAGTTTTGATTATCAATGGATTTTTTTTCAGGGGATTTTGATCCGGAATTGAGATTGGTGCTTGAATTGGCGACGGATGAGGAGTTGTTGGAGCTCGAAAACATTCTGTTTGGACCCAGGTAAGAACATGGACACATTCATATCGAGTTGGAATTAGTTTTAGTTTTTGATTATTACATTATTTTTGGGAAAGAGTATCTGTATTGGTGATGATTTTGTGTGATGTGATTGTAAATATGAGAGTTATAGCGGGCGGCCGCGATCACTTCTACCTCACAAAGTTCGCATCTTTGGTTGTTTTTTCTTCTGGGTTTTTAAGGATTTGACATGGGTCGTGAAAAAGTTTTGATTGTGTTGGATTTTTTTCAGGGGATTTTGATCCGGAATTGAGATCGGTGCTTGAATTGGCGACGGATGAGGAGTTGTTGGAGCTCGAAAACATTCTGTTTGGACCCAGGTAAGAACATGGACACATTCATATCGAGTTGGAATTAGTTTTAGTTTTCGATTATTACATTATTTTTTCGGAAGAGTATCTGTATTGGTGATGATTTTTTGTGGTGTGATTGTAAATATGAGAGTTATAGATCAACTAGGTAGAGTTTGATCGCAGCGCGATATGCCCATATGAGGTTTGATCTTGGAAGCTTGGCTTAGAAGTGATCTAGATACTCAGAATTATGTCTGCATGGTCAACCATGATCTAGATCTAAAATCTAAAATCTCACCTGAGAATGTCTGCATGGTCAACCATGATCAGTATGAGGACTCTTATCTATTCAAAATATTACTTGAGAATCTAACTTGAGAATCTAAAATCTAAAATCTCACTTATCTATGAAAACAGATTGATTCTGATACCAATGCACTTTAATTTGTGCACAGGTCCAAGTAATAAGTTGCAAGAATTTTTGGAAACCGAGTTTGCGTATCATTTCTTCAGTGAGCGCTTTGAGAACTACATGAAAGTAAGTTTGCTCTTATCTTAAATATTCGGTTTTTCTTCGTTTTGTGTTGTTGCTTATGTTTATTGTTGTTAGTCACATTCTTCCTAAATACTAATCCTAATACCAGCAATAACTTCTCATTTATAAAGAACCTATTAAAAACAAAATTCTATACTTATTTATGAATACTTCAGAATTATTTGACTTTCCAATTATGATGTATGATATTATGATAATACTTTGTTTTTAGGTGAAGAACCGTCAACGCAAGCTAAAAGTAATAATTTGTATATTACTTTCTTAGATATGCACATTTGATAAACGTAGATTACACAAAATTAACAAGTTTAAATTAAGCAATATTTTCTTAGACATGTACCTTTGAATATTATCTCTTATGCACGCATTATTATCGTTTATGCACACATTTTTTGAATTTTGCTATTTCAACATTAACATTATTTTTAGCATAATAATTTGTGTATTTTTGAATTTTAAATGGACCGAAGAACAACCCCCCCCCCCCCCCCCCCCACACACACACACACACATACACACCCACACACCCACCACCACACACACAATATCCTAATATAAACGAACCAAATTTATGCATTCTATATGTTAACCCTGACACAACATTTTATGTGTTCACAGCGGGTAACTGACGACGACATAGAAGCACTGTTTTGGTCACTTGCAGATCTACCCGTTCTTGGATTTAATGTCACATATGGTCTGCTTTTTTGCGCTAAATATGTTCACAGATTAATTTGGAAATATTTTCTATGTTCTATGTGCAGGTTACATCCAGCACACTTGGCCTCACTACAGCAACCGTGACGCTTATTAACTCAGATAATGAAGAGAAGATTGCATGTTCAGTTGGGACAGGCCCTGTTGATGCCGCATACAAAGATGTCGATAGCATAGTTCAGGTGATACTTCCAAAAAAAGTTGTTTAATTTATGTGTAAAGGCAAAGTTGTTTAATTTCCATCACATAGTAATCATATGGGTATATTCTGAAGTTATTAAACTGTATATTGAAAAAAACGTCGAGGTAATTTTCTGTAAAGAAAAACACATTGAGGCTGCAATTGTGGTAAACATTGATGTATACATCACAAATCTAACCTATTTCATAAGCATTCAACATTCATAAAAAACTCGGATTGTCCTTCTCATTCAGTCTGAAGAAGTTGCCCGTGCATTTGGAGTTGTCTGCACACCTTAGATTTTTCTCTTCAGAAAGGACATATTTGTCAATTGTAAATGTTTTTTAGATCCAATTTCTGAGGTGGAAGAGTTTCACTTTAAGGTTGATTAACTAAATTTAAATTTTAGATATGAACTAGGTCACATGGATACTTAATCGAAAATAGTATGATGGTATTAATAACAAAGCAGTACTTTGGTCTCATTTGAGATTGCCTTATGATAGAATTCAGTTAACTATGTTACCGTACCCAAAATTTGTTCCAATGCTCACTGTGCTTCTATTGCATATTATTTCCATTATACTTAAAAGGCTTCTTACATAGTCCCCTAAAATGATTTATATTTTCAAATCTGTCCTTTGAATTCTTCGCATTTACATACTTTCCTTAGAAGAAAGTGATCTTTGAAAAACTCCTGACTGTCAGATTCACTTCTGAAACTGAAATAGCTACACAATTTTACTGTCTTACCGCTTCTTCCGATCTTTCTGTATAGCTCCATCTTTCTCTATAACACTTCTGAAACTGAAATAATCTACACAATTTTACACAAGTATCTCATTGTAGTTAATCATCAAAGAAGATAGATCGTAGTAATTAATAGTAGTTAATACGTTTTCTTGATTGGTTTGTTAAAATAATTACAACGTCAATTGCTCCAAGAACTTCAATTGGTTAGTTAATATGTTTCCCCTCCTTTATATACAGGTCAATTGCTCTAATGAAAGAACAGCAATGGATGACATCACTGCCAATATGGCCATATAAGTATCTTCTTTTTTTTAAAATTAAATCTACAACACGAAGATACTAGTAATAAGTTGTTCTCATTTTAATGTTTACTTCAACCATTGTGTTCTATTTTGAAGACTTCAACCATTGTGTTCTTCTACAACCCTGTAATTATTTTTTTCATTCATTCGGTTGGTGTTTAGTATGGTGGAGGTTGTAAAAATTGTAATATTTAGCATTTTGGGAGATGATGTAAGTAACTGTATATAATAATGATATAATATAGTTATGTTAATACCCGTACCCGCAATTTTGTGGAGTATTGGGTATATTGTTTGGTTTTTTAAATGTTTTTCGAAGGTTTTACAAAAAAATTATTACATTTTCAAAAGAATATTTGGTTTATATTTTGTATCTTGCATTATATTCTGATTTTTTCCCCCAGAGCCATATATATATGTTGCATGTGTGATGTTGCTCGGTTGAGCCTGGGGAGGATTTATATTTATTGCGTGTGATGTCATATATTTAACTGTTAGCAGAATTCCGTAAGGAATTTTTGTAAAAGGGCGAATATTTTAGGGGAGGTTCTGTCAAAATTTTTTTAAATCTATTATGTTTTCCTAATACTTGAGATTGTGAAATTGTCATCATTTTGTTGGTTCAGTGAAAATTTTGTAGATGGTACACTTGAAGCTTGAAGCTTTCAGGATTCAAGCTTGAAGATTTTCTAAATTTGTAGCTTCAAGATGAAGATTTTGTAGGTTCAGTGAAGATGAAGATTTTGTATCTTGAAGCTTGAAGATTTTGTAGGATCATTAATGGCTTGAAGCGTGAAGATTTTGTAGGTGGTACACTTGAAGCTTGAATATTGCGAAAGTGGTACATTTTGTAGAATTGTGAAATTGTGAACTTTTAAGAGATTGTGAGAATGAGTTTTCTGGATTGTATGTGAGGACTAGGATTGCCCGTGAGACGTGCGTACGGCACGTATTTAAATGAAGGTAATGGTAATGGTATATAAATTTAAGTTAAGGTAATGGTATATAAGTTTAAGTGAAGGTAATGGTATATAAATTTTATGAATAATGAAAGATAAATTTTATGAATATTTCAAGCAATAAGAGAAGTGCCAACCTTCATATTAGATGGTAGAACAATAGATAAATTCCGCAACAGAGTTAGTATTTCCAAAATGGCACAGCGAATAGAATTCACACAGGACTAATATGAGTTGCCAGGAGAAAAGTGAATTTACTTTGTGTAAAACATAACGGCCAACCTTGGTGCTTGAATATCATCACACAGGACTAACATTGACAGTGAGAATTGAATATCTGGATGCCAACTACACAGGACTACCAATCATCTGGATGCCAACTACACAGTATTTATTTCGTTTGGAACAACTCAGTTTTAGTCTTGCTTCTAAAATGTGTCAACGGATTAAGTAGAGAGATATTGTCCGATCTAACACCGCTATATGTGAAGTATTGAACCGAAGTACTGCCAATACCTCTCTCCTTAGACCGTTATTGCTAATAACGAGTTAGACTGTATAAAACCGTTACCACCAACAACGGCTTAAGTAGAGAGATATTGGCCGAACTAAATCCCTACATGTGTATTATTGAACCAAAGGACTGCCAATATCTAGCTCCTTAGCCCGTTATTCCTGATAACGAGTTAGATTGTATAAAACCGTTACCTATAAGAACGGCTTAAGTAGAGAGATATTGGCCGAACTAAAACCACCGTATGTGAAGTATTGAACCAAAGTACTGCCAATGTCTATCTCCTTAACCCGTTATTTCTGATAACGGGTTAGATTGTATTAAACCGTTATCGTCAAGAACGGGTTAAGAAAAAAGATATTGGCCGAACTTACAGGTGCAGTATTGGTTATGCACGAAATACACAATCGCCAACACAAATAAAAAACTGTTCACATTAGCAGGCAGACAATTTTCCTTAACACAAAATTTCCAAACATAACGAGTTCCCCAAATTGTATACATCTACTAATTTTACATTTTCCGACTGCAATAAGCATTCACAACCAAATTGCCTGGTCAAAATGCATAGTAATATAACTTTGTTCACAAATACACAAAATACACTGACGTACAGAAATTACATTATAATTAAAAACATGGTTAATTTACTTGTACCAAACAAGAACACGGCAATTATCCACACATATATACAAACCAAAAATAACACAACTTTTCAAGGCATCGCGTCTTTCCATTTGGGCGCGTTAAACTTGTTTCATTCCGGACCTATACCAGGGAGAAAAAAAAAAGGTTAACAATCCAGTCGAAATTCAAATAAATCGGCACGAATCAATATAAAATTTGGCAATTATTCGGTGATTATTTCCAAATTTTGACATGACATACATATTAATAAATTTCTTAAAGCCCCCTTAGCACGAACCTTCGCCTTCGTCAGCATCACTCTCTACCGCGTTTGGAGCTTCTTCATTGCCCACCGATCCACTAAAAAAAGAAGGAAGAATGAGTTAGTACTGACCAAAAATAACAAAGTTTGAGTTGAATAAACAAATACAAAATGTCTGATATAATACCTTGCTAAATTTTTGGGGCAATTCCGTGAATCGTGACCTACGACACGAAGACATGTCCTGCAAAGTCTTGGCCTCTTCGTTTTTTGGCATTCTCTTACCGACTTCAACCGTTTCCCTTTAGGCCTACCCTTTGTGGTGCACTGTACAGGGTCACCTACATGTGCATGTGTATGTGCTTGTCCACCACTCTCAGGTTGTGCGCTACCTTCGTGTGGTGTGCTGTTCACTGGATCAATCTCCGCAAAGCCTTCAATTCCCTTCAGCATGTGGTCGAGCATGTACTTGTATCCTCGCTCTGAAGAACAACCAAGATCGACCATATGTCTTGAGTGCATACTAAGTTCGCAATAACGCGATGCAAAATTGTCGCCCATATTATTGCCCACCGGTATACTGCTTCTCCTCATTTGATCCCTGGTCCATCGCCTACAAATATATTGTTCAGGTAGTGCGGTGTGATCTGTGAACCGAATAACTGCAAGTAGATGTTTGCAGGGAATGCCTATGAAGTAGTACATGGAACAAGGGCATTTAGCAATTTTACTGATTTTACAATAAGAAATCACCCTCCCCAGTTCTGAATTTCCACAAACTGTTACAGAATAAGCTGCACTATCCGGTGTATCCATACTCGCAATTAAACTCACATTAAGTAATAAGCTTTTGACCACTTCTTGTTGAAATTTGTAGAAAATCTTCAAAGTGTATGTCCCTGCCATTTGTGACTCCAATGCCCACTCGGTCTTCAATTTTGGCCGCTCCTCGCGATTACGATGTGTTTCTTTAAGTTCATCGTGTCTTTGTTTTACTAAGAGTCGGTCAAAGATGATAGCAAATTCATGTAGTGAGTACTTTTTATGAGTATGGTGCTTCAAGGATGAATGTAGCGATTCGCTACGTTGGGTACTCAGCATGCCCCCCCAAAATGAGTCTCTTGCGTACACCGGGGCCCATTTCTCACGGATCTCAAATTTTTCCTTCAACCATCTGTTATTTTCTAATTTGTACTGACAGATCAAATTTTTCCACTTCTGTTCGAATTCTGTTTTAAATTCCGCCGTATAAATAATAGTCTTCAAAGCATCCCTGAACTCATCAACGTTATTCGACATTCGAACTTCATGCGGTAGCTTATCCAAAATATGCCAAATGCAATATCTATGTGATGTGATTGGGAAAACTTTGGAAATTGCAGAAGTTATCCCGCGATCCTCATCTGTCACGATGTTGATCGGATCAAAAGGCATTGCAGCACGCCACTTTTCAAAGAACCACTCAAATGAGGATGCCGTCTCATTGGGGATGAACCCACAACCTAGGAATATTGATTGCCAATGATGGTTGAATCCAACAAATGGTACGAACAACATCCCGTATCGGTTTGTGTTGTAGGTAGCGTCAAAGCAAAGAACATCCGCAAATACTTTGTAATTATTTCTGGCGATACCGTCCACCCACACACAATGTGTCAATCGCCCTTCGGGGTCACATTGGTAGTCAAAATAGAATAAGGGATCGGTCGCCTTTTTCGATTCAAAAAACTCAAGTAGCATTTGTCCGTCGTGACCTTTTAAACCTTCCATCTCGTCTCTCCTGAGATTTCTTACATCGGTTTCGGTGAATCCAATTTTCTCATTACCTCCACTTGCAGCTTCAAAGAATAGCATTTGTTTGCATACAGGGACATTAGCTTCGGTCATTTGACCAATTACATTTTTAACTGTCTTAGTCAATTCACGGTTTCGAGGTAGCAAGTGACGTCTACCGGGTGAAGTGAATTCGTGATTGTGTGCTTCATTTAACGAATAAATAATCCATGTATTACTTTGTGAACTACTATGTGGGTTTATTTTCACACGGACAAAAGCTTTGCAACCCGTTCTAGAAGTTGTACCTCGTCTGGTTTCATTATAGCTATTCGGTGACTCCCCGGCTTTATTACAGACGTATGATTTATCCACTACATCGTTTCCCTTATATTTATTTCCACCCTTACGCATAGCGAATCCCGCACATTTGCAATATGATGAATAAAATTTTTCCGCATCATCAAGGGTGGGAAATGTCATACCAATCTTCGGTTTTAGGTGCTCGTCAACATGAGGAAGATACTCGCCAAGTGGTTGTGCACGAACAAATTTATCCCCGGCAACAGAACTTCCTTCGAAACTGTCCATACCTAAGAAACGGTGAAGAGGAGAATAGTTAGGGGTACTAAACCGCTGTATTTGGTGTTTTTGTAACTGCGCAAGCCACCACAACTTGAAAAGGAGAAAAGTTTCGTACTATTTGGAGGTGGTTTGAAGTGTTTTGTAAACGGTCCGCACTTAGAAATATCTAATTCTCAAACTTAAAATGCGAGGAAATAGAGCAAAACCACACAAACGGCATACGAAAATTACAAAAATTTCCATCTAGGTGGAATTTACGTAGGGCAAGCCACCCGAACTTGTAGAAGGGAGTTTCGACTGACGGTTTGCAAGATACGACCGTATACCGCTTTATAATAGTTTTTTTCAACCGAAAGCGATACGCGGTTGTATCTCTCGAATCGGGAGTCGAAAATCACTTCTACAACTTTGGGGGGCTTCTCATAGGGGACACCAACCTACCTGCAAAGTTTTGTATTTTTGGGAGGGCGTTTGAAGGGTTTTCTAATCTACCCGCACTTAGAAATTTCTAAGTTTAAAACTTGTAGTGCGGGGAACTTGAGAAAACTGCGCAACGGCACCCGAAAATTAAGAAACTTTTCGACTAGGCCGGATTCACGTAGGGCAAGTCACCCAAACTTGTAAAAACGAGTTTCGACTCACGGTTTGCGAGACATGGCCGTGTACCGGCTTTAGTTGTTTTTTTTCCAACCAAAACCGATACGCGGCCGTATCTCTCGGACCGTGAGTCGAAATTCACTACTACAACTTCGGTTCACTTCTCGTAGGTGACACCAACCAAATTGCAAAGTTTCGTATTTTTTGTAGGCCGTTTCAAGGGTTTTCTAAGCTACCCGCACTAAGAAAATTCTAAGTCTGAAACTTATAATGCGAGGAAGTTGAGAAAACCGCACAAACGGCACCCGAAAATTTTAAAACTTTCCCAATTGGTCGGATTCACGTAGGGCAAGCAACCCGAACTTGTAGAAGCGAGTTTCGACTCACGGTTTGCGAGATACGACCGTATACCGCTTTATAATAGTTTTTTTCAACCGAATGCGATACGCGACCGTATCTCTCGAACCGTGAGTCGAAACTCACTTCTACAAGTTGGTTTGGGTTCCCTTAGGTGACACCAACCAAATCGCAAAGTTTCGTATTTTTGGGAGGCCGTTTGAAGGGTTTTCTAATCTACCCGCACTTAGAAAATTCTAAGTCTAAAACTTGTAGTGCGAGAAAGTTGAGAAAACCGCGCAAACGGTACCCGAAAATTATAAATCTTTCCGACTAGGTCGGATTCACGTAGGGCAAGCCACCCGAACTTGTAGAAGCGAGTTTCGACTCACGGTTCGGGAGATACGGCCGTGTACCGGCTTAAGTTGTTTTTTTCCAACCAAAATCGATACGCGGCCGTATCTCTCGAACCGTGAGTCGAAATTCACTTCTACAACTTCGGGTCACTTCTCGTACGTGTCACCAACCAAATCGCAAAGTTTCGTATTTTTTGGAGGCCGTTTGGAGGGTTTTCTAATCTACAAAAAGTTAAAGAATTCTAAGTCTGAAACTTATAATGCGAGGAAGTTGAGAAAACCGCACAAACGGCACCCGAAAATTTTAAAACTTTCCCAATTGGTCGGATTCACGTAGGGCAAGCAACCCGAACTTGTAGAAGCGAGTTTCGACTCACGGTTTGCGAGATACGACCGTATACCGCTTTATAATAGTTTTTTTCAACCGAATGCGATACGCGACCGTATCTCTCGAACCGTGAGTCGAAACTCACTTCTACAAGTTGGTTTGGGTTCCCTTAGGTGACACCAACCAAATTGCAAAGTTTCGTATTTTTGGGAGGCCGTTTGAAGGGTTTTCTAATCTACCCGCACTTAGAAAATTCTAAGTCTAAAACTTGTAGTGCGAGAAAGTTGAGAAAACCGCGCAAACGGTACCCGAAAATAATAAATCTTTCCGAGTAGGTCGGATTCACGTAGGGCAAGCCACCCGAACTTGTAGAAGCGAGTTTCGACTCACGGTTCGGGAGATACGGCCGTGTACCGGCTTAAGTTGTTTTTTTCCAACCAAAACCGATACGCGGCCGTATCTCTCGAACCGTGAGTCAAAATTCACTTCTACAACTTCGGGTCACTTCTCGTACGTGTCACCAACCAAATCGCAAAGTTTCGTATTTTTTGGAGGCCGTTTGGAGGGTTTTCTAATCTACAAAAAGTTAAAGAATTCTAAGTCTGAAACTTATAATGCGAGGAAGTTGAGAAAACCGCACAAACGGCACCCAAAAATTTTAAAACTTTCCCAATTGGTCGGATTCACGTAGGGCAAGCAACCCGAACTTGTAGAAGCGAGTTTCGACTCACGGTTTGCGAGATACGACCGTATACCGCTTTATAATAGTTTTTTTCAACCGAATGCGATACGCGACCGTATCTCTCGAACCGTGAGTCGAAACTCACTTCTACAAGTTGGTTTGGGTTTCCTTAGGTGACACCAACCAAATCGCAAAGTTTCGTATTTTTGGGAGGCCGTTTGAAGGGTTTTCTAATCTACCCGCACTTAGAAAATTCTAAGTCTAAAACTTGTAGTGCGAGAAAGTTGAGAAAACCGCGCAAACGGTACCCGAAAATTATAAATCTTTCCGACTAGGTCGGATTCACGTAGGGCAAGCCACCCGAACTTGTAGAAGCGAGTTTCGACTCACGGTTCGGGAGATACGGCCGTGTACCGGCTTAAGTTGTTTTTTTCCAACCAAAACCGATACGCGGCCGTATCTCTCGAACCGTGAGTCAAAATTCACTTCTACAACTTCGGGTCACTTCTCGTACGTGTCACCAACCAAATCGCAAAGTTTCGTATTTTTTGGAGGCCGTTTGGAGGGTTTTCTAATCTACAAAAAGTTAAAGAATTCTAAGTCTGAAACTTATAATGCGAGGAAGTTGAGAAAACCGCACAAACGGCACCCAAAAATTTTAAAACTTTCCCAATTGGTCGGATTCACGTAGGGCAAGCAACCCGAACTTGTAGAAGCGAGTTTCGACTCACGGTTTGCGAGATACGACCGTATACCGCTTTATAATAGTTTTTTTCAACCGAATGCGATACGCGACCGTATCTCTCGAACCGTGAGTCGAAACTCACTTCTACAAGTTGGTTTGGGTTCCCTTAGGTGACACCAACCAATTCTCAAAGTTTCGTATTTTTGGGAGGCCGTTTGAAGGATTTTCTAATCTACCCGCACTTAGAAAATTCTAAGTCTAAAACTTGTAGTGCGAGAAAGTTGAGAAAACCGCGCAAACGGTACCCGAAAATTATAAATCTTTCCGACTAGGTCGGATTCACGTAGGGCAAGCCACCCGAACTTGTAGAAGCGAGTTTCGACTCACGGTTCGGGAGATACGGCCGTGTACCGGCTTAAGTTGTTTTTTTCCAACCAAAACCGATACGCGGCCGTATCTCTCGAACCGTGAGTCGAAATTCACTTCTACAACTTCGGATCACTTCTCGTACGTGTCACCAACCAAATCGCAAAGTTTCGTATTTTTTGGAGGCCGTTTGGAGGGTTTTCTAATCTACAAAAAGTTAAAGAATTCTAAGTCTGAAACTTATAATGCGAGGAAGTTGAGAAAACCGCACAAACGGCACCCGAAAATTTTAAAACTTTCCCAATTGGTCGGATTCACGTAGGGCAAGCAACCCGAACTTGTAGAAGCGAGTTTCGACTCACGGTTTGCGAGATACGACCGTATACCGCTTTATAATAGTTTTTTTCAACCGAATGCGATACGCGACCGTATCTCTCGAACCGTGAGTCGAAACTCACTTCTACAAGTTGGTTTGGGTTCCCTTAGGTGACACCAACCAAATCGCAAAGTTTCGTATTTTTGGGAGGCCGTTTGAAGGGTTTTCTAATCTACCCGCACTTAGAAAATTCTAAGTCTAAAACTTGTAGTGCGAGAAAGTTGAGAAAACCGCGCAAACGGTACCCGAAAATTATAAATCTTTCCGACTAGGTCGGATTCACGTAGGGCAAGCCACCCGAACTTGTAGAAGCGAGTTTCGACTCACGGTTCGGGAGATACGGCCGTGTACCGGCTTAAGTTGTTTTTTTCCAACCAAAACCGATACGCGGCCGTATCTCTCGAACCGTGAGTCGAAATTCACTTCTACAACTTCGGGTCACTTCTCGTACGTGTCACCAACCAAATCGCAAAGTTTCGTATTTTTTGGAGGCCATTTGGAGGGTTTTCTAATCTACAAAAACTTAAAGAATTCTAAGTCTGAAACTTATAATGCGAGGAAGTTGAGAAAACCGCACAAACGGCATCCGAAAATTTTAAAACTTTCAGAGTTGGTCAGGTTCACGTAGGGCAAGCCACCCGAACTTGTAGAAGCGAGTTTCGAGTCACGGTTTGCGATATACGGCCGTGCACCGCAATACTTGGTTTTTTCCAACCGTAAGCAATACGCGGCCGTAACTCTCGAACCGTGAGTCGAAACTCGCTTCTACAAGTGGGTTTGGCTTGTACTACGTGAGACGAACCTACTGGGAAAGTTTCGTATTTTTTTACGGTCATTCGCAGGGTTTTCAACCATAACCGCACTGAAAAGTTTATAACTAATTTCGTATATACAATTCTAATTCTACTAGTTACTAATGCAAGCAACGTAATTCGGCAATTGAATATACTTAAGGTCAACCCGAATCTACATCCAAAATCTACTAACGCATTTAAATTTTTTCCCAATTTCTAAATAAATTACTACACACAAATTCAAAAAAAAATACAAATGTACATTATTGGGGTAAAGAAATAGTGTATACCTTACGGAGTAGGTAGAAATCGAGCCAAGCAATGGGTTTTGGAAGAGAACTAGGGTTCCGATTTCGTACCGAAGAGGGGAAGAGAATCTAGGGTTTGGATCGTCGGAGATCGAGGGTTCCGATCTTCGGAGTTGGGAGAGAAGAGGGAGATCGAGGGTTTCGAGCATCGGAACTAGGGTTTTTTTCTTTTTTTCGTCGTTTGGGTCTGGGTTCGTCGAAGAAAGAAGAAGAGAGCGGAAGAAAGAAGACGAACTGTATGTCGACGAAAATGAAAAATATAGCCTTAACCCGTTATTCCGAAGAACGGGTTAAGGCCAACTTTTTTTATTAAATTTTGCCTTAACCCGTCGTTGGCAAGAACGGGTTAAGGCAAGATTTTATGAAAAAAAATCTGAACCGTTGGATCTTCGAACCGTTGGATCGAAATATGAAAAAAAATCTGAACCGTTGGATCATCGAACCGTTGGATCTTCGATCCAACGGTCCAGATCGAGGTTCGCACGGGTCCGTGCGAACCGACCCGTTCCGGCCCGTTTGCAACCGAACAACACCCATATATATATATATAAAGATAAATAGAGTAAAACAATTACAATATAGTAGGGAAGGGATTGGAGGCGAGGTGAGCTCTGTGCTTGTCTGAGTTTGTGATGGTATAACACTGAGTCGTAGGGCATTGGACTATTGTCGTACTCCTCAACTAGACTCAACGCTATGATATCATCCCCCCTACACGCAACATAGATAGCTCCCCAAACAAAAGAACCATCCCCCCCTAAAAACAGCAGTACACAAATAAGTTTGAAATATTACAAGAGCCGAGACATGCATAGTCCCCAAAATGAGCAAAATCACTTACTAACAGAGGTGCAGATCTTGATGACTATCCTTGGGTGCGATCCATACTTTGAATCGAGCAGTCTTCCAGTGGCCTTATGAGATCTCGATCCCCAGTATCCTCAATCTCCTGGAGAATCTCGCTTTTTTCTTTGAGTCTCCGCAGCTATCTAGCCAATGAGAAAATCAGAATTTGATGTTAGATATAAGTTTATCTGCTGTAATAGTCTTGTTATTAAAAATTATATCATTTCTAGCATGCCAGATACTCCAACAGGTAGCCAGTGTAACCATGTGCCAATGGTGTGTGAACTTGTGGTTTTGGGAATCAAAGCACCAATGTCTGAAACATTCAGCAGTTGATGTAGGTAAATTTGTGATGTTGAAGCGGTGTGTGAAGTGTTTTCAAGCCTGAACGACCAGTGGGCATTGAAAGAAGATATGTAAGGTGGTTTCGATCGGACAGGCGCAGGTTGTGCATGTCAGATCACCATCCCATCCTTTAGAATGTAACATCTCCTTGGAGTTGAGTATCTCCCAACTCAGCATCCAAATGAAAATTTTGCATTTGAATGGTGCTAAAATCTTCCAACAGGCACGGTAGAAGGGAGATATTAGGCCTGAGATGCTGTAGAAATCATAAGCACACTTGACGGTGAAGCACCCTGAGCTGGTGTCTTCAATTAGCAGTTTCAGCGGTTGTAGATGGTTGTAAGCGAGAGATAAGTTCCAATAGCTGGTTCTTCTCAAGGAGGATGTGGGTGGATGTAGAAGTATGAAGGTTTGGTCTCCAAATCCATCTACCCTGATGAATGTGGCCGTGAGAACACAGTGGGGCATCTTTGTTCCAAGCTGTCTCAAATAAAGTCGGGAATAGTTTGGCGATGTTGCTGCCTCCAATCCAATTGGAAGTCCAAAATTTAAGCAGTTGTCCATCTCCAAGTTGCCAAGAAATCCCTTGTTCAAATTGCTCTTTCAGCTTGCAGACATTCTTCCAGAATTCAGAAGCTTGAGGCTTGCATGTGAAAGAGTTGGTCACTCTGTTGAAGCATAAGGATTTGAGAATTTGAGTGCTAAAGGATTCCTCAGATAAGATTTTCCACCACCATTTCATAAGCAGGACATTGTTGAACTGACTGAGATTTAAAATCCCTAGGCCTCCTTGTTTGGGCTGGTAAATTCGCTTCCAGTTGGTACAAGAGGCTCTGGTAGCATTTGTATCTCCCCCTACCCAAAAGATTCTGCTCCGTATTTGGTCAATTATTGCTATAACCCACTGGGGCAATTTGAAGAATGAAGCAAAGTAAGTCGGCAGGGCACTCAGTACCGAATTGATGAGGATAAGTCTCCCCCTCTAGAGCGCAGTCGATCTTTCCAAGTCAATAATCTCCTCGCAATTTTAAGAATAAGTGGTTTCCAGTCTCTCTTCTTTAATTTGCCTTTGGATAATGACATGCCCAAGTATTTGGTGGGTAGAAGTCATGCTTACAACCCAGGATATGAGCAAAAGCCTGAAGCTTGGCTTTAGAATGCCCAAAGTAGATAATGGATGATTTGGAGAGGTTAATGTGAAGGCCTGATATGTTCACAAATAAATGCAGTAGCAACTTTAGATGTAGCACATCTTGTTCATCACCCTTGTAGAATATGAGAGTGTCATCAGCGAATTGTAGCATGGCGAGCCAAACTAGGGAGCCCCTGAGTTGCAGCTGAGAAAAAGTACCACTGTCTCTTCTACTTCACAACATTTGTGCTAGCACATCTACCGCCAAGATAAATAACATCGGAGAAAGGGGATCACCTTGCTTTAATCCTCTCTTTGAGTTAATTGTCTTGCCCCTTACCCCATTTACTAGAACAGAGGATTTAGTTGAGTGAAGAATTGCCTTAATCCAATTGCACCAGCTTGAATCGAAGCCTCTGGAAACTAGCATTTGCTCAATAAAAGTCCAACTAATGGTATCAAAAGTTATACTGAAGTCAATCTTTAGCATAAGAGTATCGGACTTTTTGGTGCAGCATAGATTGATGGCTTCGTGGGCTACAAGGAAATAATTCACTGTTGATTTGCCTTTGAGAAAATCACTTTGTGAAGAGGAAACCAAAGTGTGCAGTAAGGGGCTTAGTCTGTTTGCGAAGATTTTGGTGAAGATCTTCATAGAACAGTTGATGAGACTGATGGGGCGAAAATCAGAGACTGAGTTAGCACCTTCGCACTTTGGGATTAGGACAATGGTTGAGTAGTTAAGCCTACTTATATCAGCCTTCCCATGTTGTATGTCCAACAACATACAACATAAATCATCCTGAATGGTCTCCCAGTATTGCTGATAGAAATGCATCGAGAAGTCATCCGGGCCAGGTGCCTTGTCTCCATTCATGCTAAAGACTGCTTTTTTGATCTCTTCCTTACTGAAAGGTGCTTTGAGGTTAGAAAGATCAATAGTAGAATTAGGATAAAAAGCTGCCCAGTCGATTATGAAATCAGGGGATGAAGTAATTCCACAGATGTCACTGAAGTGTTGCCCGAAGCAGGATCGAATTGAACATTGATCTGTGATAAGATCTCCATTATGAAGAAGGGAATAGATGAAGTTCTTACGCCGCCTCTCATTAGCAATAGAGTGGAAGAATTTTGTATTGGCATCACCCTCCTTGATCCAAGTTATTCTTGATCTCTGCCTCCAGTAGGTGACCTCCGCTTGCACCAAGCTCTGGTAGTCTCTGTGGGCAATAGAGAGCTCATTCGATAGAGTACTATCTAAGGGTCGGTTATTTGCCAAGATGTCAAGTTGATGAATCTTATCAAGAAGGGCCTCCTTGAGAAGTGAAATATGTCCGAACTTCTCATTTCTCCATCGCCTATCTCTCTTAAGCAGCACCAGTTTTTGAGCGAAAACATCAACTGAAGAACCTCTGCAGGAAAATCTCTTCCACCAGCCAGTAATGGAAGGAGTGAAATCCTCATGAGAGGCCCAAGCCTTCTCAAATTTAAAATGATGTACACTGGCCTGAATGGCTTGAGAGTCAAGGATTAATGGACAGTGATCGGAGGCGATACGTAGGAGGGAGTGCTGGATGCAATTTGGGTAGAGTTGTTCAAATTGACTTGAGATTAAGAACCTGTCCAATCTAGCAGGCGCTGGCTTAGCTCTGAGATTAGACCAAGTGAATTTTCTACCTGCAAGAGGGAGGTCGATAAGTTGCAGCTGCTGAATCCAATTCCTGAATTCCTTCATATCTCTGCTTGAACTCTGGCCTCCATTCCTTTCAAAGTTTGAAGTGGTTGCGTTGAAATCACCACAAATGACCCAGGCATCACATAGGAATCTTCTTCTAAGTATGATTTCGCTGAAGCAAAGGGTTCTGTCATCCAATTCAAAAGGGGCATAAACAGAGGTGAGTGACCACTCAGTTCCAGAGGTTCTGTTGCGGAAGGAGAGGGAGATTGAAAAATTATCAACTGCACGGTAGTAACAATCTATGATGTTGTCATTAGCATTGGTATAAATACTCATAACTCGGATCCGACCCGGACCCGACCCGGACCTGGCATTGGACCGGAACCGACTCGTTGTACTTTTGGGTCCAGGTTCGGGGCCGCTCAAAAGAGAACCGGACCTGGAATTGGACCGAAATCGACTCGTTGTACTTTCGGGTTCGGGTTTGGGTCCGCTCAAAAGTGACCCGACCCGGACCCGGATCCGGACTCGGACCCGTTAAAAAAACCCCAAAAAATCAACATAAAAATAAATATTCTATCATCATCCCTCCCCTCCTTCCTCCTCAATTCTAAATCTTCTCTTCCGAACTCAAAACTCATGCCTTTTTCTTCTCTCCTCTATTCTAAATCCTCCACTCTCCGCCTCTGCTCGCCGTCCACACTCCCGCTCCTACCCGAACGGGTAGGAATATTTTAATAGGACCCAGATCCGGAACCGGACCCGATCCTCACGGGTTCGGGTCCGGGTCCAATTTTTGGACCCATAGGGGACCGGATCTGGGTCCGGGTAGTGAAGGACCCCACCCGACCCGACCCGACCCAATACCAATGGTAGTTGTCATCCTATCCAATAAGAATACCGCCGCAACTCTCAATAGCATCAATAGATCTCCAACTGGTGAGAGAAGTTCTGCCTATGGATGCTAGCTTACTGGTAGATGGCTTTGTGAGTTTGGATTCTTGTAAGTAGGCCACATTAATTTGAGCATTTCTAATACCGTCCTTGATCAGGGCACATTTGTTGGGGTTGCCCAACCCTCGAACATTCCAACTTCCAGTCTTCATTGAAACAGAGAAGAACAAGTAGCAATAACAATAACAAAGAAACAGCCAATAAATCTAGGCACTCATTTGAGCTGATTCTGTTGATCTGGGGGATCAACAGTATCCCTCGCAGGGTGCTTAAGTTTATCGACTGAGTGTGGACCAATAGTCTCCACTCCTACAGATTCAGCTACCTCATTTATATCCTCATTAGAAAGTAAAGCAAAAGGATTATTGCAAGCAGTGGTAACTGAAAACATAGAAGATGAGGTATCTTCATTCTTGCTGGTGGAGGCTGACTTGAGGGAGGATCTCAGATGCTTCATAAAGGGTCTGGTATAGGTTGCTTTAGATGCTTATCTGCATCTCTTGCGCCGCTTGCTAGTGCCTTCTTCGAAGCTTGGTGGAACTGATCCCGAGCTAGAAGAGGAGGTGGTCTTATGGTACCGAGGGATGAGAGACTTTGTTTTGAAGCTTGAAGCGCTCACTCCCCGAACTCCAGTGCTGAATTGTATTCCCTTGGGGGCTTCAAGTTTTGCCACTCGCTTGGCCACTGACATCTCAAGAGCAGACTCAACTGCAGGCTGGATCTCTTTGAAAAGAGATAGCGGGATATTGACCACCTCCCCTTCCAGATCATCTCCCTAATCTCATCCTCTGGGGAAATCTCGTGAGAGCTTGCGGAGCTATCGGGGTTGTTATTTGATTCGCTGGAAGCAATTCCCAAATTGCCCTTTGGGGAATCTGAGGGGATCTCAATAATTGCGGGGGGGGGGGGGGGGGGGGGGGGTTGAAAACAAACTTTTCGCCTGATTTGGTCCCCACAGGATCTGCAACATTCTTCATCTTTGGGGGGGGACCAATTTGGAACCTTCCAAACTAGAATCCGCAAGACCAGAGATATTTAAAAAATTGTCTACCAGGATAGCCAGATTTGTTTGCTGCTGAGATTGTGCAACAGAATCCCTAACCGAAAGGATTTGCCTCCGAGATTGTCGCCTTGCCTTTAGCATCACCAATGATTCCCTGATTTGGCGGCTGATTGGCTCCATCATGTTTCTCTGCCAGAGATTCTCGACGGCGCCAGAATGAGGTGGAAGAGCCACTCCCTGAAGTGAACAGTTGGACTTTGCCTTTCGCCACATCATCGGAAGGAACGGGGTTGCCGAGGATAAGCACTGGCACATCATGGATCTGAAGCTCCTGGGTCCATGGCATAGTGAAGTGGATTTGGATATTCTTTGGGATGTGGCTGACATCCTCCAATTCAATAAGGATAAGGGCTTGGTCCCTGGAAACCACATTCTTCTTCTCTCCACTCATGATAATGAACTTGCCGAACAGTTTCACCAGTTGCTCGAGGGAGGTCTGATTCCACATGTGGAAAGGGAGTAGTGGAACATTGATCAAAATAAAACTTGGTTTGGGCTTCAACTTTGCTCCGTAGTCCATGGACCATGGCGAGAAGGTTGCATTAAAACCAGAGAACTGAATAACGCCATCAGCAATCGCCTTCTAGGCCTCTTCTTCAGAGGGGAACTGGACATGGAAGACCCCATCGCTAACCCTCTTCACAACCCACCACCCCCCTTGTATTATCCATGCGAAGTTCAGGGCGCTTTCAACAGTCGCCGTATCAGGGCGGGTGCGTGGGTTGATCAAATGAAGGAAGGCGCTTGCATGTAGTCCCGAAAGAACTGTGGCGATCTCCGAGTTGTGGGTGACTTCAATGGCCATGGATTCCTTTCGGTTGTGAACTAGACAATCTCGAACTCTGTGTCCAAATTTTCGACAGTTAAAGCAATGGATGCCGCTTTTACGGTAGTCTACCGTCTGGTGGTCGTTCTCCCCGCAGCGCATGCAACGCCACACCATTTTTTTGGAACGGATCTTTGTGTTTCTAGGTCTAGGGTTTCAAGGATAAGGTTTGGGAGGGGAAATGGGTTTAGGGCAAGAGGTGGAATTGTTTTGGGTGTGTAGATGATGGGATGGCGGAGTGAAGTAGGGGTTTTGGTAGTTTTGAGGAGGGCGTTTGGATCGAAGGGTTAGGTTGGGATGATAATGATGAATGAGATGGAGGGCGTGGAGCCATTAAAACTTGAGCAAAAGATTAGCTCTTGTTCCATGGCAGCCATGCACGCACCTCTCCTCTCTCCTCGGTCAACATTTTTTTTCTTCTTTGCAGCGGGATTTGATTAGTTCATATTCTTTTATTATCATGTACATGCACAATAACTTTAGTTCATAAACAAAAATATCAAAGTCATTAAAGGACGGAGGTGACTCTATTCAACACCGACACAACACTAAAATATAGTTAAACCCTAGATCCCTAAATTTAAAGATGTCCCTTAACTATTTTGATCACAATATAACAAATTCACATTTTCAAATCAACCAACATCTTTCTATATTTCTAAAGCAAAAAAAAAGTTAAATAATTACCGAAGTTGAGCTTACAATGCAGTAATAGGTGGGGATGTGGCTCTTCTTGGACTCCTCCTTGATGTACTCTGTTATCTCATTCTCCACATTGTGCTTCTCAACTGTCTTCTCTTTCAAATCAAACTTTTTATCTTAAATTATTTTCTCTCAAATAAAACATAATCAACATCAGAAGGTGAGTGATTGTTTTTATTATTATTTTATTTTATTTTATTTTGTAAATTGACTGCACGTGTTAGTATATGTTCGTTCTTTTTTTTTCTCATGTGTTAGCACGTGCTAGTTTTCTACTTTTCCTCTCATTGCTCTATTTTAATAGAGGAATGACTCTCTCCAAATAGTATAATATATATAATAGTATGCATAATTTTATAAAATAATTAATTTTAACAATATTTGATCTGTCGATTATACATATCTTCATAGTTTATCAAGTAAGAATCTAATACAGTAATTATACCATCATATCAATGTTAAGTAGAAAAATTACTGAGATTGCAGCAAAAGAAAGCAACTTTATTCAAATTGAAGTAAAACAATAAATCAACTTTAATCAAGATATAAGTTTCCTTTTCTGAAACACCCTCAATAAACTTTGGTAAGGTATTAATGCTAGTCAGAAAAAATATAAACATATGTATTGTTTTGAGTTTAAGAGACTTACATCAATCATTTTAATACAATGCGCATGATGAGCAGCCTCTTTCTGCATGCCTACATAATGGCAACAGATGCTCGCCATAAAACGGAAGCATGGGTCAAAAGATATAGTATAGGACAAAGTTCATCAACGTTGAGAAACCACTACAGAGGAAATCATCGAACACGAAAAACGTAATTGCTAAGTAGTAGACTTTTACCTTATATATCCACATTCATCCGCCATCCAAAATCCGTTTGCAAGACAACACTTGAAAGAAGGTAATTTTAATGATTAAATTGACTCAAAATAATGCCAAATAATTATAAAGGTCTTTTGAGCATTTTCACAAACACCTCGTGTGCACCACAAATGAGAAAATAATTGTAATTAAGATAATCCCGAACCCAAATTTGAATCTTCCCACATCTATAAGCATCTTACTGAACCCTATATTTCGAAGATTGGTCTATAAATCCCTAATCAAATTCAAACTTAAAACCCATCCACTTGAGTTCCATATGCCCTCACCGCACTGTAGGCTCTTACAACTAATATATTTCAATTCATTCATGTATTTTAGCAAACATGATGAGCGCATATAGTAAATAGAGATAAGATTGAAGAATTTAGCATGGGAAGACGAAGCCACACATAATAAACTAAAGAAACTTTAGACATTACTCTTAGATTTATTAAATATTTTCATCTCTTAGCAAACAATTATACTATATATACAATCCAAAATAAGAGAGGATGTTACAACTTGATTAGTACATTAATCTCATATTTTCAATATTCTAACAAATAAGAAATATATAATCCAAAATAAGAGAGGATCTTACAACTTCCTGGATAGCTTAATCTCGGCGAGGATTTGGGTTATGGCGTACGGCAGTTGCTTGGATTTGGGCGGAGTGGCGAACGGCGTACGATTACGATTGAGTTTTGGGCTAGGGACGACGGCGAGGATAGGCGAACGGGGATGACTTGTATTTGGGTGGACTGGTGGACGGCAAACAGCGACGGTTTGAATTGGGGCGGATTTGCGAACGGAGAATGGTGGTGAGTGGGTTTTGGGTGAGGATGGGTTGGGGGATTTGGAGAGAGGAAGAGTTTTTTGTGTTTTGTATATTTTTTAACTTTGTTTTATTAAGTTGAAGGTGTGGTGTGCATGTGGTAAGATAAGTTTGAACTTCTACTTTTTCTCTCATTTCTCTATTTAAAAATAGAAAAAGGAGAGAGGGGGTAGTCGTTTTAGCTTAAGATATATATATACCTTTAATTTTTGGGGGATTGAAGGAGAGCCACTTGATAGCTTTTTTTGTGTTTTATTATATACTAGATTTGCCTGTGGGCACGTGCCTTCAGCACGTCTTCAGAACGATACAGCATATGAAAAACCTTGTAAATAGTAAATCAACAATTATATAGCTCAAGTTTGAATAGTATGATAATAATTAGTTGTAAATAAAAGACCATGTTTTTATTAGTATATATTGAAAAATAATTATAAATTGGGATATAAAAGTCTATGTTTTCATAAGTGTGTGTGTGTGTGTGTGTGTGTGTGTGTGTGTCTATATATATATATATATATATATATATATATATATATATATATATATATATAGAGAGAGAGAGAGAGAGAGAGAGAGAGAGAGAGAGAGAGAGAGAGAATTAAATAAATAAACATGTTGTTTTGGGGGATTTTGAAGGGGGGGGATGTGTTTTGTGAGATTAGATCTGAGCCTTTAATTTTGGGAAAATTGAAGGAGAGCCACTTGATAGTTTTCTTTGTGTTTTTTTATTTTATATATATATATATATATATATATATATATATATATATATATCTCTTTGTGTGTGTGTGTGGAAATTCTCAGTTACAAATGGGTCTGTTTGCATAGACCTGCACTACAACATATATGACTTTCTACAGCGGACTTATTATAGCATTTAAGTGTTAATGCTATTGAAAGTGATCAATAATAGCATTTTTGGAGAAAATGTTGTCTTTGATTAATTTTAAAATTTACTCTTAGTTATGACAGCATTTTTAAAACGCTATATTATTTACAACATTTTAGAAACGCTATTATATTTGTAAATAAACAAAATAGATATGGGCAAAAAAAAAAAAATCTAATCAAAACCCTTTCACTTCTCTCCCCCGTTTCCAAAACACCTCCTTCACCAAAACTCTCCCTAATTTCCCCTCCGCGCCTCCCGAATCCCCGACCCGCCGCCGTCAAAAGAAACGCCTCTTCTCCTCCCCGCGCCCCCGTTGCCCTACCCGCCGTCGCCCAACGCCCTTTCCTCCTCCCCCCGAACCCAGACACGCCGTCGCCCAACACCCTCTTCTCCCCCATGCCCCCAAAGCCCCACCACGTCGTATTTCTTTGTTATCTTGGTCTTCTATGACTCCGTAAAGGGGTTTCTTTCTATTGATAGCTGTTTGTTATTACCAATTTTACTGTTTTCAGGTGGCACCGATGGTTTATTTGCACAAAAAACTCTTGAAATCATAGATGAAATTCTTTCCTCATATAAAAACCAAGGTAACAAAAGATTAGACTAACTATATTATCTCACTAAACTACCATTAATTATCTTTCAAGTTTGTATTCATACTCTCTTTCTGCAGGTGGATATGATCTGCTCGGTCGTACACAAGATCAGATCAAAACAACTGAACAAGTTAATGCTGCCATGGCAACTTGCCAAACTTTTAAATTAGATGGTCTTGTCATCATAGGAGGTATGTGAAAGTGGACATGTGCAATGTACATTAAATGTTAAAGAAAAGTTATATATTAATAAGCTTTGAACATTAAGGTACTTCTTAATGATTAATGAATAGTATGTTAGGATAATTAAGTAACAGCATGTATTCACCTTTATATTATTTAGTATGAGAAGAAGTATTTTATAATCGGATAGTAAGTCTGTTTGGTTTGAAGATGCAGATTATGTCAAGCAATATAGGGAATAGGTGAGGTATATAGTGATTTTGCAATTGCCTCTATATGCTCAAGCAGGATTAGAAACACATGTGCTTTGGTTGGCTTCACACATAATATAGGGAACAGGTGAGGCATATAGTGATTTTGCAAGAAGGATTAGAAACACATGTTTTGGATTCACACAGACCTTCTCTAGTTATAATCGTATAATAGAAAAGGTGATTTTGCAATAATGAGTCTGGATTCACACAGACCTTCTCTAGTTATAATCGTATAATAGAAAAGGTGATTTCTTTGATCTGTTTTCAAAACAGTGAAGCCAGCTTCTCATCTCCTTTTCTTTTTGGTAATCTTGAAGGGGGTCACATCCAACACAGATGCTGCTCAGCTTGCAGAGACTTTTGCTGCATCAGGTTGTTCAACAAAGGTATTTTGACTACAATTGAAGACATGCTTGTTTTTTGATAGTTGATGTTTAATTCTTTAATCAGATTGATACCAATTTCTAAGAACAACTAAATATACCTGAGCAGGTGGTTGGTGTTCCTGTTACTTTGAATGGAGACCTCAAGAATCAGTTTGTTGAGGCAAATGTTGGGTTTGATACAATATGCAAGGTATGACCCTAGCAACAAAATTGCGCTCAAACATATACTAGAAATGTTAGTATTGTCTATAGTTGATAACACTATAATTTATAATATTGTGCTAGTACCCATCTGCTTAATGTTATTTCTTATAAATTTTATATGGGCTCGCTTCCCATGTTACATTAAATATTGTCACTACTATCATTTCTGTCGTTTATACAATGCACTAATGTTGATTTCTTGCTTGTGGTTCTTCCCTGAACTTGAATCGCGCCTTGTGTTTAGGCAGAGCTGGTCTTGACGGGTCTACTTTAGTTCGGTTCAGTTGTAGGTTTAGTGATAATGTTAAAAGTATTTTTGCTTTGTTCATCCTTAACACTTACAATAAGTTATGATGCGTAAGTCTCAGCCTTTTTGGGAATGTGTGTTTGAATACTGTTAGCTTGCCAATCTGAGGCTTACCTTTTTCCTTTAGCCCAACCACATTTACAATATTCAGTCACTTGCAACAGGTTATTGTAATTTATTGAGCAATATTTACTTGAAAATTTTGTTAGTATTAGAACACTCTCCTTTGATATATCAGCAGTGTGTTTCCCTTCTCTATTTAGGTTGAACTATGCCAAAAAGCAGATATCTGTTTTCGTAGAAACTATATATATGAGATGCTACTTACAATTTTTTTTCACTGAATCATGATTATTAGGAACAATCAATCTTTTCCTGTATGGATTTATTTTTGTATGTTTTAGTCTGGATTCATTGATTGCTTAAGGTCACTGGCATAATTACATTAAAGAAAAGGACTCACTGCCTAAATGAATGTTTTAGTCTCCAATTAATAATAACAATTGGATGTTCAATATGCAATTGAAGGGCCTTGAAACCTTTTATTCAATGTGAGTGTGGGACGGTTTTTTCACGATACTTATCGTGAAAAAACCTATTCTTTTTGGCTTGATTGTCCCGCAGAATGAATCCTCAGTTTCTTGATTTTAACTATTATCTCATCTCTGTTATTTACATCAATTCCTCCAAAATGCAGATGTCAATTGGATTGCAGGTTCTTCTGATAGTACTAATACTCTGACTGTTAAAGCGAATACTGCAACTGGTGAGCTCCATTTCATTTTCCTCTGGGTTCCTTATTATTTGTAGGATGACAAACTTAAATGTCCAGAACTTAAATGTTCGGTATCTCTAACGTATCTTCCTGTATCTCACCCTGTTATTCAATAGTGAATGGAAATCAGAATTCACCAACTGGTCCTCTCCCAACCAGTCCTACGGTCGGGGATAGCACATTGTCTGGTTAGTAATTTTAAAGACATGTTGAAACTTGCACGAACTTAAGTCCAGATTTGTTTGAGTGCTTAAGGTCACTAGCATTATTACACTAAAGAAAAAGTCTCAATGCCAAATTAATATTTTAATCTCCACTTAGTAATAACAATTGTTGAATATGCAATTGAAGGGCCTTGAAAGAATTTGTTGATTTTAGCTATTATCTCATCTTTTAAATTTACATCAATTCCTCCAAAATACAGATGTCAATGGAATTGCAGGTTCCTCTAACAGTAATGCTCTGACTCTAACTGATAAACAGAATAGTGTGACTGGTGAGCTCCATTCCATTTTCCTCTTGGTTCTTTATTATTCATAGATGGACAAACTTAAATGTCCACACTCTCTTAACATATCTTCCTGGATCTCACTCTGCTATTCCGTAGTGAATCAAAATCAAAATTCACCAACTGGTCCTCTTCCAGCCAGCCCTACTGTCGTGGCCGGATAGCACATTGTCTGGTAAGTAATTCGAAGACGCATTGTTACTAATTTAATTGTTGAAAGTTGCACAAAGTTAAGAATATGCATCACAACTTTAAAGCTTCTTAGATTGTACTCAGTAACTATTAGATCAACCTCCTTGAGTTAGGAGTTATGACTACATGAATCTTATGTTTGACATTTTTTCTTCTACATTTGCAGATTGGAGACGTCGTGGATGAAACGAAGAATGCGAGTTGTGTTGATGTTAGGCACTCAAGAATTTTTTGTCGTCAGTTTTAAGTTTATTGGATGAACTTTTGTATCAGTTTATTGTGTAGATATTTCTATGTTGGTATGTTTTTATATATTTGTACACAAATTTGTGAAACTTTTATAGTTATAATGGTGTATTGACATTTTCGATAAATCGATTTTTATTTGTATCCGTAGATTTTTTTTGTATACAGTTAAAACGAAATAGCGTTCCTAAAATGCTATAAAAAACCACAAATATCAAAACGATAGCATTGCTGAAACGCTATAAATTTTATAGCGTTTTAACAAAACACTATAGAAACTATAGTGTTTGCCGAACGCTATAGAAACTATAGCGTTTTACAAAACGCTATAGAATCTATAGCGTTTCCGAAACGCTATAGAAACTATAACGTTTTGTAAAACGCTATAGAAACTATAGCGTTTCCAGAACGCTATAGATTCTATAGCGTTTTGTAAAACGCTATAGTTTCTATAGCGTTTGGTCAAAACGCTATAGACTTATTATAGCAGGGCTTTTGATAGCGTTTGTAAAACGCTATCATAGGTCTACTATAGCATTTTATGAATGCTATCAAATGTCATATTTGTTGTAGTGCTGCAAACTAAGATGTGAGTCGTTGGATCAGATCGATCAAGATCCAATGGCCATGATCGGGCCGTCCATCATTCTCATCTCTCATAAGTTATGAGGGGTAATTTGTGTATATATATATGTTTTAACTAAGAAAGTATATCTAGATTGTAGACTATTGTAATGCATATATATACATAAGACTGTTTTTGATACGTTAACTAAAATTGATCTAGCATCTTGATCTTTCCATGAAAGGAATCTGTAATTGTTAAAATCTATCAACTCCAAGCATTTGTCAGCATCGACAAGCACGAGACAAGCAGTGTCCACTATTTTTTTTATTTGTTAGCAGCACCAGTACAAGTGTGTACTGCTTCTAGGATGCCTGAGTTATAGTTTTGATGGTAAGAGAGTTTGAGATGGGCACAGAGAAATCTCAAATTTGAATTCAGGCTCTTTATTCACAAAACACCACCCGTTTGCGTGGGTCTGGCAAATTTTTGTGTTGGGTAGTACCGTTTTTGTAATAAAATTTTAATTAAAGAAGCATCAATAATATTGCATCTTAGAACAGAAGTTTCATTGATAACAATAAACAAATGTAATGAATAAAAATTGACTTTTTAATCAATTTGTATGTCCATTGGATTTCCAGAGTACACTCTCAACCAGGATAAGTGGCATTTTACTGTTGTCTGTGTTTGATATTCTCCTCGCACTCATCACTAACTAATCTTAATCACTTTGATATATCTGATTAATTCAAGCTTCTGAATACAGTAATAAGTGTTATTCTCCTCCATAGTAACTATCCACAAACTCTTCTTCTTCTTCTTCTTCTTCTTCTTCTTCTTCCATTTCAGTACTCATTTGCATACTCAACCAATGCCTTGTTCAGCTTCTTGTTCCTCAGCTTTTGGGAAATCACTTGCAAATCATCGCTGCAAATTAAACAGTTCACAAATACACGTTAAGTATTTTGAGAGAGAGAGAGAGAGAGAGAGAGAGAGAGAGAGAGAGAGAATTGGATTGCAAAACATGCATGATCATTGTTGTGGTAATTAACCTAGGAGGGCAAGGGGCGGAGGGGTTGAGCATCTTGGAGAATTTAATGGCATCTTCAGGGTGACAGATTGCGTGGTTGAAGCAGATGTAGCGGCCAAACGCTGTAGGGCTTTCATAGATGCATATGTGTGCATCAACAAGGAACTTAGTGTCGACCGTTACAAGGACACCGTCCTCATACATCTCTGGCGTGCCTTTCAGATACGGAGTTGTTACAGAGATCTCGGGGCCTAGTAAAAGACCGGCGTTTATGGAAACCATGTCGACACTCCGGTCCATGGCTAGTGCCCATGCTGTTTTCTCGGCTAAGCTCTTTGCCAAAGCATGCCATAACTGTCATTCAAACAAAGTTATTAACATGATATAATATAGCTAGCATTCGGTAAACGCTAGTTCCCTCCTCAATTAGTGCCTCATTCAAATTAAACTTGGTAAGCTGACGTCATGCATGTTAACATGATTGTACCAATTATTTAATAATTTTCCAAGTTTTGACTTTCTAAGCTGACGTCCTGCATGTTAAACTTGGTTCATCACCCACTTTAAGAATTACTACTACACTTTTTGTTATTTAATTTTTTATATTTTTATTTTTGTAGACTTTTATGGTGTGTGCTAATGATTAGATGATCACCTTTTTAGGTGCTTATAAGCAGACTTAATATTTACTAATTATAGAATTACAGACTTAATATTTACTAATTGTCTCTACTTAATTAATTATGATTAAAAGCAGTAGTAAATGAAGTTGCATAGCTTGTGCAGTAATTAGAACTTGACCTAACAAGTTGCATGAAATTATGGTAGATGAGCCCATGATGATTAATTAATTTTGGAGTGCAACATTCAGAATCAAGCTGTCAGTCTTCATTCATTCATTCATTGGCGTGTCTTTAAATTCAAGAGGTATCCAACTAGATGACTGCAATTAATATGATTTTATATGCCACACTTAATCCTAATTTCTTGGAAGTATTATAAATTAGATAAATAAATAAATGATTTTCTTGACATCACTAGTTGCAAACTGAGCTATGTAGATCTAGGTAAGCCAACTTTCCTAATATCAACAAATTTGGGTAAGTTTTAGATCAAGAAAAAAGTGTTGCGTAGGTATGAGGATTATATATGTTGTTAACCTATCTCCCTATATTAAATACACTAGTAAGATTTATTATTATTATTTATTTTTTTATACCCTTGGTATAATTCCAAAAGGGT
Source organism: Hemerocallis citrina (assembly GCA_017893485.1). Taxonomy (NCBI): domain Eukaryota; kingdom Viridiplantae; phylum Streptophyta; class Magnoliopsida; order Asparagales; family Asphodelaceae; genus Hemerocallis; species Hemerocallis citrina. Next base: position 2,796,804 of record CM030361.1, on the reverse strand, counting down.
TAATTTTCAAAATTGTTTAGCCGCATCTGGTAATAAGTAAATCTTATCTCTAATAATATTATAATGGGAGAAGACCTTAGTGTCATTTCTCATTTTGTCATTTTACCAACATGTGCAACGCACGTACATAACTAATATAAAGAAATTTTCAGTTCAAATCCTTCCTCCGTCAGAGTTTTTATTTTTATTTTTTGAAATTATGAAAACGTGCATCGCACGTGTAAATTACTAGTATATATACCTTGAATTTACGGCAGAAGTTGGGCTCGCTCCAATCCCTCTCGTCGAGGTCATCCATTGATTTTCGGTCCTCCTTCCACACAACTGCGGTTACTGATGAGGTGAACACTACCCTCTCCATCGTGTCGGTCTGAGCGCACGCTTCTAGAACATTATGTGCCGTCCTCACCTCCATTTCCACCATGAACTCCTACACCATTTACTAATTCAGTACAATTAATTCTCAATTACTATAAATGAACGATTTCATTATCATGTTTAACTAATTGAATAGTAATATAATTCCAAAAAAAAATTCATTTAGAAACACTTTGCAAATAGGCATCAATTAGTTGAAATTACCTACAAAAAAATAATATAAAAAGATGGTTTGTGCCCACAATCAAGATACCATATATATATATATGGTGTTGCTTCGACAAAATAATCAAAGTAGAACTTGTATACGTCAACCACAACCAACACAAATTTGCCAACATCTTTAGTATAATAAGAAACCAAAATAAAATAAAATAAAATAGTTTGAATTTGAAATACTTTAATTAATTAGTCGTACAAGTAATAAATATATGAAGTTAGTTGGTGGAAGATGTGGACCAAACGATATCCTGATACGAACCAACCGATCACACATTAAAGCTGCCAGCTTTCTTACTTTTGTAACTTTTACCCATGAAGTTGATTAGATTGGTGATGTCTCCCCCTTCGTTCTTTTCGTTGTATTACACATGCGTGCTCATAAATCTAATACAAATTGAGACTGAAAACTCACATCGTAATCTGGTTGATCCTTTGGTGGCTCGAATGTGTAAAAAAGACCCGAACAACCCTTCATTGCTCCGACGATGCTATGGTAATCGTACGGGTCGGACTCGAACACCTTCAACCTCTTATTCGCTTCCCCCGATAACCCATTCCTCACACTCCCCAAATCACCTAAAATTCACCAAAGTCAAAAATTCGAACGAAATTAACGTACGTACGTACCAAACTAAAACAAATATCAGTACTTTGTACTAGCTAGAAAAGAAGAATATTATTCCAACCATGGTTGCAGAGCGCCGCATGGACGATATAGCCTCTACCGAGAAGGCCTTCCACTAGAGACTGTCCAACTCGGCCCGATGCATCCAGTACACAAACGGTCTTCGAGCTAAGAGGGGAGAAAGAAGGTGCCATGGGTGACAGAACTTGATTGAAAAAACTAAGAAAAAGTTAGCTTGAAATTGGGGTACAAGAAATAAAGAAGAAGAGGATGGGGGGTATTTATACATAAAAAAAAATTAGGGTCGGGGTAAGAAATAGCGGGCATTCATTCAAAGGGTGCGTAAGTAGAATTTTTTTTCCGTACTGACCCACTTTATGAAAATATTGATCAAAGTGACGCACATTTACCCAACCGACTCAGTTTTGAACACATAAGCATAAAACAGTATTGACAATAATGATATATATTATTTTGATGCTGTTGTTGTCAATAGTAGAACCTGTAAATTCTTTTTTTCCGTTGCAGTTATTGAAAGTAACGGCATCAATACATATCAAATTCACTTAGAAGTTCTCTGACTTAAGAAAAAAAATTATAAGTGAAAATCGCTTATAACTGATTTCGCAATTCTCATTATCGGCATTATTAGCCCAATGCCACTATTGGCAATAACGGTATCAGTATAATCCACAGTGAACTCCAAAATTCGTGTAGATGCATCAACTTCAGCCCCCAATTTCAACTTTGATACAAATATCTCTCAACACTCAAAATATGGAAGTTGCATGTAGATCTTTTTCTTGGTGTTCCATAGCATTTTGAATTATCTCAATCGGAGTTCGGATGATAAAGTCATGCCCAGATTACGTAGTAATGTCAAAATTGTCTAGAAAAAATTATAAGTGAAAATAGTGGTATTTTTAATAACCACTAGCGGAGTTAACTGTGGATTATACTGATGCCGTTATTACCAATAGCGGCATTAGGATAATTATGATGTTATTGAAAATAGCGGTATTTTTAATAACCGATTTTCACTTACAATTTTTTCTCAGGTTCAATAACTTCTAAGTGAATGCGATATATAGTGATGTCGTTACTCCAAATAGCGGCAATATTTTTTTTTCTTCACAGATGCCGCTATTGACAATAATGACATCAAAATAACCAGATGTGTTCAAAAATGGATCAGTTAGGTAATTATTTTTGAAAGTGAGTCAGTTTTCAATATTTTCAAAAAGTGGGTCAGTACCGGAAATAAATCCCCTTAAAGTAGGTGGTTGTTAGAGCAACTCCAATGGGAGTCTCTATTTCTTCATCTCTATAATGGAATATTCCTGGGAATATTCCATTATAGAGATGAAGAAATAGAGACCCACTCCAATGGGAGATCTCTATAATTTTTAGGCTTTTGTAATTAGTTTTGTTATAAATAATTTTACATTAAATTGCTTATATTAATAATCTATTTGGGAAAATAAAAATTATGTTGTTGAAAATATCTCGCCGAATGCTTTAAAACGAGCCTAATATTAGTACTTTTTGGAACTAATTTTAAATTATGAAATTTTTACTTGTATTAACAATGTAAAATAATCAAGTGTAAAATTACGGATTAAATTTTAAATTTTCTAATTTAGTATATTTTAATATTAATTTTTGACAGAAATAGAAAATTTCGGATTATAATAATTAAAAATGAAAGTACAACATGAAGATGAAAAAAATACTTTATAAAATACTTTTAAAATGAAAGTACAACATGAAGATCAAAATTGGTATCATTTTAAAGCTAACGTCGAGACATTTCCAACTGTACCAAAAAAATAAAATTTTGTTTAATATTTTATAAGATACATTCACTACATATACAATACACATTTTAATTAAAGGATATGGAAGGAATTTTTAGAAAGATATTAAAGTAATAAAGGGTAAAATGGGAATTAAAAAAAGGGAATAGTAATTTGGAGATTGGATGAAAGGTCTCCAAATTTGGAGACCTTTTTCACCCATCTCCATATTTGGAGATGGAGATAGAGATCGGTGGGAGTGGAAACCATCTCCATATTTGGAGATAGAGATGGATTTAGAGATCGGTGGGAGTTGCTCTTAGATATGGTGAAGGTTGAATTGAGAGATGGAGAGGGAGATGCATGTGAATGAGAGTCGATGAAAGAGTTTGGTTTGGTAGAGGGTGCGTGCTCAAAACAAGCTGCCACGTTCAAGTTTTTTAATTGATTGAATGGGCAAAAAATTTTGCTAAAAACCCCTAGCTTTTGACTAGAATCATATATACATCCCTATGTTTTATTTTTTGTACTAATAAACTCGCTGGACTTTGTTCGTTTGTATTTGTACGTATGACATCTGCTCCTTCTGGTGTCGTAGTAGAGTATCGTGTGATATTATTATATATATGACTTGTTTTTCTCACTGTGTATACTATATTCGTAACCACTTGCTTTATAAATGAATTTATCTTTCATTATATATAGAGTATATATTCATCAAGTTTTGACCGAAATCATCGAGTCTGCAGTATTAAGTTAACTAATATGTTTTGTTAAACATAGTTTAATTTGTTGTAACTGTCAGTAAGTACACATGTTAAATAACTAGGTATAAATAAGAGTAATTTAGTTGCTAAAGTTTATTAAATAATATTTTTGGTTGATGTGATAAGATAAATAAATGGCGGTTATGTAATTTTAGTCAAAAAATCGAGGATTTGGTGATTTTTTTTCTTTTCTTACTCTAATGAAATGTTGTGATTTTGGAGCAGAGGGTTAACAAACAACATTCAAGAAGATAAGCATCTTTTAATCTCTAATATAATAATGGAAGAGTTAAAGTTGTTTGTTCGTAAAAATACTAATTTACGTGTATTATGCATACATAACTAATAAAAAGAGATCTCAGGTTTAAAACTAGGCTACATATGAATTTTTTTTTTTAAATATTTATTAAGACGTGCATCGAACGTGTAAATTACTAGTACTAATTAATGGCACCGTCCCGACTAATCAGAACTGGATATGTGTGTTTGCGCAATGGTTGGAGAACTACTCACGAGTGACTGATAATGAAATCCATTTCTAATTGTGGATATGAAATTAGTTAGGTAAAGCTTGTGACTTGAGAAACATATATAAATTTTGAGGTCAAGGTTAATATAGTTAAGCGATTGAGTAATTGAGTGTGCTAGTTATTTTTATTATTATGTGTTTTGATAACCTTCGCCACACATCTTGATAAAATTAGGGTTAGGACTTTGCGGCATATCTCTAATCTCTAATATTATAATGGGAGAAAGCCTCAGTGTCATTTATAAATATTTTGTCATTCTACCAACCCGTACAACGCACGTGCATAACTATTATAAAGAATATCCTAGATTCAAATCAAGACTACGTCTAAATTTTTATTTTAAAAAACTTTATTTATTAAAACGTGCATCGCACGTGTAAACTACTAGTATATATAGATGCATGCGGTTCTTCTATATATGTTTACACTTCACTTGCTTAAGACAAGCAGCTTGTTAACCACGTTTCTAAAATAAATTCACTAATCACCAAATAGTGCATTTTTCTTAAGAACTTAAATTCAGTGCTGTGTAGATTGTACTTCTAAAGGGGAGTGAAATGTTGACTTAAAATCAACTGTCAATGCCTCCAAATTAAACTAAGTGGTGCTCTCAAACTAAGCTAGTACAATTTTTAATAGAAGATCAGAAAATTCATTGTACTAGCTAGATTCATAAATATGCAAAATATTCAAAAGTACGTTACTATTTGGCATTTAAAAAAACGAAACTTTTCTTTTCATAATTATTAATCTATTGAAAATACGTACGAGAAAGATTAAAACATCCCTGTTTAGCAACAGCATGCAGCAGCTGCAAATTCCTAGTTTAAAAATGTCAAATTTCTGTGTTCAAAAGATTGATTACGTAGGCAATGTAAGAATAAGTTTATGTCAGAATAAGACAAATTAACTCAAACACTGTTTAGCAGTGCATGTGTCATCCTTCAAATTAATGAATTTGAATGACACGAAGAAAACAAGTTCAAATTCAGAATTTTGACTATTGGTAAAACAGTAAAAGGATTGAGCACTACTCTGCTAACATCTCCAATAATATAGTATAATTTATTTGTTTCTCCAGTGAACTCGTTTTCGTATCATTCAAATTCAAATGTAACGCTCCTATACAACAATGAATTAGTTTGCTGGACAAACAGCAAGAGTTAACAAGTTACACCATCTACAATGCACGCGCGCACATCACGAATAATTTGTATATATATGTGTTGAAATCGGTAGGACCAATAAGTTTTTTTTTTGATGAAACGGATAGAGTCGAACAACTCCAGCCAGGCAATCGAATAAATAATGAATAATTTACAAGAAGGGTTTTACCAGAGGTAAAACAAAAAACAATAAGGAAAGATCCTAGAACAGCCAAAGGATAACTACGCGAGAACTAAGCACTAAATACAATTAGCTAAAAATGGTTGAAAAGAACAATGTAGCAGGAATGCGACCGCAACAGCTCCGATCACATCTTGCTGCTCGATGAAGAAGCTTTGCCTGAGGATGATCTCGGAAGGTAAGCACGCGGCGCCAGGGCGATCAAAGCAGCCTCACACCAATTTAATAAGGCTGTCGACAGTCAACCGAAACAGCGGACTCAGAACACAGCCCAAGATAGCTAGAAAGCTAGTCCAGGAACAATGCAGTCGCTGATGCCATCGGAGAAGAGATGAAGGGGAAGGTGCGGGATTCAGAAAAGAAACCCCAGGATGAGAAAAGAGGGATCAAGAATCCCAATTGCAACCTTCAGACAAACACCCAGAAGAACCAAACTGTAAGTCAACAGCTAAGCGAAGTCCCAATCACAAGAGGGAAACCAAATCCAAACTCATTAAACAGCAAAATCCAAAAGGCAGCACCCTGAGAGCAAAACGTCACAGATCAGAAAAGAGATGAAGCGCAATAGCAAAAAAGGTAGGACCAATAAGTTAAATGATAAATACGTACTCAAATCAAAACTATTCATGATCACTATGATATTTTATAAAAGAAATAATAATAATAGCAGTAAATAACAAGGATATACTGTATGTTATTTCTCTACAATATAGAAACATCTCATACACAAATTTAATTAACATCGTGAGAGCCAATATTAGTTTATAGTCATATGAATGATATCACACAAAGCAAAAAAATATGAAACTTATGTAGTTCTTCAAATAAGATGACGAATAACATGAATCCTAAACCTATATATTTATTTTCCCTAATTTTAGTATGTACGACTAAACACTATAAATCTTGTGTTCGTTTTTACAACATGTCCCACAACTTAAAATAGTATTAGCGTGGATCTCATCTCATGCAAACATTCAAGCATTAAAAATAAAAATAAAATATTGTAAGTATATACTAGTTTCAGGTACCATTTTTGCATTGTTTGTAGGGTAGGTTTTATGGTCGTGTTTGTTATGGGCGAATCTAAAAGTGAATCTAAAAGTGTCACCTGCCAAGATTCAATAATTGGTACTAGGATCCAAGTTACAGATCACCCAACTTAAATAAAATAGCATTAGCGTGGATCTCATGCAAACATTCAAGAATTAAAAATAAAAATAAAATATTGTAGACATATACCAGTTTTGAGTACTCTATTATTTTTGAAATGTTTGTAGGGTTTAGGTTTTACGGCCACGTGTTTGTCATGGGCGAATCTAAAAGTGCCACCTGACAAGATTCAAGAATTGAAGCTACACTTCATATTTCATTTAGTACGTAGAGTGTTTTAATTGGTACTAATCAACAATAGTTTTAGTTTTTCGATTATGAGAAAAATTTTAGGGTTCGTTCTTAGCAATCTACTGTATCTTTAAAGACGAGTCAAGCACTACATTAGAGAATCCACAATGGCATTTCTCAAAAATGAGAATATAGCAAAGTAGCATATAGCGAAAAGAGAAAATTGTTGCAGTCAAGTCCCACTAAAGAAACACTAAACAACCCTTTTACCCAAAAATGTATCCAAAAACCCTCCTACCAACCCCCTTCTCCTCTTCACCAGGTAATCTCTCCATCCCAGCTTCCGGCCACCTCCCTCCTGCCGTCTAGCTCGCCTCTCTTCTGTCCCTCCCATCCCGCTCAACCCCTTCTCTCTGTTTCCGTTTATCACCAACCTTCCCCCCCCCCCCCCCCCCCCTCCACCCGAAACACTCCTGCTTTCAGCCGTTTTCTACCCCCCCCTCACCCCCTTTCACCTGTCAATGCTAACTGTTCTAGAACTCAGTGGGTGCGGGCCCAACGAGAGGGTCCGACACCCACTGGTGCCAACCCTAGAACACCCCCAGCCTAACAATCTACCGGTTAACACTGTACAACCCATGCATTCGACCACCTTTGGTGCTAACAATCTAACGGTTAACACTGTACAACCCATTCATCCCTCTACCCCTGTACCAGATGTTACTGACGCGCCTCACGGTAGGCTGCCTTTGGCAGAGCAAGAAGCTAGTGAGCTCAGAGTCGTTCACTCTACGAGGGCGCGCACAAGTGCACACCAGCATCGCGTGGAGAGGAGCAGTACTCATCATCGCTCGAGCGCAGGTTCCTATAGGGGCCATGGGTATCACCGCCGTCATGAGGAGGACTATGAGGGAAGGGCCCATCGACGGGGTCCCTCTCCAGGCCTTCTCAGGCGGAAAGAAACCCAGCAACAGACCCGTTATCGAAGCTCTCATGATGGTGGTGCACACAAGCACAACAGCTACAAGGAACTATGCTCTAAGTCAGAAAAAAATGCATCGGATTCTTCGGTTTCAGTTCCTCTCCACCCCCATGCCTCAAAACCCCCAATCAAGATCCTCACCGCCAATGCAGTTGTGCCACAACCAATCTCCAATGCTACCTCTACTGGGCCTTCCTCTTCCATCCCACTTGCCACTCCCACCGTCGCCATCCACCCCACCGCGTCTGCTCCCGACCATTCAACGGACCTCAACATTTGGGCCCAACGAGGGGAGCCAAACGGAGGGTCCACTGATATGGTGGAACAAGCGCAAGTAGAGGAGGAGGAGAAGTGGATCACGGTGGCCAGAGGGGGTAAGAGGGTGCTTCACCCAGCCTCACCTCTCATTCATCAGGACCCAGTTGTCAAGAACCACTCTACCAGTTATGCTCAAACTACTCTTATTAGTAAGAAAAAGATGAGAAAAGGTAAAAAAAAAACCAGCCCCGTGTTTCAATTGTGGCGACCTTGGTCACTTCCGCTCGGAGTGTACCAAAGAGGTGCGCTGCGTCAGATGCTTGAAGTGGGGTCACATGTCTTACTCGTGCACCAACGTCAGCGGGGCCAACTTGGAGGAGGACAGGCTAGTGGTCAGAGGGGTGTCTCCGGAGAGCCCCACTAGGATCAAACTTACTCACAGCCTACCGATTATCAAGCAGGAAGAAGACTGGCTAAGCCAATGGTGTGCGATTGCCAAGATCAGGCGCGGGTCTCCCTCCGAAGCACACTTCCTCAACGCACTGAACCACAAATGGCCTTTACGTGCCGATAAGGACTGGGTGGTAAAAAAATTGTGTCATCAGCAATTCCTTATCTCTTTCCCCAAACCAGAAAAGGTATCGGAGGTGGTTAGCCTAGGGCAGATCGATTTTGGGCACTTTCAAGCTGTTTTCAGTGTATGGTCGCCTACTTTCGGAGCGGAGCTCCCCCAGGGAGATCGCTTCTGGATTTGGATCCATAATATTCCTCTTCACTTTTGGAAAATTGAAGCGATTCAAGAAATCATCTCCGAGTTTGGCACAGTGGAGGAGCTTGATGAGAAGACTAGGCGCCGTTCAGATCTAGTTTCGGCAAGGGTGCTGATTCGTAGCTCCGACATCTCTCTTATGCCACGTTTCGCAAAAAATTTTTCTTTTAAGGAAGCATACTTGGTTAGATTCGTACTTGAAAAGAGAATCGATACACCACAGATGAACCCTCCCCAACAACCGAATCTGAACCTCAGAGACGGTCGTAGCTTCGAACAAGTCCTCTCATCAGATAGCCTCACTATCGATGGGGCTCATGAAATTGAAAGAGCTCACCGGGAGGTTATCAGTGCGGCCATGGCTCCTAAGCAGCGGCATGGGATGGAGGTGGTCGCGAGGAGGCCGCCGGAACGTTTCCCGCACAACGGAGGTCGAGAAACCAGTCTAACCGGTTTACCCAAAGGTCAACAGCCACCAGGGACCATCAACTCAGTGGACAAACCAGTGACTGCCCCCAACCACCATCTGGAGGCCAGCGCAGAGCAGGTGAGAGGGGGCACAGGGGGCTCAGACCAACAGGGGGAAAGAAGTCAAAAAGCAGCAACTTACATCCGCAGGGTAAAGATTTGGTGGGGAGTGGCGACAAAGGGGGGGTGGCGACAAGCGCTCTGCCAATATCGACCAAAGAGTGGGTGATGAAAGGCTGGTTTTCGTCAAGGTCTGTTAAAGGTGATGAAAGAGAAGCTTCGGGGAAGGCGGTGGCTACAGAGTCTGATCCCCCTCTAGGGGTAGAGCTGCCCAGTAATCTGAGCGCGCTCAGTAAAAGCAACTCTGAGATGAGAGAGTTGGTAGTGGAAGGTGGGGGCTGTGGAGCTGTAGAAGTGGGTGGTCGAAGGGAGCTTCTTGCTTTGGGGAGAGAACAGGGCGGAGGTCTGCAAAAAGCTAGCAAAAAGAACCCATCTGAGATCATGGGTGGCTCAGAGGGAGTTGGAGGCACAGAGGGCTCTTCTCCTACTACCGATTTTGGAATTAAAGTTGGGTTTTTTGGAGCAGGTGAGAAAGTAGAGAGCCATAGAGGGAGTCATGGCGTAAAGGGTTTCGAATTGGGAGGTGAGACTGCCTGCGATAAAGGGAAGCAGAGGGGGGCAATTAATGGGGGGAGTCGTTTGAATGTTTTGTCTGACACGCTCACCGACGCGCTCACCAACGAGGAGCGGCCACGTGGCGAGCGTGGCAGACTGGGTCTCACGCAAAGCTTGGCGCACCGTGGTCTTGAGAAGCCCACCGATACCACCACCAATCCAATGCTGCCAACTGTCCATGGCGGTAAGTTTACCGCTTTGGACAGTGCAGTGGAGGGCGTGGGTATCAAGGCGGGTGTTGTGGTGCCTCGCAGGAACTCGTTCGCTTATCCGGTGGTAGGCAATTCTGGTTTGTTGGGTTCGCATGGGCCTGTTGAGGGGTCCAAAGAGCAGGCTTACATTCAGACAAATTGTATTGTTGAGAACGGGCCCAATGAGGGGTCTGTGGCAGAGAACTCGATTATTATCAGTGAGTCAACAGTGCACGGGCCCAATGAGGGGTCCGAGGGGAAAGCGCACATTCTTAATGAGGAGTCTAGACTCACTGACAGTGATGAGGATCCAGAAGGAAGGCTTAATCTTGAGGTAGACTTCTATCTCTCTCTGAGGAGGATTCAGAGGATTCGGAGTTCATTGCTAACACTCAGAGGGAGATCTCGCCAGAGCTGGTCCCGTCCACCATCCCAGACTCAGCTCCCGGATTTAGCTCGGGACAGCACCGTAGAGCGGTTGGATTTAGAGTTCGGCAGGCTCCTAAGAGGGCTCATGGGGAGTCCTTGGATGACTATCTTGAGGTCGCAGCCGCAGCCAAGACAGCTAAGCTCGACAATGGAGGTACGACTTGCTATTTAGCATCTATTTTAAATTACATGTCAGATTCTGATGTTTTACATCTAGCTATTACTTGTGGATTAGAAGTTTGGGACACTGAGCGTATCGCCTTACTCCTCAATAAAATTCGGGGCTGGGAATTGCATAGAGTTAGGTCTTCTAACGATAACGCGCCTGGAGTCGGCAAGGAGTCGACTATCATTCTAGAGGATGTAGTCGGCCCTACACCCTCCACAACGATCTCCCTTGATAGTTTTCCCCAATGAATACACTATTTTGGAATGTTAGGGGTATGGGGGATAGGGGTAAGAGAGGTATGGTGCGGGATGTTATTAGCAATTCCAGGGCGGATGTAGTAGGGCTGCAGGAGACCAAACTCCAGCACGGGCACAAGCTAAAAAGAGTTGGGGGTTACAGGATCAAGGAGTGGTTGGTTCGCCCCTCGGTCGGTGCCTCAGGGGGGAATGCTTTAGGGTTTAATTCGGATCTCCTTTCTTGCGATGAGGAGCATCGTGGAACGTTCTCCTTGACTGCCCGACTTAGACGACGGTCCGATGATTGGATGCAGACGGTGACGGTGGTCTACGGGCCGAACGTGGCCACGGACAGAGAGGCCTTCTGGCAAGAACTGTCCGACATTCGCCAGCGCTGGTCGGGGCTGTGGATTGTGGGCGGGGATTTCAACATCACTAGGTTTGCTTTTGAGCACAAGGGGAGAGGATCTAGCGATAGGCACCGAGAGGAATTCAATAGAGTTATCACGGATCTTGAGCTGATTGATATTCCAATCAACGATAGACTATTTACTTGGTCTAATTTGCAAGCGAATCCGGTTATGGCCAAGCTGGACAGGGTTCTAGTCTCTATGGATTGGGAAGCTTTATTCCCTTTCGCCTCAGCCAGATCGATCCCTAGACCAACCTCAGACCACACCCCGATCCTCCTCGAGGTGGGGAATCGGGCAGCCCGTAAGCCTAGGAAATTCAGATTTGAAAAGGCCTGGCTGGAAATTCGGGGATTCCACCATATGGTGATGGAAAACTGGGCTCTTCCCATTTCCGGCAGGGACGCGGCCTCTCGATGGTGTGGGAAAATCCGTAGGCTCAGAAAGAGGCTCTGCAAGTGGAATCGTTCTAGATTCTCGATCATCTGGCGTGATAAAGAGTCCTTCTTGGAAGAAATTGATGATCTTGAGAGGGTGGAAGAAACTAGAATCCTGTCGCAGGATGAGCGAAACAGGCTACTAGTACTTCGCGATAATATCGCCAATCTGTATAGACTAGAAGAGATCAAATGGCAACAGAGGTCCAGGATTTCGTGGCTCAAAGAGGGAGACGCAAATACGGCCTACTTCCACCAGGTTGCCAATGCAAGAAGGAGATCCAATCTTATCCTATCTATTCAGACAGATACTGGAACATCGCAAGATGATAAGGTGATCTCCTCTACTTTCCAGTCTTTCTATAAGGGGCTCTTTGGGAAGAAGAATGACTTTAGGATCCCTATGGGGGAGGACTTCTGGCAAGAACATCAAACTGCCTCCGGTTAATTTGTCTCCTCCTTGGAGGAACCTTTCACGGAGTCAGAGGTCAAAGCAGCCATTGACCAGATGGGAGCTGACAAGTCGCCTGGGCCAGATGGCTTCCCTATGTTGTTCTACCAGGTGTTCTGGGAAGAAATTAAGGGTGAATTCATGGATGTGATGATGGAATTTTTCCACAACAATCTGAGGTTGGGGATGTTCAACTTCTCAGAAGTGGTGCTAATCCCCAAACGGGAAGACTCCAAGTGTGTTGGGGATTTTAGACCAATTAGCCTGATAAACTGCTCGGCTAAGATCATCACTAAGGTCCTAGCTATCCGATTGGGTGGCATTATGGACAGTCTTATCAGTAGATCACAGACGGGATTCATTAAGGGCAGATGTATCCTTGACTGCGTGGCCACTGCCGAACAAGTTATCCACCACTGCCACAAAAATAACTCCAAGAATTTCCTCCTCAAGCTGGATTTTGAGAAGGCGTACGACTCTGTGGACTGGGAGTGTTTGCTTGAGGCTCTCAGAGGGAGAGGCTTTGGGGACAAATGGATTGGATGGATCAAACATTGCTTACTCTCTAGCAAAACGGCAATCTCAGTGAATGGGAGACCCGGTCCGTCGTTCCCGTGTAAGAAGGGACTCCACCAGGGGGACCCACTGTCCCCACTTTTATTCACCATTGTAGCGGATGTGCTCAGAGGTATGCTAGAAAACTGCCATAGAAAAGGGTGGATAACGCCCGTAGCCAGCAGCACTGCCAATCAGGGATGCTCGATCCTCCAATATGCTGATGACACCCTTATCTTTGGTAATGGCTCTAGAGCGGAGACTATATGTTTTAAAGGGGTCCTTTACTGCTTTGAAGCCTGGTCAGGCCTTCGTATTAATTTCCACAAGAGTGCGCTGATTCCTATCTCGCTATCAGTAGCTGAAACTCGGGAGCATGCCACCATTCTCAATTGTGCGATTGAAGACTTCCCAATCAAATATCTTGGGCTTCCGCTCAGACCAGGGAGGCTCACTAAAGCTGACTGGTTACCTATTATTGACAGGGTGGAGGACAGGCTGTCCGGTTGGAAAGGCAAATCACTTTCTCTGGGGGGCAGAGTGGTCCTCATAAACTCTGTGTTATCCAATCTGCCCATTTACTATGTGTCATTTTTTGAACTCCCAAAGTGGGTGATCCAACGGATCGACCGCATCAGGAAAAGATTCCTATGGAAAAGGGCAGACTCTAATAAGGGAGGCTACCACCTTATTAAATGGAAGATCGCTTGCATGAAAAGGAGGCACGGAGGGCTAGGCATCGTTGACCTGAGAGATATGAACTTGGCACTCCTGGGAAAGTGGTGGTGGAAAGTGTTTCATCACGGTGGAGAAGGATGGCAGGACTTTATCCAACCTTACCTCCGAGGGAAGGGGACTAGAAGCTTAGGCTTTCGAGTTGGATCCAAAGTCTCCCGCTTCTGGAGAGGAGTTGCTAAAGCCAGTGGACCTTTCAAGTCAGCAGCCTCATCTGTCATTGGCAATGGTCGTACTACCAGATTTTGGTGGGACAAGTGGTGCGGTCCGCATACTCTTAGGGAAGATTTCCCAGAGCTGTTCGCTAGTACGAATCGACCGAATATCTCGGTAGCGGATACCTGGAAAAGGGGGACTTGGAGACCGTCGTTCCTGGGAACTCTCTCCCCGAGGTTGCTACAGCAACTGCATGAACTACAAACGCGCATTGTCCAATCTGGGGTGATATGTACCCAAGGCCCAGATCACATGCGGTGGGAGCTTGAGAACAGGGGAGTGTTTTCGGTGAGATCACTTTACCACCGGATTCACTACCGAGGATGCAGGCCCAACTGGGCAGCGGTACTGTGGAAGACTAAAACACCGCTGAAAATTAGAGTCTTCCTTTGGCTTGTGCTCAACAATGCCATACTCACTAGAGAGAACCTAGCCAAGAGGCAACCTCACATTGCGACCAATTGCGGGTTCTGCAATGTACATGTGGAAGATTTGAATCACCTATTTCTTCACTGCACCAGAAGTAAGGCCGTCATGATAGAAGTGCTGAGAGCATTAGGAACAAACGACTTCCCAAGAGACTATGAGGAATTGTGGGTCGGCCCTAGATTCACATCGTCCCGTCACGACATGAAAGATGCGTGGTTTATTGCCATTGCAGCAACCACATGGGTGTTATGGCTAGATAGGAACAATTTTTACTTCCGTGCATCATGTAATTCTATTTCTAGTAATCTTACTCATATCATGCATCTAATTTCATTTTGGGCTACAGCGGCGGCTTCAGGAGCACGAGGGAGAATTGCAAGGGTTTTTCAGGTGGATGAGTTTGACGACGAGGAGATAGAGATCGGGCCAACTCTGGACTGATGTGTGGACTCCCGCCTATCTTGGATCAGGACCTTGTATTTTGGTTGCCGTTGGATTTTGTATCTGGCCTTGTATTTTGTGTTTAGGTTTTGTTGAGTGCCTTTAGGCTGGATGATGTAACCCACCCCCCAGGGTTTTGTTGGGGGTTATGTTTTATTTCCTGCACTGTACTTTATTTTTCCGAGACTTCGGGGTTGTTTATTAATCTCTTATTAATGAAACAGGGTGGCATTATCCCACCTTTTCTTCAAAAAAAAAAAAAAAAAAAAATTGTTGCAGTCATTGAGTTGCTATAATTTGAGAAACAAATATTAAAAAAAGAGGTCGGATATAATATCTTGTTTCGTCTTGATTTTTTTTTATTTAAAATAACGTTTAAGTTAATTAAGTCGTGATTAAATATTAAAATAGGTAAATTAAATAAATTAAATATTAAAATAAATATTAGGCTATCTAATTAATGTCCTAACCTAAGATTAACCTAAGAATTAAATGGGCTATTCTCATCTTGGGGCTGGACGGGACAAGCCATTTTGGCTTCAAACGGTACAACATGTCCCGTTTGTTGATTTTTCAAAAAAAATTTTCTTCAGATGGTACAACATGTACCATCTGATCATTTTTATTAAAAAAAAATGGTCAGACGTTTCGTCTGATCCTAAAAACAACGGGACGGAACAACAATTTTCGTCCCCTACAATATGAGAATCGTCATTTCATTTCTCAAATATGAGAACGCACTGTAGCAAATTTGCCAAAATATGGCAGATTAAGAAACGACTGTAGCTCCAACTTTCTCATATTATGAGAACTAGCTATTTGCACGCGTGCGATGAATGCCCTAATATTTAAAGGTGTGTAGGATTTTGAAGAAGGGGCAGGTCACCGAAGAGGTTGCATGCATGCATGCAGACATGCATGTACAATTTATTTATTTTGATATTTGCATGCATGTATTAGACCTACTGACTTTGATAGGAGGAAACTTTCTTATGAATAAATTGTGCATGCAAGTCATGCTATTGTCAAAACAGAAGAAGTCATGCTGTGTTAATTTATTTATTTTGATATTTGTATGCATGCGTTAATTATTTTTTCAATACATGCAAATTATATTTTTGACCTCCGATATTAACCCTATATTTTTTTAGCCTTTTATTTTTATGGGAACATGATAGTAAAACGGCGTCAAAATTGAGCTTTGCTTAATAATAGTATAGATATGGCAAATATATGAAACGACTGTGGATGCTCTTACAAGTAGTCTATTTATCATGATATTGATATCTTTAAATTACATCGATGTATATCATCACTAGTGTCCCTACTTCCATTATTGTATTAAGTTTGTCTTAGTCGATGGTGTAAATTTTTCATCGATTGATTATGAATTTCAATTAATGTATGTCTGATTTTTTTCTCTCTTCAATTTAAAACTATTGAAAGGTTCGATTTGTGAAGGTTCGTTGTCAATTTAATTACCGGAAAAGACGGAGCAATATGTGGACAAATACGTTTTTGTTATTATAAGTTCTCATATTTTTTATGACTAATAAAAAATGGGAAAAAAAAATACACAAAATTTCATTTTCAATTTGGGTTTTTTGGTAATTAAATTCCTCAGTTTGCAGTTTAGTCCTGCAAATTATAGTAATTGTGATTTAATGATCTAATTAGAATACACTAGTAATTTGCACATGCGATGCACGTCTTAATAAATATAGTTTTTTAAAATAAAAATTTAGACATAATCTGAATTTGAACTTAGAACCTTCTTTATAATAGTTATGCACGTGCATTGCACGGGTTGGTAGATTGACAAAATATTTACAAATGACACTAAGGTCTTCTCCCATTATAATATTAGAAATAGGAGTATTTCTTAGTTTTTAAAAATAGTGGGGGTATACGCTAATTTTCACATTTTAAATGGGGGCATTTGTTAAAATATTCCTTTTTTAGAAGCTGCACGTGCATCACACGGGTATGTTTGGTGGATTTAGTTTGCCGTACATTGCACGTGTTTACTCAGTTACAAAATTAGGATTTGTTTGTTTACAACCCCAACTCTCCCATTAAAATAGTAGAGATTTATTAATTTAGTATTCAAACTTAAATTTAATTTACTAAATTTATTCTAAAATGAAAGTTTATTGTTTAATGATGTTAAAGAGATTCAAGCCGAATGTAATGAATTAAAATTTTAATAGAACCGACTTACTCCATAATTGAGAACTAAATTACACTAGTAGTTTACACGTGCGATGCACGTCTTAATAAATATAATTTTTTTAAAAGTAAAAATTCAGACATAATTTGAATTTTATCTAAAATCTCATTTACAATAGTTTTTCACGTGTGTTGCACAAGTTGGTAGATAGACAAATTACACTAAAGCCTTCTCCCATTATAGAAGTAGAGATTGTAGGACCTAATAAATATCCCAAAAAACAGAAAACTAAAACAAAGTACAGACAAGACATAAAATAAAGTAACAAGGTCAACAAAATTACAAAAGCTTTACCGACAAACAAAAATAAAATAACCAAAAATGTAAAAGAGCAACACCTCCCAAAAACAATGAAAGAAACAGAAATCCTAATCTTTATTCTGGGTTATTCACTTGAGTGTCGGATACTCTTATGTCGGAGATACCTATGATGTTGAGACTTTTTGTAAGTTTGTAAATATTTTCAACCGTCCACATCTATATCTAAACGATTCCAGCCATCCAAATCTAGATTCAGGTAATCATCGGCCGTTCATATTCAAATTTTGATTGACGATCTAGATCAGAACTTTCTCTTCAATAAAAGTACTCATCGTTTAATTGCACCCACACAAAAATCAGTAGTATCACTATCATTTTTCTATAGTGGCTACTTAGGCACAAATTACAGCACTGATATGCATTCTTTAGCAAAATATATAAACTGTACTATCTGCCAAAATATATTACAATAGTTGCATTGACCCTTTAATTTTTGGTTAATTATAATTAGGATTGCTGAAGTAATGTTGCATCACATTTGAGCAAGGAGTTTAAGAAAGTTACTAAAAGCTCTTAATATATGGTGCTAATTTTGCATAATTAGCAACTAAATAGGATTTTGTTCTTTTATGCTACTTGCTTAAGAGACTTTTAAAGCAACTTTGGATAAATTAGTAGACTGAGTAGTGTTAAATTCTGATATGCATTCTTTATTA
Organism: Hemerocallis citrina; assembly: GCA_017893485.1. Classification (NCBI taxonomy): domain Eukaryota; kingdom Viridiplantae; phylum Streptophyta; class Magnoliopsida; order Asparagales; family Asphodelaceae; genus Hemerocallis; species Hemerocallis citrina. The sequence goes on along the minus strand of CM030361.1, from coordinate 2,778,737 downwards.
GCACAATTCTGAACTTTTAAAAACTAATCCAATTAAGGAGGTTGTCTACATTCTAATCTTCTCACGCTGTATCTTCAGAAATATGTATATATTTGAATTTGTTTATTCACAGAAAACATACATGAGTCAGGGGCAGTCAGGGCCGATCTTGAGTTTATGGGGGCGAGACAAACTTCTGAAAGCGACCCCTATACAAAATTTGTTTTCAAAAAAAATGATAAAACAATTTTTTTGAAATTTTTTTTGTATAATTATTTAAAACCGAGATACATGAAGAAATAGATGGAAATTTATGAATTTTTGATAAAGAAAAATCTCCATATAAATTTATGCCCAACTAAAATAAGTCGGCTTAAGTACAAATTTTAAAAACAAAAGTCTAAAAAAAAAGATTTGGATGCCCCCTAAAAAAACATTACGCACAAAATATGTATATATAAATAGAAGAAAAATCAAATTTTGGAGCTCCTAAAATTGTGAAAGAATCGGGACTCGAGGCGGTTGTCTCCCCGCCTCAAGTAAGGGACCGGCTCTGCATAGAGTCAGGACCGGCCCTAGCCTAGAGCCAACAGGGCGACTGCCCAAGGCCCACTTTAGGGGAGGGGCCCAAATTTTAATGGTCTTATTAATATAATAAATTAATGGGTTTGTAATTACTTTTTAGCGGAGGGCCCAATTTAGTAATCTCTCTCTCTTTCATTGTCACTTCTTCATTTTTTTTTTGTCGAGCATCTTCATCTTCTTCAAATTCTCTCTCTCTCTCTCTCTCTCTCTCTCTCTCTCACTCACTCACTCTCTCTCTCCCCTTCCGGCATCTTCAGATCTTTTTCAAATTGTCAGTTGAGAATTTTCGTTTGTTTCTTTTACAGAGTTTTTTTCTTAGCAGGAGTTGTAGTCATGGTGTTTCGGGTATCAGAGACGTAGTTGGAGTTGTTGGTCTTCTTAACAAGACTGCAGGAGTTGTTGGTCTTCTTAGCACTACTCTGTTAGTTCATCTTTTCATGTCGTTTTTTTTTAAATTAATAGAATTGAGAATCTCTTTGTGGGTTTAGGAGGTTCTGAGGTAGAAATCACTCCAACAATAGTATTGTTGATTGATTTTATTGTTAGGCAAGCTTAGTGACCAACTGAAATTTGAAGCTTATTTATATGATAAGCTTGATTCCTGGGGCCTGGCCTTATAATTTAGGTGAGCTGTGATTTTTTTTAAAATTTGTTTATTTTTTAGCAGGTGCAAGAGTTGCTGTAATTATGCTTAATGAAAAGTATGAAGTATTTGGTGTCATAAAGCAAAATAAATGTAATCTTTATTTTTCTGGATATTGTTTTTATGTCCCCCGTCGTTATATTATAAGTTATTAATATATATAAAAATACATGTGTGTCTATAAAGAGCCTAATTTTATTTTTTTCGCTCAGGACCGGCCCTGCATAGAGTGTGTCATCTGTGTATATAAACTTAACTAAATGGTTATATCTGTGCGAGGGAGACTATTCCTCACTCTCGCACTTCTGACCCCCCTGCGCATCCTGACAGAGCTATTTTTGATTTTAAGGACCCTTCACTATTCTATAGCTATCCTTGTGCTTTGAAGTTCACCTACCCCTTATATCCTGCGATCTCGTTTCATTATCCTGGCTGCCTATACTCTTGGTATCAACTTTTAGGGGCTCAGTCATGGCTCTATCAGGTCCTGAGGACTCTCAAACTCTTCTTGCTCTCCCTTCCTCTCAAGTATTCTTCAAGTACTGATGTCCCTTCTGTTGTGCGGAATACAAATCAAACCAACAATCAAACGAGAGAAACAGCGAGAAAACACAGAAAAAGCAAGCAACACAAGAACACAAGATTTACGTGGTTCGGCAAAACGATGCCTACATCCACAAGGGGCGGTTGGGGTTTCTTTACTATGTTCTCCAATGGGCAAACAAAGCCTTTACAAGAGATGACGGCTGCAAAATTCGAATAAGGTGTTACAATTTACAAAACCCTAACGGGTGTATTTATAGGGAAACTATTGGGCCTTTCGAATTGGGCCTATTCTGGATCCAAAAACCCGCCGACAGTCGACTGGTCTTCATACCAGTCGACTGATAATTCCTTCGGGACAGTCGACTGACTCCCACATACAGTCGACTGCTGCTGCTGTATTCTCAGTCTTCGAAAACTCCTCTCTGGACAGTCGACTGCTCCTCCAACCAGTCGACTGAAGCTCTGAAACTTTCGAACACTGCAGATACCAAATACCAGAATCGAGCCATTATCCTACAATCTCCACCTTGGCGAGATCTTCCAAGTATCCAACAATCTCCACCTTGGTGAAATCTTCCAAGTAGCCCAAGCAATCTCCACAAATACTCCAAAACAACTGCTCATCACCAAATGTAACAAAAAACCAAACTCCACCTTAGTATGATATCACATACTAAACAAACCAATAGCAAAGTACTAACCCAAACGCCCATGCCAAATTATCAAACATGCAAAATATTAGCCAGGTTCATGCAATGCTTGAACTTGGCTGCCCCAACAATTTTGGTCAACATATCAGCAGGATTATCAGCTGTTCCAATCTTCACCAAATGAATATCACCATCCTTTATCAAATCACGCACAAAATGATAACGAACATCAATATGTTTGGTCCTCGAATGATGAACTTGGTTCTTCGCTAAATGAATAGCACTCTGACTGTCACAGTGTACCTCCACCTTCTCCCGATGAATTCCCAAGCTCTTCAAAAGTCCATGTATCCAAATGGCTTCCTTCATGGCCTCAGCAACCGCCATGTATTCAGCCTCAGTAGTAGACAACGCTACAGTGGACTGCAAATTTGACCTCCAACTTATAGGTGCTCTAGCCATAGTAAACAAATAGCCTGTAGTAGACCGTCTCTTATCTAGATCACCTGCATAGTCAGAATCAACATAACCCACCAATAACCTGCTAATATTGTCATCCCTTTCAAATTTCAAACCCACATCTGTGGTGCCACTTATGTACCTCAAAATCCATTTAGCTGCTTGCCAATGCTCTTTGCCTGGATCATGCATATATCGACTAACCATACTCACCGCCTGAGAGATGTCTGGTCGAGTACAAACCATAGCATACATCAAACTGCCAACCACACTAGTGTAAGGTACATTCGCCATATACTGTCTCTCTTCATCTGTACTTGGAGACTGAGAAGCACTAATTCTGAAATGAGGAGCTAAGGGTGTACTGACTGGTTTAGTTTTCTCATCTATACCAAACCGTTTCAGCACCTTCAAAAGATATTGCTTCTGTGTCAAACTCACTATGCCTTTTGCTCTGTCTCTAGCTATCTCCATCCCAAGTATCTTCTTGGCTTCACCAAGATCCTTCATCTCGAACTCAGAACTCAACTGATTCTTCAAATTTTGAATCTCCTTAGCATTTTTAGAGGCAATCAACATGTCATCCACATATAATAACAGATATATAAAAGAACCATTCTGCAACTTCCTGAAGTAGACACAATGATCATACTCACTTCTGGAATATCTCTGCACCTTCATAAACTGATCAAACCTCAAATACCACTGCCTTGGAGATTGCTTCAACCCATAGAGAGACTTCTTCAACCTGCAAACACAACTTTCCTTCCCAGCAATTTTGAACCCATCTGGCTGTGACATATAAATTTCTTCATCTAGATCCCCATGTAAGAATGCAGTCTTCACATCCATCTGTGTCAATTCAAGATCAAACTGTGCTACCAAAGCTAACAAAATCCGAATAGAAGGATGCTTCACAACTGGAGAGAACACTTCATTATAGTCAATACCTTCCTGTTGAGCATACCCCTTTGCAACTAGTCTAGCCTTGAACCGAACACTGCCTTTTGGACCTTCTTTCTTCGTATACACCCACTTGCAACCAATTGCTTTCTTCCCCTTTGGTAGTTGCACTAGATCCCAAGTCTTATTCTTATGAAGAGAGTTCATCTCTTCATCCATAGCAACTTTTCAATCTGCATTTTCTGAACTTCTAGTAGCTTCTTTGAAGTTGGAGGGAACTTCATCATCCACAATGGGAAGAGCAAATGCAACTGTATCTGTAAAACGAGACGGTCGTTTGATATCTCTTCTTTGCCTTCTTACTGCAATTGATTCTACCTGCTGGATAGGAACTTCTTCATCATTCTCAGTATCAACCACATCATCTTCATCTTGGACAGGAACAGGATTTTCAACTGACAACTTTTCTAACTCCACCTGTTGGAGAACTCTCCTACCAGTCGACTGGTTATTGCCAACAGTCGACTGTCCCGAGCTCCCACTCTTCTGCTGTTCTGGACCACCAGTCGACTGCTCCTGTACATCAGTCGACTGTCCCGAGATTCTGCTACTCACCTGTTGGAGAACTGTCCTACTCTTCTGCTGCTCACCAGTCGACTGTCCTATACCACCAGTCGACTGTCCCGAGCTAATCATGCTGGTCTCATCAAAAGTCACATCCCTGCTAATTACTAACTTCTTCTGTTCTGGACACCACAACCTGTAACCTTTGACACCAGTACTAAAACCAACAAATATAGCCTTTTTGGCTCTTGCATCAAGTTTAGTTTCAGTTACATGAAAATAAGCAGGACAACCAAATATATGCAAAAAACTATAATCAGATGCAGGTTTACCACTCCATACCTCAATAGGCGTCTTGCCTTCAAGTGCTGCTGATGGTAAACGGTTGACAATGTGGCTTGCATATATAACAGCTTCTGCCCAAAATGTCTTCTTCAATCCAGACTGTGCTAACATACATCTCACCTTCTCAAGTAAGATTCTGTTCATCCTTTCTGCCACCCCATTTTGCTGTGGAGTCTTCCTAACTGTGAAGTGCCTCTGGATCCCTTCATCTTCACACAATTTCAGAAATGGATCATTCTTATATTCCCCTCCATTATCTGACCTCAGAACCTTAATCTTCCTACCAGTCTGATTTTCAACTTTCTTCTTCCAACTTGTGAACAATGTCAAAACTTCATCTTTGTGCTTCATGGTATATACCCAAACTCGTCTGGAGTAATCATCAACAAAAGTAACAAACCAGTGTCTACCACTCATAGAAGGTGTCTGAGTAGGGCCCCAAACATCTGTGTGCACATAATCGAGGATACCCTTTTGTCTGATGTACAGCTGTACCAAATTTCACCCTAGTCTGCTTACCCAAAACACAATGTTCACAAAATTCCAACTTGCACCCTTTAGCATCTTTAAGCAACCCTTGCTTCACAAGCCCCTGCAAGGCCTTTTCTCCTGCATGCCCGAGTCGCATATGCCACAACCTGGTAGAGTCAGGAACAACCTGTTTAGGCTTCTCAGTTACACTGGCAGCCTGACCCAAATATGTTTTTCCCTGCAAGAAAAACAAGTTCCTCTTTCTTTGCCCTTTCATCACCACGAGTGATCCGCTAGTCACCTTCAGAATGCCACCTTCACTAGCAAATTTCAATCCACTGGCCTCCAAAGCACCTAGTGAAATCAGATTCTTTTTCAAATCTGGAACATACCATACATCTGAAAGCTCCCTAATAAGACCATCGTGCATTAGCAATTCAATCTTCCCGATTCCTACCTTCTTACAAGGCGCATCATTTCCCATCAAAACTACACCACCATCCATATACTCCAAAGAAGTAAACCACTCCTTTTTCCAAGACATATGATAGGAGGCTGCTGTATCAAGAAACCATACTTCTTGATAAAGTGAGGGACTAGAAGCAAGTGCAAAAGAAAAATCCTCGCCACTTTCTAAATTATCAACAGTCACATTTGCAGTCGAATTTCCCTTATTTCGTAGCTTTGGACAATCCTTTTTCCAATGCCCCTTCTCATGACAGAAAGCACACTCATCTCTGGCTGGTATTTTCCTGTCCTTTGAAACTCCTCTCGATTTGGAACGAGATTTGTTTTCCTTTTTCCCAGATTTGAACTCAGATCTGGTCTCAGTCCTGCCCCTTACAATTAAAGCTTCAGAAGTTTCTCTATCAACCATTTTATCCCTTCTCCTAGTTTCATTATTCAACAGAGCATTTGCAACATCTTCATATTTCACAGTATCTTTTCCATATAATAAAGTAGTTGCTAAATGATCATAACTTTCAGGTAATGAATTCAACAGAATTAGGGCTTTATCTTCATCCTTAATTTGCTCATCCAAATTTAATAAATCAGCCAATAATTTATTAAATGATTCAACATGAGCATTCATAGACATACCTTCCGTATAGGTGAAGCGAAAAAGTCTCTTCTTCAAATACAGCCGATTCTCCAAACTTTTCCTCATGTATTTGTCTTCGAGCTTCTTCCACAACACCGCAGCAATGGTATCCCTCATCAAATCGTACTTCTGAGCCTTCGCAATAAAGAGCCGAATAGTCCCACACGCAACTCGATTCAACTTCTTCCAATCTGCTTCGGACATATCCTTTGGTTTTTCTACTTCCAAAGCAACATCTTGTTCTTGTTGAACAAGAACATCCAACACCTCACATTGCCACATCCCGAAAATTGTTTGTCCCATCAAATTTTTCAACTTCAAATTTTGCGTTGTGAATCGTTGTTCTTGACGAACTTGATCCCACAACATCCTTGGTTGCATCTGCATCACCCGCCATCTCCCTCTAGGTCGAACCGAAAGCTCTGATACCACTTGTTGTGCGGAATACAAATCAAACCAACAATCAAACGAGAGAAACAGCGAGAAAACACAGAAAAAGCAAGCAACACAAGAACACAAGATTTACGTGGTTCGGCAAAACGATGCCTACATCCACAAGGGGCGGTTGGGGTTTCTTTACTATGTTCTCCAATGGACAAACAAAGCCTTTACAAGAGATGACGGCTGCAAAATTCGAATAAGGTGTTACAATTTACAAAACCCTAACGGGTGTATTTATAGGGAAACTATTGGGCCTTTCGAATTGGGCCTATTCTGGATCCAAAAACCCGCCGACAGTCGACTGGTCTTCATACCAGTCGACTGATAATTCCTTCGGGACAGTCGACTGACTCCCACATACAGTCGACTGCTGCTGCTGTATTCTCAGTCTTCGAAAACTCCTCTCTGGACAGTCGACTGCTCCTCCAACCAGTCGACTGAAGCTCTGAAACTTTCGAACACTGCAGATACCAAATACCAGAATCGAGCCATTATCCTACAATCTCCACCTTGGCGAGATCTTCCAAGTATCCAACACCTTCTTCTCCCCTTGGGGCCGGCACCTCCAAGACCATCCAATCTATCTCTTCGGCTGCTCCCAGCAGTCACAGTTCCCCACCGTGTCCCACCTCTGTTCATGTTTCTTTAGCTGACCTTGAGGCGTTTTCGCCCCCTTCTGTAAGGGCTGCCCATTCCCCTGTCAAGCGCGGTTACAAAAAGAAAGTTCTCGATCTTTCGAAGATTCGTGTGAGCGCTCACCTTCTTGCGAGGAAAGCAGGCGCCGTGTCAGCTCATCAGCTTGGGCACTGTTGAGTATTGCCTGCTCGTTGACATCCCCGGTGTTTACTGTGCCTTTCCGCCGTTTTGCCACTAGAGTCCCTCTAGACTGCTAGTGGAGTTGAATGTCGTCATGGAGGGGATTTTACCTGCCAGTGTTCTTGGATTGTTTGCTTCGGTCCAGCACCTCTGTCGGATTCGGTATTTTGATGTTGGTCTCCTTTGTGCTCGGGTCCCTGGGCCTTTTGCTTTGCTCTCGGGATGATGATTCTTGCCGTGATTTTGTCCTCTGTGTTGATACTTGTTATTGTATTTTCTTTTTATTTCGCTTTATTCTGTTTTACCTCTTGTAAAACCCTTGATGCTTGTTTGTATTTGTACTGATTTATTGATTAATATATTTTTTGTTGGCTGGAGCCTTATGGCTCTATCCGATTCATTAAAAAAAACTAAATGGTTATATTATGATCTCATAGTTCGTATTATAGACTATAGAGTATCGTCCACTGACATAATTATTAAACTTTTAAGTACCTAAACGAATTAGGTTGTTGCTTATATGGGCAGCTCTGGTTAAATGCCACGAGATAAAATAACCGTCGTGGTAATTGTCATAATTTACCTCATCACATATATAATACTGTACACAATAATTAAGAGAAATGCTAGCTTCTTCATTACACAATTAATGACGGGTCAGCAGCACTATTCATGGGGGAAACAATGCTCATAAATTAATTTGGTTCGATGACTAAACCCTGATCAATAATAGTTGACCTCATATTTTGGCACGTTACTGCAAAACAAATTAAACATTTAAAGTTATTGCAACTTTGGCAAAAAGTGGTTCAAATTGGAAAAACTATTCAATTTATCTGTAATACTAAGAAAGAAGAAAGAAAGTTACTGAAAATTTAAAGGACTAGCTGAAAAGAGTTTACAAAAACAATTTGATGAAAGGAGAAAAGATAAATTTAGTAAGCGGAGACTTTGGGTTTGGTTGCTTACTGTTTTTTAATTTGGCGACAAGTCTACTTTGCTCTTTAGATGTTAAAATTGCTAATAAAAAATTATAAAGGGGTTATATGTTATATTTTAATTAATTGTTGGTTTTAAAAATAAAAAGGAATAAAAAATGATTCCGACCTGCCGGATTCGAACCAGCGACCTAAGGATTTATCTGCAGCACTACAGTCCTCCGCTCTACCAACTGAGCTAAGGTCGGATTGTGCTCACTTTCTTGTACAACAGTATATATATCTTATACAACTTACATATTTTGATGGCCATTCCTAGGTTTTTTAAAAATCTATATAATAAATCACAAAGAAAACTATCAAGTGGCTCTCATTCAATCTCCCCTAAAACCAATGGTCTAAATTGATTCTCACAAAACATATTTTTCAGCCCAAAATTAAATTTTTTTCCCTCAAAATTAAAAAACTCATTACTTTATTACTATCTCTCTTCTCTCTTCACTTTTTCATATTTTCTCTTTCTTTCTCTCCCTCTCTCTTTCTCTCCCATTTTTTCTTTATTTACTTAGAAATTTAGATTTTAAGATTTCGGGTTTGTAAAATTTTCAGAATTTTTATATTTTTTTATTACATATGTTATATTGAACATAGCAAATATCTCTTCAACAGTTAAATTTCATCATTTTCCATCCTTAAAGTTCTAAGAAGTTGGATTTTACACCCTCATTTATAATTATTTTTCAACATATACTAATAGAAATACGGACTTTTATTTACAACTAATTATTGTCATACTATTCAAACTTGAACTACATAATTGTTGTTTTACTGTTTACAGGGCTTTTCGTGTGTTGTATCGTTTCGAAGACATGCCGTAGGCACGTGCCCACGGACAAATCTAGTATATCTATATAATAAAACACAAAGAAAGCTATCAAGTGGCTCTCATACATTTGGAAGTAAATCAATGGTCCAGATCTAACCTCACAAAAAATATCCCCCCCCCCCCCCCCAAAAAAAAAAAAAAAAAAAAAAAACAACTCATTCATTTATTACTCTCTCTCTCTCTCTTCCCCTCTTCTCTCCTTTTTCATAATTCTTTCCCTCTTTCTTCACTCTTTTTTTTAACCCAGGTATGTCAAAAAAAAATAGTGGATGTTTATTTTGGTTATGCAATTTCAGATTATGTTTTTTTTTTTATTTCAAAATTTTAATTATGCTTTTTCTTTTTCGGATTATACTTTCGTAACTCAATAACATTCACTTCCATTTAATTATTTTTTAATTACCATATTTGATCTGATTGTAGAATACTTTACTTAGCAATTGTTTTAGATTAGAATGCTTCACTGAGTTAATTTTGATTAGAATGAATTTTTTTATTATGCAATTTCGGATTATGTTTTTTTTTTTTGAATATTTGGGCATTTGTTACTTTTAAAGATCGTTGTAAATTCTTTAATTGACTCGCTTGATCGTATTTTTATGGACAAATCCATACTTAATCCCTATATTTCGGATTTTAGTAGCGGCAAAATTGTATCTTGATCTGTTTTACTGCAATTTCACTTCACACATACATCACAACAAATTTTCTCTTTTAAATTTATACATGATTAACTACATAAAAAATAAACAAGGGGAACTAACTCATGCAGTTTAAGGCGCCAACCGTATTAGAAAATGAATTGCTACTTAGGTCAGACTCTAAATCAAAAAAGAACTAACTCATGCTCAAGTCACACATAGCATGAAAAATTCGATCTACTACTTTGTAGATTCACAGTACTATTTTTGAATCCTGAGCTGCTGACAAATGATCCTGGAATATACAAACCAATAAATATCAAGGACACTCCGTAATCCTACTGCAGAGTACATCAATACATCAACGTTTACTAGCAAATAAATATCTATGTAAATCATCTCTTACTGTTTACAAGATTTTTTGCTCAAGTCAGCGATATGTGTAGTTGATCAAGGATTCAGTCTACGTTCGACTAGAAAGACGATCCTGGGTGAATGTAACATCCCGTATTTATAGAGCTAAGGAAATATTAAGAGAAATGTTAAATAGATATATATGGATTATTGGAGTGACCTATAGAGATTTCTATGGGCTATGAAATAAATGAATTAATTAAGAGGCCTATAGAAGAGAACTATGGTGATTAGGCATAAAATGAAGAAAATGAAAGAAAGAGAAAATGAGAAGAAAGAAGGAAGTGGTGTGCTGTGCTAGGGGGTGACGGGGGTGATGTGGCAGTGGCTGTGTGAGGGTTTTAATCCCATATCGCCCATGGAAGAGAGAAAAAGAGAGGTTAAATAGAATTGGCCAATGATAAAAGGTCATCTAATAGTCTGAACACCTTTTGTGAGGTCAGTCTGTGGCGGGCAGTGGATTATGATTTATTTGTGCGCGTACGAGTTGGGTACGGAGTGTTACAAATTGGAATGAAGGGCATCTCTTGGCTGTGTGTCTTTGAATTCCACAAATATGACAAAAACCCAAATAAGGACGTGGTGGTGGACGATTGGCTCTAGGTGATGCACCACATTTGGTAGCCACTGGAGGAAGGGGAAAACATTTAACAGAGAGGAAGAAGATGCTAATCTAATACCATGATATTGGATAATTTGGAGAAAGATATTCTGATTTATTTATAAAAATCACTGGAGAATATACAATACATACTTTGAACAACTTTAGAGCTACCTGTAAATTAATTCCTGTAAAACTAGGACAAAGATATTAACTACTAAATTATTTTATATTAAACATGAAACTGCAGCAACTAATTCCTATAAATTAGGATAAAGTTAGTTGTAATAATAAACTAAGGACTTAGTCATTTCATATATTAGTGCTCCTACCCTACCAAGAAGGCAACTACCAAATGAATGTGGTCCACGTTCAACAAGAAGCCTGCATGGCTTGAACCACATCTCACTGTTTACATCATCATTTAAGCAAACCACCCCTCTTATTTCATTCAGTGTCCATCATTTAAGTAATCGATCTGCGCGTGTGTTACTTACTGAGTTACAGCCACCAAAATTCAAAATTACTACCATTATATTCTTTTGAATCTTACTCTATCCCTGTTTACATCTAGCTTACGTTGATTAAGAACAATCAAGATGAGGACCAATGACTGGCTTGTCGTAATTATCTGACCAAGTCAAAGGCAACATAGCAGTAATTTTATGGCAGTAAATTGTTTAGAATTTTATAACTCAGTGTGTAAAACACGCGCTAATTAATTAAAATATTTCTCGTAGTTCGAATTTGAATCGCGCTAACAAATTAAATTAGGCTAAATTTGAAGGGAAAAAAAAAACTCTTGAACTATATAGCCTTTATACACAAAATCTCCATGATCTTTTTTTTAATGCAGAAAATCTCATAAAGTATGATTGTTGCAAAAACCCCCGTGAAGTATTTTAAAAAATCACATCTAACTTTTCTACCTATATCAGATAACCTTATTTATCTTTGCAAGTGGTTTCAAAAAACATCATATATATTTTTCATTATTGTCAAAAACCTCCCCCAACTTTAGCAGAAGTCTCACGTTGGCGGGCTGGATTTTTTGCAACAATACTTCAGGGAGGTTTTCTGTATAAAAAAGATCAGGGAGGTTTTCTGCATAAAGATCATAGTTCAAGGTTTTTTTCTTTTCTAGTTTAGCCATTATATCATCTCTCTTGGTTTGAATTTTGATATTTATCTCAAATATTATAATGGAAAAATAATATCAATCTATCACCTTACGTGCATCGTACATGCAACTCCAAGTTTCTCATTATACACTTTAAATCTACCAACTTACGTGCATCGTATGTACAACTCCACCCTCCCATTATACTCTTTAGAGTTTTTAATATGTATACCCCTAACAAATATGCTAATATCATATATGCTTTTTAAAAAAGTGTATTTTCATATATGCCCCTAACAATATGAACTCATTTCTTATTTACCCCTAAAAGTTGTTTCAAACTACGTGAATTTGAGACTTTTAAGATTAGTAGTGAATTTGGGTAGAAAACATAATGATGAAGATAAAGTTATAAAGATGTATTGTAAATTTGTCCATTTATTAAGAAAACTGAAGAAAAATTGAGAAGGTTGATGAGTTTCAACTGATTTTATAGATGATTTAGTTTATAAAAAAGTAAGAAGAATAAGCTTAACTAGTAGAGGAAGGAGATTTCAGTCATTTTACATAAAATCTATTAAACATAGTTGTATACTTTACACATTTTTATGTTTTTAAAATAGTTTTAACTTAAGGGATAACTAAGAGGTTGGATACACATTGTTAGGGGTAAATGTGAAAATACACATTTGTGAGACGTATATGTGATATTCACATATTTGTTAAAAACATACATATTAAAAACCCTACACTTTATATTACTTCGTAAAAAAATTATATTTATTAGCACGTGGTATATTATATTCCTTTAAAAATTACATATTTATTAAAATATGTATCGCACTTACTAAATACTAGTATGTTATAACAAGTCTAGATTCTTCGTTCAAAAGCTAACTCATCTTCCTCTCTACCTGAACTCGTTTTCGATCGAGTAACTACTCCTTCCATACCTGTTTGCAACTACCTTACGTGGTCGAGACCAATCTCGACGGGGACATATATCATGAATACTAATCAACAATAGTTATAGTGTTTCGATTATAAATAGATATATATGGTTCGTTCTTAGCAATCTATCTTTTAAGACGAGTCAATCACTAAATCACAAGCAGGGCCGGCCCCAGTATGGAGGCGGCCGTCTCGGACCCCTGCGGAATTTGCGATTTTTGGGGCCCCCAATTTTGAACTTCTCTTGTAAATATAGGCACTTATTTCGCGCGTAAAAAATATATATATGTTATTAGGGGCCCCATTTCGGAAGTTCGCCTAGGGCTCCCGGGAACTCGGAGCCGGCCCTGATCACAAGTCGTCTATATATTTATATGATACTAGTATTTTTCACGTGTGATGCACGTTTTGATAAGAGTTTGAGAATTTTCACGAGAGATGTACGTGTTAAGAAATAGTTTTGGAGTTGGAAGTGCGTTGCATGTAATTGAGAAAAATATTTTTTTTAAAAAACTACGATTTGTACGTGCAATGCACATGTTCATAAGCAGAATTGTAGTTGAACGTGCAACATGTGTGTTTTTTCAGTGTTAACAAAATATTGAAAAACTATTTTACACGTGTATTGCACGTTTAAATATGTGAAATTTTTTTTGTTTGTTTTTATTGTAATTAATGGGAGAGTTGGAGTTCCACGTGCAACGCACGGGTTTGTATGTTGACAAATTACAACTCCAACTCTCCCCTTATATATACTAGTAATTTTCACGTGCGATGCACATTTTGAGAAAAAGTTGGAGTTGAACGTGCAATACATAAGTCGGTAACAATCAACATTTGTGATGAATGCCTTAAACTTTAAAAAAATTGGAATTGAACGAGCACTGCACGAAATTTTTTAAATTTTTTGAAGGAAAAACCTTATACGTACGGTGATGCGTTACGAAATAAATTTGGAGTTACACTTGCGACTAATGTATTTGCTTTGTGACAAAAAAATTTAAAAATTATTTGTTTGGTAAAGGAAAAAACTTTGATTTACATGCGTGATGCACGTGTTAATAAATGGAGTTAGAGTTACACGTGCAACATATGCATTTCATTTGTGACAAAAAAATATTAAAAAATTATTTGTTTGATTACAAACTCTAAAGTGACGATTTTTTCCCAAACCGACCTATTTTTTGAAAGTTTTTTCTAAACCGACCTTTTTTTTTAATTCCCAAAGCGATCCACTCGGTCTTTGAAAGACCGAGTTTAGTGAAAACTAACTCAGTTTTTCAAAGACCGAGTGTTAGTATTGAATTTTTCGAATTCTAACACTCGGTCTTTGAAAAACCGAGTTATTTTTCACTAAACTCGGTCTTTCAAAGACCGCACAGTCATTTTGGTAAATACTTTAGAAAGTGGGCTGGTTTGGTAAATACTTTCAAAAAGTGGATTATTTTGGTAAAAACTTTCAGAATTAACTATAATTATTAAAGTGAATATTATTGACCAATGTGAGTTCTTGTCCTTCATTTAGGTGCATATTTCTCTCCACTAGTCACTGAGAAATAATTACATCTTGTTCTTTGATTAACCGACTGAAATATTTGCTGCTGCAGATCCTATCTCTAAAGTCTTATCTACTGGTGTGATAGGTGTTGTCCTAAATCTAGAAAGAAAAGCATTATTGGGTCTAAAATCATAACATGCACGTGTTTAAAATTTTCAAAATCGTCTAAGCTAATTTTCTTCGTAAAACTCTATACTTTGTATGGTCTTTTTATTTGTTCATCTTTTGTTGTTATCTATTTGTCTTTTTATTACCAGGTTAATAGCTGAAAAATAAGGATACAATGATGCAGGTTATTTATTTTTCTAGTTGTAATCTATACAAAATATTATTCTAACTCACTTTTGGTTCAAGTATTTTTCTAATTTTTTCTTTTTAAAACAAACAAAAAAAAGGATAGCAAATATAAGAGGCAACTTCCCACTCCTTCTCCATCCAAATTTTGAAGTGCAATTATATTTCTTAATCAAACCTTAAAAAACATGCAATATTGTATATATGTTATCGGGAGAATTTTTTTTCAAAAATAGTTCTCATAATTGTTCACTTTTCAAAAATTATGTGCAATGTATTATTACATAGTATTATATTTAAAAATTATGTGTAATACAGTGGTAATTATGGAATTTGAATCCTCTTGGTGAATAATTCACTAGAGACGTTCACTGGCCCATTTAACCAAACATCTTGCATCAAAATGTGTGCCCTCTGTTATGATCAACAAGATGTGTGGTTAGATGGGCGACTCTAGTGAATTAGTATTTCACTGGATAGGATTCAAATCCGTAATTGTGGTACATTAGTGCCATTGTTTCACATGTTCTTCAACATAATTTTCAATTTATATTATTTTGCTTGGTTAGTTAAAACTTAAAAGTGGCCATTTTGAATATCAGTATTTCTGCTTTATTTTCTTTATTATTAAGCCACTATTACCTACATTTTCCTATATTTTTATTTTGCAAGTGTTATTTTCAGGGTCATAATATTGTGTTCTCTTGAATAGAAAATTTTGCCGTACTGACCCACTTTTTGAATCATTCACCAAGAGTGTATGGTTAAAGAGGATGACTACACATACATGAGTTTTTATTCCACACATTATAAATGCATTCGGCCCACTTCTCACTAAAAGACAAGGTTTTAACATTGTCCTTTAGTGAGAAGTGTCCCCCATTACATTTATAATGTATGTTTGGGGTAAAAACTCATGTATGTCTAACATTTTGCATGGTTAAATGGGCCAGTGAACGTCTCTAGTGAATTATTCACCAAGAGGATTCAAATTCCATAATTACCACTGTATTACACATAATTTTTAAATATAACACTATGCAATAATATATTGCACATAATTTTTGAAAAGTGAACAATTATGAGGACTATTTTTGAAAAAAAAATTCTCCCTATAACATATATACAATATTGCATGTTTTTTAAGGTTTGATTAAGAAATATAATTGCACTTCAAAATTTGGATGGAGAAGGAGTGGGAAGTTGCCTCCTATATTTGCTATCTTTTTTTTTGTTTGTTTTAAAAAGAAAAAATTAGAAAAATACTTGAACCAAAAGTGAGTTTGAATAATATATTGTATAGATTACAACTAGAAAAATAAATAACCTGCATCATTGTATCCTTATTTTTTAGCTATTAACCTGGTAATAAAAAGGCAAATAGATAACAACAAAAGATGAAATAATAAAAAGACCAAACAAAGTATAGAGTTTTACTAAGGAAATTAGCTCAGACGATCTTGAAAATTTTAAACACGTGCATGTTATGATTTTAGACCCAATAATGCTTTTCTTTCTAGATTTAGGACAATACCCATCACACCAGTAGATAAGAATTGAGAGATAGGTTCTGCAGCAGCAAATATTTCAGTCGGTTAATCAAAGAACAAGATGCAATTATTTCTCAGTGACTAGTGGAGAGAAATATGCACCTAAATGAAGGACAAGAACTCACCTTGGTCAATAATTGATATGGCTAAAAATAGGGGTTTAATCAAGACCGTCCGAATTGGGCACGAATCCTGAAGTTCAGAGGTAAAACGGTAATTTTACCAAACAGGTCTGAAGCGGGTACTGGGTCTCCTTCTCGCAGATCCAATAACCCGCGAACGGACCCACCACAACTGGGTGCGGGTTTCAACCCGCAACAAACCCGGTCCAGCGGGATAGAATTAGGGTTTCTGATTAATATTAATCAATGGCCCTGATTCATATATATCCTTTCACTGGGGATTAGGGATTACATTCCTTATCTGTATACACAGGAATTACATGCCTAATCTATTCCCTGAGATACCTATAAATACCCCCCACCCATCTCTATTAAGAGGTAATCAATCTTTCACCAGTTTTTGCGCTCTTTCATAGTCTTTCAGATTACTGACTTGAGCGTCGGAGGGTGCGTCGCCGGGAACAACCCCGGTGTCTCGCACTTTTTGCAGTTGTACGGCGGGATCGACGATCGAAGCCCGAAGGAACAGGTATACAGGTTTACTATTCAGTTTTCCTAAGAATCCACAAATTCATATGTTTGCCCCCACACCAAATTTAGCGGCAACAGATTGGCGCCGTCTGTGGGAAACTAACGAATATAGACCTCTCCTCTTCCTGGTGAACAGGTCTTCTCCAGCCATGCCACCTCGGAAAGTCAGATCAAGGGGGTCCAACCGAGGACCCAACCTCAGCAGCAAGAAGTTCCCAACAATCCTGCTCAACAACAAGGGCAGCTTCCCCCTACGGCGGAAGACCCGCTCCAACAGAACCTTCCCCCTCCTGATCCAAAGGGTCCTAACCCTCAGAAACAACCCCTTCATCAAGAGCATGTCTCCATCCGCAACGCCTCCACTGACTCTATGGCCTCCCATCACCCCTGAGCCTCTGGTCGCCACAATACAGCCCCTAATCACCAGAAAGAGGATGATCTCCGCCGCCATCTGGAAGAAAAGCGGGCCCGAGAGGGAGCCTCCCGCCAACACTATTCGGGCGAGCGGTCTCCTCGCCACCGGTACCACAGGTCCCCCGTCCGCAGAGGGAGGAAGGAGTCCCCCGATCATTACCGAAGAAGGCACTCTCCCGCAAGTCGGCAACAGCCCAGGAACAATGAGGCACCAATCACCCGTGCCGAGTTCCAGCAGTTCCAAGCGACCGTCCTGCAGGCTCTCAACCTCCGTCAAAATCCTAATGAGCCGAAGGTGCCATCCCCTCCTCCAGTCCGAAGCCCTCACCGACGGTCCCCATCTCCTCATCCTGCTCCTAGCAACTCCCGGCGTACCCCAAGTCCTCGCCGCTCCCGAAGTTACCATCGCCGCAGCCCTCGCTCTCCCTCATACGAAGACGAGTCTCGTGGCTCGGCAGATTATCGTCGGAGAGATGACACCATGAACCGCCGTCTTCATGAAGTAGAAAGACGCCTGGGTCAGATAAACCGAGAAGAGGAGCTCAGGGGGAGGACCCTACGTCCTAGCCGACCCCCTTTCTCCCGAACCATAGTGGATGCACCTGTCCCGTTCGGCTTCAAACCTCCCCAATTTGAGACTTACACCGGGGAGACCGATCCAGTCGATCACATCGAAAGCTTTAAGACTCTGATGCTCCTCCATCAAGCTTCCGACGCCCTCCTCTGCAAAACCTTCCCCGCAACACTCAAAGGACCAGCTCGAGAATGGTACTCTCGCCTCGCCCCCTCCTCAATCTTCTCCTTCGAGCAGTTCGAAACCCTCTTCGTCACACATTTCGTAAGCAGCCGTAGGGCTGAGAAGACCAGCATCTCATTATTGCACCTCCGTCAGAAGAAGGGGGAGAAATTGAGGGACTACGTGAAGAGGTTCACAGCTGAAGCCAGAACCATCGCATCCCTCGACCAGTCAGTTGCTACCGCAGCGTTCCAATCCAATATCCTCAATTCCAACCTCCGCTCCTCCCTCGCCAAGAAACCACCACATGACTTTTCCGACCTTTTCCTTCGCACTGAAAAGTATATCCGGGCCGAAGAGGCCGAGCAACAACCCAACTGGGAGGGGTCTACCTCCGGGTTTAAAAGGAAGGGAACGGAAGAAGACGGAGCCAAGAAGCTCCAGAAGGATAATGCCGGCCAGCGCCGACCTCCTCCTAGATTTGAGAAGTTCACTCCCCTCACCACAAACATCTCCGCCATCTTCATGGAAGTCGAAAAAGAAGGGGTCTTGCCTTCAGCTCCGAGAATGAACACCCCCGCCAAGAGAAGAGATAGAGAGAAATGGTGCCGCTATCACCGGGACCATGGGCATGACACCAACGATTGCCGAGCTCTGAGAAACAAGATCGAAGCCCTTATCCAGAGGGGGCAGCTGGCAAAATTTGTAAGAAAGGACCGAGCAGAACTTCCTCCCCAGCCTCGGGGGGCTAACAAGCGTCCGGAACGAGAAGAGACGCCAGACTTTGAGGAAGAGCGAGTCCTCCACCTCATCCATGGGGGTCCAATGGGGGGCTCCTCGAACTCCTCTCGAAAAGCATTTATCAGGAAAGTCAACTCAGTCCGAACCACCCCTCCTCCCAAAGGCCTCGGAGTGCCCGTCACCTTCTCTGACGAAGATCTCGAGGGTGTCCGCACCCCTCATTGTGACGCACTCGTCATCAGTCTCCACATGGCCAATTTCAAAGTGGAGAGGATCTTAGTAGATAACGGCAGCTCCGTCAACATCCTCTTCCTCGATGCTTTTAAGGGCCTGAAGCTCTCCCGAGACAGACTCAAGCCCGCCGGCTACACGCTCCATGGGTTCACAGGAGTGCCGGTGACTATTGAAGGGGTGATTACCCTCGATGTCACAGCTAGCAAAACTCCTACTACCCGCACGGAGTCGATGGATTTCATGGTCGTAGATGTCCCAGCAGCCTACAATGTCATTTTGGGTCGGCCCGGTCTAGCCACCCTTGAAGCCGTCCCTTCTGCCTATCATCTCAAAATGAAATTCCCCACTCGGACCGGAGTAGGAGAAGTAAGGGGCAATCAGGAGCAGGCCCGCAAGTGTTATATGACCTCTACCCTCGGACCCGTCCTCTCTTTGGAAACACTGGAAATTCCCCAAGATGCCGCTCGGCCGACTTCCGAGCCAGTGGACGAGTTGGAGGAGGTGCTCTTCTCGGAGCAAGAGCCGACCCACAAGTTCTTCGTTAGCAAGACCCTACCGTCCGCCCTGTACTCAGATATTGTAAAATGCATCTGGAGCAATCAAGACATCTTCGCATGGTCAGCTGCAGACATGCCCGGTATCTCCGAAGAACTCTTGGTCCACCGCCTGAGTGTTGATCCGGGGTCCAAGCCGGTTCAGCAGAAGAGACGCAAGTTCGCCCCCGAGCGTCAGCTCGCTATCAAAGAGGAGGTGGACAAACTGTTGAAAGCCCGATTCATACAGGAGGTAAACTATCCTGAGTGGCTGTCAAACGTAGTAATGGTGAAGAAGTCCAATGGGACTTGGAGGATCTGTATTGATTTCACCGACCTCAACAAGGCCTGTCCCAAAAATCCCTTCCCTCTGCCGAGCATCGACACTCTGATTGACGCAACCTCGGAACCTGAGCTCCTCAGCTTCATGGACGCTTTCTCGGGTTACAATCAGATAAGAATGTTCCCCCCGGATATCCCGAAGACATCTTTTGTGACTGACCAAGGCCTTTATTGCTACAGAGTCATGCCATTCGGCCTAAAGAATGCAGAGGCGACGTACCAACGCCTCGTCAACAAGGTTTTCCAGGCCCAGATCGGCCGGAACATGGAAGTGTACGTCGATGACATGCTTGTGAAAAGCATCCGAGGCATTGATCATGTGGCCGACCTCCAAGAAGCATTTGATGTTTTGAGGAAGCACAATATGAGACTCAACCCGAACAAGTGTGCGTTCGGCGTCTCATCAGGGAAGTTCCTCGGCTTCATGGTTAGCCAACGAGGAATTGAAGCAAATCCGGAAAAGATCAAGGCCATATTGGACATGGCCCCTCCTAGAAATGTCAAGGAAGTTCAGAGATTGACTGGTCGCCTAGCCGCCATAGGGCGCTTTCTGTCGAAATCCGGGGAGAAGTGCCTCCCGTTCTTCAAAGCCCTTAGGGGGGCTAAAGGATTTGAGTGGGGGCAGCAGCAACAAGACTCATTCGACCAGCTTAAAGCATACCTCGTCAATCCACCTCTTCTCAGTAAACCCATACCTGGCGAACCACTCTACCTCTACCTGGCAGCTTCCGAACAGACGCTTAGTGCGGTCTTAGTCAGAGAAGGAGAAAGGGCTCAGAAGCCCATTTATTACGTCAGCAAAGTGCTTCGGGACGCCGAGCTCCGGTACCCGAAGATTAAGAAGATAGCCTATGCCCTGGTAATGGCCGCGAGAAAGCTTCGACCCTACTTTCAGTCCCATTCGGTGGTCGTCCTTACTGACCTGCCGCTGAAACAGGTCCTTCACAAGCCCGAGACGTCCGGTCGCCTTATGAAGTGGTCAATCGAGCTGAGCCAACATGATATAACCTATCAGCCTCGGACCGCGATCAAGGCACAGGCACTGGCCGAATTCATAGTTGAAACAACTATCCCCGACTCCGAGCAAGCAATGAAGGGACCACCCGTCTGGTCGGTCTATGTCGACGGATCCTCTTATAACGAGGGAAGCGGGGCAGGGGTCATCCTGGCAGGCCCAGATGACTTTGTCCTCCAATATTCCCTCCGTATAAACTTCAAAGCCTCGAACAACGAAGCCAAATACGAGGCGCTCATAGCCGGCCTTGGAATGGCCCGAAACGCAGGGGCACAACGCCTGCGGATCTTCAACGACTCTCAGTTGGTCGTCAATCAGGTCCTCGGCGAATATGAAGCCCGTGATGACAGGATGGTTAAGTACTTGGCTAAAGTGAAAAGCCTCATGGCACTGTTCGAGGAGGCCCTCATCCATAGAATCCCCAGAGAAGAGAATGCTCAGGCCGACGCCCTATCCAAATTAGCCTCCTCTTCCCTTCAAGGCCTCGAACAAACTGTTCTGATAGAAGTCCTCCTGAAGCCGAGCATAGAGGACGATGCGCTCGACTCCGTTGAAACACTGCCAGTCCTCCTTGAAGACAATTGGATGAAGCCCCTCGTCGAGTTTCTAAGGGACGGACTCCTCTCCCAGGATCCGAAGGAAGCACGAAGAATAAGAACCCGAGCCGAGCGTTATGTATTAATCGAAGGCATTCTGTATAAACGCTCGTTCACCCAGGTAGACGGTCGGCCCTACCTAAGGTGCCTCTCCCCCCGGCAAGCTGACTACGCCCTGCAAGAACTCCATGAGGGCATTGGCGGGGCTCATTCTGGCTCCAGAGCCCTAGCGCGCAAAGTGTTGAACTATGAGTATTATTGGCCCACTCTCCTACGGGACGCCGAACAACACGTTCGGCAATGCAGCTCCTGCCAAAAGTACTCCGACATCCGACGCCTTCCACAAGCACCACTCACCTCCCTATCAAGTCCGATCCCCTTCACAATGTGGGGGATGGATTTACTAGGACCGTTTCCGCCAGCTCCCGGACAGCTAAAGTTTCTAGTCATGGCAGTCGACTATTTCTCGAAATGGATAGAGGCCGAGCCCCTGGCTACAATCACCAAGCATAGAGTTGTTCAATTCTTCTGGAAAAATGTGATCTGCCGATTCGGCGTTCCCCGGGTCATAGTTACAGATAACGGAACGCAGTTCGCTGGGACTGCCTTCCGAGCCTTATGTGAGGACCTCGCCATACAACACCGCTTCTCCTCCGTCTCACATCCCCAGTCCAATGGCTAGGCCGAAAATGCCAACCGACAGATCCTCTCAGGCATCAAGAAAAGATTAGACAAGTGCTCCAAGGGCTTGTGGGTCGATCAGCTGCCCAACGTGCTATGGAACTACCGCACCACGAAGCGGACCCCAACAGGCGAGAGCCCGTTTAATCTCACCTATGGGTCCGAGGCCCTCATTCCCCTAGAAGTTGGGATACCCTCTCCTCGTTTGATAGCCTTTGAAGAAGAGCAGAATGCCAGGGAGCTCAGAGCAAGCCTATACTTGATAGACGAAATCCGAGAAAGAGCTGCTATATGGCAACAAAGTTACCGAAGAAGAATTGAGCTCGCATACAACAAAAGAGTCCGCCCAACGGACCTCCAAGAAAGGGACCTGGTCCTCCGAAAATTGGCCATCTCGTTCCCCGGACAGAAAGGCAAACTGGCCCCGAATTGGGAGGGACCATACAAAATCTCAAAAGTGTTCCGCCCCGGTGCGTACAAGCTAGATGATCTTGAAGGCAGAGAAATTCCCAGGACTTGGAATGCCGACCATCTTTTGAAATACCAAGAGAAAGCGACTACGCCTCTCTAAGTAACTCGAGATGTCGAACCATTCCCTTCCTGTTACCAGTATTGATTTTTCTTTTATTTTTTCATTGTAATAACGGCTAGCAACTTTAGAAGCAGCCGATCATTTGATATTAATAAATAAAGTTTTTTACATTTTTGATACCGTCGCATCTCTGCCCTTAATTCTTTAACCTCACGATGGTTCGGAGTCCAACACTCGGCTCGACTCTTCTTCCTCGGCTCGTCCATAGATGAGCCGGAAGTAGATCGCCGTTCGAAACTGCTCCTGCAGCCGTTGAATGGATCGGAGTCCAACACTTGGCTCGATTCTACTTCGCAAGTTCGCTCCTAAGTGGACTAGAAGTAGCTCGCCATTCGGAACTGCTCCTGCATCCCTTAGACTAACCTCACGATGGTTCGGAGTCCAACACTCGGCTCGACTCTTCTTCCTCGGCTCGTCCATAGACGAGCCGAAAGTAGATCGCCGTTCGAAACTGCTCCTGCAGCCGTTGAATGGATCGGAGTCCAACACTTGGCTCGATTCTACTTTGCAAGTTCGCTCCTAAGCGAACTAGAAGTAGCTCGCCATTCGGAACTGCTCCTGCATCCCTTAGACTAACCTCACGATGGTTCGGAGTCCAACACTCGGCTCGACTCTTCTTCCTCGGCTCGTCCATAGACGAGCCGGAAGTAGATTGCCGTTCGAAACTGCTCCTGCAGCCGTTGAATGGATCGGAGTCCAACACTTGGCTCGATTCTACCTCGCAAGTTCGCTCTTAAGCGGACTAGAGGTAGCTCACCATTCGGAACTGCTCCTGCATCCCTTAAACTGATCTAGCGATCGGATCTCTCCTATGGCTCGACTCTACCTCACTGGCTCGTCCTCAAACGGGCCGGAGTTAGACGCCGATCACAACCTGCCCTGCGACCGTCGAGCCGAGCGGACGAGGTACCGACCCTCGTATATGGCAAAAAAACCTCCCGAGACGAAACCACCGTCAGATCATCTCATAAGGTGTGCTAGGGCGTGATGAGCGGATCTCATTCAGCCACGTGTCCACAAAACGACAAGATAGTGTTTTCTTGGGAAATGGACCCGCCTCAAGATTCGTGCAAACATCAGACAGCCCTGATCGCTTCACTTCGCTCGGTAGAAGTCACCTCGGTCTTCAAGCTACGGTCAGGCCACATGGGCGCAGTCGAGAAACAACTGCGCCTAAGCAGCCAAACCGAGCCGTACCTGAAGGGACCGGGCAAGGTTCAGAAGCGCAGCAAAAGAGAAAGTTCCGAAGCCAAGGTGTTCGGCGATGCGAACACCTGCCTCGCGGTTCATTTCGAGCCTACCCTAGTTAGCGCGACTAGAGCACAGATAAGAAGACGACAGAGAACAGTTCGGATAAAACAACCCCAATTCTATTAATAACTTGGACAAAATTACAAAGTGGATTACAACAATAAAAGCTTGCAAATGGGTTACAACGACAAGACACGAGCCGTTTACTACCTCCGAGGAAGATGTATGCTCCGGTTCAGAGACACTTTGGGTCGGCGCTTCTTGACCTCCGAGCTCGAATCCAGTCCAACGAACCGAGACGCCTCCTCGCCACTGACCCTGACAGTTGCCCCAACCGAAGCACCGCTAGAGGACACCGCTACACCGCTCTGGGCGTCGGCTGCTGACTTGCCTACGATAAGAGTCCGGCTCGCCGCTTGATAGAACGTGATCCCTCGCTCGATCTCTTCGCGAGTGCACGAGGTGCTCCGGACGTTAGCCCTCACCGGCTGAGGCTTGAGCCGAGCAACCTCTTCCTTCAGTTCGACGATCCGATCCTTCAGTGTGTCATCCTTCACTATCACTTTAAACCGCGGAAGTTTTGCCGAACCGGGGTACTCAGCACTGTCGGATATAACGCGGCGCAAGTGGGTCACCTCGATACTCTTGTCGACCGTCACCCTTCGTAGCTCTTCCACCTTCTTCGCAAAGCCATCTCGTTCCGCTGAAACTCGTGCCAGTTCCTCTTCCTTAGCGGATAGCTCGGTCTCGACTATCCGTAGATGATGCAGCTCGGCCAAAGCCTTACTATGCCTAATCTCTAAGTTGTGAAGTATCCTCCTCGTCAAGTGAACCTCACCCTTGAGACGATCTTCCCGAGATCTCTTAAACAACTCGGCTCGGCGCCGATCAGCCGAGGTGATAGGGGTCTGCTCGGCAATCTGAAACGAGAAAGGGATAGCATTGAAATACTACACTACCGAACCAAACACTTAGGCAAATTTTGGAGTCAAAATATTTTTCATTCATTAAACGCGGTGGCCAGTCCGCAAAAGGCATTACAATGCTCGGAAAAAAAAAAAACAAAAAAACAAAACGAAAACTACAAAAATTTAACAAGAGGATCAAGGGTCCACCTGCGTCGCCGCTTCGACCACGGGCGCATTAACAGATGGCCCCTCGATCCCCCCCTCGACCGGGCCGTCCACCACCGGTCGTTCGGTCTCCCCCTCCTCGTCTTCGTCGTCAGCCTCGTCGCCTTCGCCTTCCTCCCCCTCGTCGCCTGAAGGCGACCCTGGCCACAGGCGGTAGCCGACCCGATCGAAGCCAGGGATCCGCTCTTGGACATGGTCGAGCGCCGTTTGATAAGACCGCTCCATGTTCTCGGCCATGTGCTTCTTCGCCTTGGCCTCGACCTCCTTCTCCACCTCGGCCCTGATCTTCGTCACCGGGGCATTCTTCTCCGCCTTCTCTTCGGCCAAGGACTTCGTCGCCGCAGCCAGCTCCTCAGCGGCCTTGGCAGACTCCGCCTTGAGGGTCCCCTTGACTTTCTCCAGGTCGGCGACAAGGTCGGCCACCCGGACTTCCAAGGCCTCGGCTCTCCTCTGCTCGGCCTCGAGTTCCTTGACCGCCCTGACCTTCGCCAACCGGTCTTTGTCGCTGGCGGCCCTCAACTCCTTCTCCTGCTCGGCGAACGTCTCGAGCAGATGGCCGAAGTGACAAGTAGCCTACGAACACAACAGTGAGCGCACTAAACAAACCGGGCAGTAAAACTTAAAGAAAAAAAATTTCTGCAACAAGAAGCTTACCGAGACGAGTGACCGAGCCACCTCGTAGGTGTCGTCACCCACCGTCCCCGCCCTTAGCGCGGCTCGATCCTTCGGGGTTGCCAAGTGCTTGACGACCTGCACTGACATTTGCGAATTGCCGAGGAACCCGTCATGGTTCTTCACTCGCCAATTCGGCACGAACAGCTGCTTGTGCTGCTCGGTCAAAATCTCCTCGGCAGCCTTGGTCAGTGGTGGTGCCTCGATCGACAGCGCCGCGTTTACTTCGAAGGCCCCCTCGATCACGCCAGGGGCCACAGGGGACGAGGGCTCCTCGACAACGATAACCTCCGAGGGCGCCTCAACAGTCGGAGGGGGCGGGGTGATGGTCGAGGCAATAGTGGGTGGCGGAGTCGACGAGGCAGTCGCGGCCGCCCTCTTCCTCTTTCTACCCCCGGCCAACTTGGACCTGTCGGCCATCATGGAGTTGAAGTCGATCTTCATTGCTTCTGCGTCGAGCCGCAAAAGAAAAAGAGAGACGAGTTAGCGAGTCGAACTAAAAACTTGAAAGAAAAATGAAAATAAATGAGATGTCAGGAGCATACTCGGGTCGATGGGGCTTAGGCCGGACCCGAACAACACCTCCTCCGTTAACTCCCTCCAACTCAACATCGGAAGAGCCATTATCCTCCTCGCCACCTCCTCCTCGGCCTCTGACAAAACAGGGTCGGCTCGCGCGAATTTCAGCACCTCCACCTTCCACCGGGTCGGAATAGGCCGAATCGCCTCGCCCCTTATTATAAAATATTTCTCTTTCCAACCCTTAATCGAGTCGGGGTTTTCTATAATCCTAACACCCTTCCTCGGCCCCAAGTAGTATCGGTACTCTGTCCTGTGCTGCCGGTTTACTCGATACATTCCTCGGAAGACCGTGAGATCCGGCTCTACTTCGGCTCTGTGGCACTGAAGCAAAAAGGCGTTCACATGGCGCCATGTTTTCGGCATGAATTGGGTCGGCATGAGACAGAACCAACCGAGGATCTCAAGAACGAAGGGATGCAACGGGAAACGTAGCCCGGCATTCAGGGAGTCGACGTCGAACATGCACATATCCGACGACGGCAGCTTGGAATTCGCTCGTATCCCGGGACCGGGGAGAATCAGTTTGTACTCCGGAGGAATGGCGAAGGCCTTCCTAACCCGAAGTAGGTCCTTCTCGGACAACAACGAAATGAGCTCGTCGGCTTCGGTGGGAAGGGCTGGGTTAGGTTCCTCGACGATCTTAGACTTCCCATAGATCGCCTTCTCCAGCAGGTCGCCCTTGTACTGCCTGACCCCCGAATGCCCGGACAGGACAGAAGGATATCGTCCCATCTCGGGGGCTTGCTTCGGATTCTCCACAATCACCGCCACTACGGGAGATTGGGTCTCCACCTTCCTCTTTTTCTTCTCCTGCCTCGTCTCGGCTACAGACGGTTCGGCGACATGTTTTCCTTTTCTCCGGATCTCCGCCCTCCTCCTCTCCTCGGCACCATCATCGCCCGAAGACGAGGCCCCACTCCCCGAGTTCACTCGAGACATCTCTAGAAAAATTATTTAGGCTAAGTGAACTGACCTTTTGAAGTGACGTTCACGGTCGGAGTGCTCTCGCCGGAAATCGCCTGGCCCACGCGACAGCTAACGGCAACGCCTTGGGGAGAAAATCGCCACTAGCAGAGAACTTAGAGATCAAAAGTGAAAACTTGAGAGTAAAAAGTAAGAAATGAGCTTGAGAGTGAGGGCGAAAGCTTATAACCCCTAACAAGTTGGGCCTCCTTGGGAAGCGCAAAAAGCCCACTAAGAAGCCAAAGCGACAAGCGGAGAACTGGCAACGTTACGAGAAACAAAAACTCTTCAAATCACTAAGTCAACAACTCGGCCATCGGTCTGCCGAGCCGAGCTATCGAACAGCCCGGCTGGGCAACCGAGCTACTGCCTACCATCGAAACAGCCAACTCAGCACCTCGGCCAAACAGCCCTGACGTGCCGAGCCGAGATGACGAGGTACCGACCCTCGTATATGGAGAAAAATCGTCCCGAGGCAAAGTCACCGTCGGATCTCTCCAGAATTCGCGACAGAATCTGATGGACGGTTCAGATCGTGTCACGCCCACAAAACGACAAGATAACGTTTTCTCGTGATCTGAACCCCATCCTCGTGATGCGCGCCATGATGAAAGGCCCAGATCCAGCCACGCGTCTCTTCCGAGCTGCCCGCCACCGGCTTGTTCAGCCGAGCTACCGAACAGCCCAGCCGAACAGCCGAGCCACTAGGCACGGAGAAGTGGAACCATCAAGAGACGCTTCCCCCAAAACAGACAACTCAGCACCTCGACCAAACAGCCCTGACATGCCGAGCCGAGATGACGAGGTACCGACCCTCGTATATGGAGAAAAATCATCCCGAGGCGAAGTCACCGTCGGATCTCTCCAAAATTCGCGACAGAATCTGATGGACGGTTCAGATCGTGCTATGCCCACAAAACGACAAGATAGCGTTTTCTCGTGATCTGAACCTCATCCTCGTGATGCGTGCCATGATGAACGACCCAGATGATGCCACGTACCTCGGATTCTTCGAACCGAGGCACTGACCCTCCGAGCCGGGGTACCGAGGTACCGACCCTCGTATATGGCAAAAAATCACGCCGACCCATATCAGCCGTTGGATCTTGTAAAAAAGCGCACTCGTCATGATGGACGGCCCAGATTTGGCCACGTCCACTAAACGACAAGATAGCGTTTTATGGAGATCCACGCTGAAATAGACGGCCCAGATGATGCCACGTACCTCGGATCCTTCGAGCCGAGGCACCAACTCTCCGAACCGAGGCACTGACCCTCCGAGCCGAGGTGCCGAGGTACCGACCCTCGTATATGGCAAAAAATCACGCCGACCCATATCAGCCGTTGGATCTGGTAAAAAAGCGCGCTCGTCATGATGGACGACCCAGATTTGGCCACGTCCACTAAACGACAAGATAGCATTTTATGGAGATCCACGCTGAAATAGACGGCCCAGATGATGCCACGTACCTCGGATTCTTCCAGCCGAGGCACTAACTCTCCGAGCCGAGGCGCTGGTCCTCGAAGTACCGAGCCGAGCCGAGGTACCGAGGTACCGACCCTCGTATATGGCGGAAAAACTCGCCGAGGAGCAGGGACCGTCTGATCACTCCGAAACTCGCGCTCCGCCCTGATCAAGGGCTCAGATGACGCCACGTCATAAATAGGTATTAAAAAATCAATTTTTGTTTATTTAAATCATTTTATTTACCTAAAAATCACGAAAAATTGCTAAAAATTTGGAAAAATTAGCTAAAAATTCTAGGAAATAATGGAAAATTCGGGGGACATTTTTGAGCCCCGGAACGAACAATTATTGCCTTGGATGTACAGCTAAAACCCCCGAACGACTAGCTAACGCACCGCAAAATTAGATAATAGTCTGAAAAGATAGATAAAAACTTGATATACCACATGACTTCGAGAAAGAAGAAAGAATTACCTTACCATCCACTTCGGGCTTCAAAAACACCCATTCGGACTTCGATACAACTCCTCTAGCCACTAAAACAGTCAAACTACTCCTCAAAGACTGATTCTCCTCAGCCTTTAGGAGTGGGGGGCTCGTGATATGGCTAAAAATAGGGGTTTAATCAAGACCGTCCGAATTGGGCACGAATCCTGAAGTTCAGAGGTAAAACGGTAATTTTACCAAACGGGTCTGAAGCGGGTACTGGGTCTCCTTCTCGCAGATCCAATAACCCGCGAACGGACCCACCACAACTGGGTGCGGGTTTCAACCCGCAACAAACCCGGTCCAGCGGGATAGAATTAGGGTTTCTGATTAATATTAATCAACGGCCCTGATTCATATCTATCCTTTCACTGGAGATTAGGGATTACATTCCTTATCTGTATACACAGAAATTACATGCCTAATCTGTTCCCTGAGACGCCTATAAATACCCCCCACCCATCTCCATTAAGAGGTAATCAATCTTTCACCAGTTTTTGCACTCTTTCATAGTCTTTCAGATTACTGACTTGAGCGTCGGAGGGTGCGTCGCCGGGAACAACCCGGTGTCTCGCACTTTTTGCAGGTGTACGGCGGGATCGACGATCGAAGCCCGAAGGAACAAGTATACAGGTTTACTATTCAGTTTCCCTAAGAATCCACAAATTCATTTGTTTGCCCCCACACCAAATTTAGCGGCAACAATAATATTCACTATAATAATTATAGTTAATTCTGAAAATTGTTACCAAAATAATTCACTTTTTGAAAGTATTTATCAAACTGGCCCACTTTCGAAAGTATTTACCAAAATGACGGCGCTGTCTTTGAAAGATCGAGTTTAGTGAAAAATAACTCGGTTTTTCAAAGACCGGGTGTTAGAATTCGAAAAATTCAATACTAACACTCGGTCTTTGAAAAACCGAGTTAATTTTCACTAAACTCGGTCTTTAAAAGACCGAGTGAGTCGCTTTGGGAATTTAAAAAAAACTTTTAAAAAATAGGTCGGTCTGGGGAAAAAATTCAAAGTGACAAACTCTCCAATTAATAGCAGTAGATAGAGATTGAGATTGAGATTGACATTTTTAAATTATATCGGTATCATCACTGGTGTCCCTACATCCATTATCTTGTTAAATTTATCTTGGTCGACGTTGTAGATTTTTCTTCGACTGATTATGACTCTCAACCTATGTCTGATTTTTGTGTGTTCATATGATTGAAAGGTTCGTTTTGTGAAGGTTGGTTGTCAATTTAATTTCCAGAAAATTGGAGCAATATGTGGACAAATGTTTATTTGTTATTATAAGTTCTCATTTCTTATGACTAATAAAAAATAAAAATAAAAAGGAACACAAATTTTCATTTCCAATTTGAGTTTTTGTAATTTAATTAATTTCTCAGTTTGAAATTTAGTTCTACAAATTATAGTAACTACAGTATGATTAGTCCTCCACATTTATTAATTTAGTCTTCAAATTTTAACTTAATTTACTAAATTTAACTAAATTTATTTCAAAACTAGGTACATTATTTAATGATATTAAAGAGATTTAGTTGAATGTAATAAATTAAATTTTCAATAGAAAATGACCTACTCCATAAGAGCATCCTCTATCGTCACATCTAAAATATGCATATTTAGCAAATAGCAAATAGAAATGGAGAGAGATTGCTACTATCGTTGGTCTTAAATTTGTCAAAAAAAAAAAAAAATGAATAAATAATCAGACGGATGATCTTCCTCCGACTTTTGAATTTTTTTTAATTTAAAATTTGCGTTTTTGTAAATATGTAATGGCATTTTCGTAATATCCAGAAGAGTTTTTATGGAAGAAGTTATCGGGCGGAAGAAATTCTTATGTCAGAGTTTTTTTTAATGACATTTTAGTAATTTTTTGGGAAAAAATTTCTGAATATTAAAAAATAAAAAATAATAAGCTATATTCAGCAATCGCTAAAGCCGATTGCTAAATTTAGCGATTCACTGTTCATTTCGTTTGCTATAAATGTATTTATAGCAAACGATAGTGAATTTTTTTGATTAATAAATGCATATTTTGTATTTTTAGAGCATCTGTAGTTGTCTGCTATATACCCAAAATATGGAAAAAATGGAAAAAAAAGTCGCTGTAATCGTCTACCAAATACCCAAAATTTGGGTGTCGCATGAACAGGAGCGTGCCAAATATGGAAGACGGTTTGGCAAATGCCAAATTAGAGCCGGACGAAAGATAATCGTTCGTCCAATAAATGGGACGGCACACAAAACACCGTCGCTTCAATTATGAATACTTCGAATTCGACAGACGGAGAATAATCCTTCGTCCGAATAATTAAATTAAAAATAAAAATAAAAAATTTTGACGGACGGAACATAATGTACCGTCCAAGAACATTTCTCAAAAGCCAATTGGCCTAGGACGGGACTTCATCCCCCATCCCAGGCAATTGGTGGTTTTTTTGTTTTGGCCAATGATAAAAGGTCATCTAATAGTCCGGACACCTTTTGTGAGGTCAGCCACTGGTGGGCAGTGGATTATGATTTATTTATGTGAGTACGAGTTGGGTAAGGAGTGTTAAAAATTGGAATGAAGGACATCTCTTGGCTGTGTGTCTTTGAATTCCACAAATCTGGCAGAAACCCAAATTTTTTTTGGTCCTTTTGTATCTTTTCTTATCTTTTTTTTTTTTTTGAATTTTTTTTTGTACTTTGTCCCTCACTTGTATATATATATATATATATATATATATATGCTAATATATATAGGGTAAAAGGGATATGAGCAACTTGCTCATTTAGTAAATGAGCAAGTGATTATGTGGCTTGCATGTGATACATTGGACAACTAACCATTTTAAGGATTTTCCAATCATATGCATGCCATATCATCAATTGCTTATTTACTAAATGAGCAAGTTGCTCATACCCCTTTTCCCCATATATATATATATATATATATATATATATATATGCTAATTTTCTGAGATAAAAGATAATCGTTCGTCTTATCTATATTTTGGATTTTGATGACTACAGCACAAATGCATTTTTTCTATTTATATTTGTCAAATATTCAAAATATAGCTCAAGACGACTACATATGCTATTAGCAAGTCCAAATGGGAATAAATTACATGGTATGACCTAATAACGGTCCCAATCAACAAAACTATGAAAGTACAAACAAGACATAAAATAAAGTAACAAAGGTTCACTCACAAAAAACAAATAAACAAGAAAAGACCAAAAAAATATTAAAGAGCAACACCTACCGGAAACAATGAAAGGGACAGAATAAGAAAAAGATCAAGGACAAAGAAGATTATCCAAAAAGAGAAAAAAGAAAGAAAAAATAAATAAATCTAACATGTATTTATATAGAAAAAAGAATGTTGTCGGTAACGATTAAAATACTAGCTTCAGTACCTATTAGTCAAAAGGAAAATCCTTCCAGTTGTATGATTCATTAATTTGTCCCACCTTTCTCCGCAATTCATCGAGTGATCATGCTATAGACGGAAAAAAAGAAAAAAGAAAAAAATCAAGAATAACTATGAGAATGATATATAATCTTCCTAGCGGGATAAGAGCATCTACAGTCGTTGGTTAAAAACCCATTTTTTTCAACAAAAAAAAAAAAAGAGAAAAAAAAAGTGTTGTAGTCGTTGGCTAAATATCCAAATTTTGAATTTAAAGGAAATAGTGATCGGCTATATCTGGGAGAAGATATTGGAATTTGGAAAATATTGCCGGATGATTGATGATGTTTCGCCCATTCATTAAAAAAAATTTAGACGAAAGATTGTCTTTCGTCGCTTCCTTTTTTTAATAAATATAACGGACGGAAAATAATTTTCCATCCGATCATTTTTTTTAAACGATCAGATGGGAAATCAAATACAGTCCGTCGAATTTTTAATTTTTAAAAAATTCTCAGATAGGAGATGATCTCCCGTTCGATCTCAACTTTCATCATTTGTGAAGAAACTTTTTTTAAGTAGTAGGCCTATAAAAATTATTATGGGCATATATTAGGTTTTAATTGAAATTTAATTAAGATTTAAGATTTATTTAAGATTTAATTAGGATTAAATTAAGAGTTAATTATGATTAAATTAGGAGTAAATTTGGGGGGGGGGGGGGGGGGGGGGGGGAATTCTTGGCGGAAATTGATTTTCTGTCCGTGGTTAATTTTTTTTATTTAAATCCTCAGACGGAAAATTATTTCTCGTCTAACACATTTTTAAAATGCCTTTTTTTTGTGGGACAAGACATTATTATCGTTCAACGATTTTTTAAAATGAAAACTCAAAATTCCAACTCCTATATGCCAAATATCCAAAATTTGAGATTGATCGACTACAGATGCTGTAAGTGAATAGTAAAAATTATATTATTTTTTTCTGAATTGAAAAATAATTGGAACACAAAGCAAGAAATATCTATATAATAAAACACAAAGAAAGCTATCAAGTGGCTCTCCTTCAATCCCCCCAAAAATCAAAGGCCCAAATCTAACCTCACAAAACATATTTTACCCCACCAAAAATTTTCCTCCAAAACTCAAATTCAAATCCTCCACCCAAAACAACTCATATATTTATTTAATTTTTTTCCCTCTCTCTCTCTCTCTCCCCCTCCCTCCCTCTTCTGTTCAAAAAATTAAGAAAATAAAATTTTATTTTTTTTTAAAATGAAAAATTAAAAAACTAAAAAAGTTAAAAATTTAAAAACTTTAAAAATAGTTCAAAAAAATCAAAAAAAATCATATAATATGTTTTTGCTGGATCCCAAAAGTTTCTCATATAATATGTTTGCTACTTCAATTAATTTGCTGGACCTCCAAAACTATTTTATATGATCAAATAAGGTACACCGTTGGAAAGACGTGTCGTAGGCACGTGTCAACGTGCAAACCTAGTATAAAAATAAGTAGTAAACCTTAGTATACCTGTGCAATTCAATGAAGGCATTGTACACTTGCCTCTGGCTTTGGTAATAATAATATTAAAAGAAGAGTTACTTTTCTTCTACAAATTTTGAATCCAAAAATTAATAAGAGCATCTGTAGTCGTTGAAGGTGAAAATATGAATATATGGATAAATGGAAATGAGAATCGAACTTTTGCAGCACTCATTAAAAGCTATTTTTTAGCTTTCTAACGTAAAATAATAAGCGACGGCACATGAAGTGCCGTCGGAGAGGGAAAAAAAATAGTTAATTTTGTGGGACGGCACTCGAAGTGCCGTCCGATCGTAAAAAAAAAATAATATTTAAAACATGGAGCGACGGCACATGAAGTGCCGTCGGAGACAAAGGAAAAAAAATTTGACACGGAAAGGAGGGACGGCACATGAAGTGCCGTCCAACAGGAAAGTGATTTTTTTTGGGGCATTGCAAAATCATGAAAAATCATGGAAGTGATAAAGAGAATGCCATTGTAAAAATCTCCTTTCTGGGAGTGATAAAGAGATTTATGCCAATGCAAAATCTCCTTTCTAAATTTTTTTAATTTTAAATATACCAAAGGACGGCACATGAAGTGCCGTCCGGGAACTAGGGAAAGAGTGGGACGGCACTCGAAGTGCCGTCCAAGGATATTTCGTTTTGGGTTTTTTAAATTCTTTTTGGGGCTTTTTAATTGCAAAAAATTAATTTTACTTTCAACGGACGGCACTTGAAGTAACGGACGGCACTTGAAGTGTCGTCCAACGGAGAAAATTTTACTTTTTGGGTGGGACAGCACTCGAAGTGCCGTCGCTCAAATATGAATAATTCTCAAAACGATTCTCATTTATAGCACACGACTGCAGCGATTTATCAATAAAATGGATATTTGGCAAACGAGTGCAGCACGTTTATCAGCCAAATATCTATTTTATCGATATTTGACAAACGACTACTGATGCGGTTTATTTCTGGGAGACGTGTGGATGCACCAGGTGTGAGTTCGGACTCAATTTGTATTTGAAGGAGAAAGCTGCTCGTCTGACGACCCTCGGCTGACCGGGCAGAACCTGCGGCGACCTCGGAAAGAGGCGGGGATCTGGGCTCGGATCAGAGGGTTCGAATCCGAGGTCTTGTGTACCTGCAGACGGTCCTGAAACACCGGGGTTTGTCCCGGTGGCGGACCCTCCGACGATCTAGTCAGTCTCTGTGAGAGAGTAGCAATAACTAGGTGAATTTAAGTGGTGAAAGATTGATTACCTCAAAAGGTGGGTGAGGGTCTAGTATTTATAGAGAATCCCAACTGGGTTTGGTTCCGCTTGGGGGCCGGGTCTGGACCCGAAAGCCCATGGGCCTGACGTGGCAGAAGGCCCAGGGGGTTTAAGGCAGACGTGGCAATACCAGGAGCGGTATAGGGCTGACGTGGCAAAACCCTTGGTGGTATTTGGAGCTGACATGGCTGATCGTAGGTCTCCTGTGCTTCTAGGAGAATCGGAGGGCCTAGGCTGTGTCAGGTCATCAACATGCTTCGCCAGAAAGGGGGGACGGCCCGTGGGGCTGTCACGGATCGGATGCCGAGGACCACTGAGACTCGTCGGATATGAGGAGGCCAGTTCTGTGGGGGTGAACTTGAAGTTCGGCGCCGACCCTGCAATGGTTCGAAGCCGGACTAAATTGCTATATTTACCTTTCTTGAGTGAGAGTTGTATTGGGCCCGGGTTGGGCCCCCCAGGCCATTTTCACCCTACTACACAAGCCCCCCACTCCTGCGGGGGTGCGGGAGCTAGCCGGGGAGGAGTGTTCATGGTCGTGGAAATGGGATGGCGAACCGCTGGGCCTTCATGAGGGGTTTGCCCCGAGTGTTTTTTAGAGCGATCCTCGAGCCGCCGAGAGTCCATGGGTTGGCAAAGGTGATGGCGGATTGTCTGAGACTTCCTGGGAAGATTGCCTTGGTGCCAGACCTAACCTCGGGCGGGCGAGGGATTCTGGGTCGGCAAGGTTGAAGGCGAGTCGTGGAGCCTTCCTGAGAAGACTACCCTGGTGCTAGACCCGACCTCGAGCAGGCGAGGGACTTATGGGCCAACAAGGGGGGTGGCGAGCCGTTGAGCCTTCCTGAGAAGACTACCCTGATGCCAGACCTGACCTCGAGCTTGGCGAGGGATTACGGGTCGGCAAGGGCGATGGCGAGCCGTGGAGCCTTCCTGAGAAGACTACCCTGGTGCTAGACCCGACCTCGAGCAGGCGAGGGACTTATGGGCCAACAAGGGGGGTGGCGAGCCGTTGAGCCTTCCTGAGAAGACTACCCTGGTGCCAGACCTGACCTCGAGCTTGGCGAGGGATTACGGGCCGGTAAGGGCGATGGCGAGCCGTGGAGCCTTCCTGAGAAGACTACCCTGGTGCTAGACCCGACCTCGAGCAGGCGAGGGACTTATGGGCCAACAGGGGGGGTGGCGAGCCGTTGAGCCTTCCTGAGAAGACTACCCTGGTGCCAGACCTGACCTCGAGCTTGGCGAGGGATTACGGGTCGGCAAGGGTGATGGCGAGCCGTGGAGCCTTCCTGAGAAGACTACCCTGGTGCTAGACCCGACCTCGAGCAGGCGAGGGACTTATGGGCCAACAAGGAGGGTGGCGAGCCGTTGAGCCTTCCTGAGATGACTACCCTGGTGCCAGACCTGACCTCGAGCATGGCGAGGGATTACGGGTCGGCAAGGGCGATGGCAAGCCGTGGAGCCTTCCTGAGAAGACTACCCTGGTGCTAGACCCGACCTCGAGCAGGCGAGGGACTTATGGGCCAACAAGGGGGGTGGCGAGCCGTTGAGCCTTCCTGAGAAGACTACTGTAACACCCCGCAAAATTGAAATTACAATTTTGCCCCTGGGTGTTACGCACGTATATTTTTGTAATGAATTTCACTACATATTTTGGATTCGTACTATTTATACATTTTCCGTATTGATTTCAGTCAACTAAAATATAATATTTCAATCCCTGGGATTTACGTGCTTTTTACGTGTTTTGATGCACGTGTTTCCACCACTACGTATAATATTTTCTATAGGTTTAAATTATTTATTTTTATGTATTTAAATCTATTTTATAAAACGAAAATTTATTTTTCCCTTGTTTTGATTAAAATGCATTTTTCAATTTTTTGCACGTATGGTGCACGTGCAAATTTTATTCTCATTTTGCTACTCTCATTTTACTATTTTTAGCATGCATTAGTTTTATTTAGCCTTTCTTTTGATCCATGGACTTAAAGTTAAATTCTAGCCCAATAGACTAATTAAAAAGAGAGCCCACTAGAATAATTAAATTAGTTAAATAAAATGAAGGCCCATGATTCAAGCCCACTAATTATAACTTAAATTAGGTTGAACATGTACTAATACATGACAAGTTACAATATTAGTACACATTTTTGAGTTATAGAAATGTATTCATATTTATTTGTGCATGTGTGCATGCACACACAAATGTATTTGGACCATTTTGTGGGCTAGGTGGTAGAATAATGGAGAGATTAAGTTCATGGAGAGTGGGGAGATGAGAGGTTGGGAGTTTTAGGAGTTAAAAATATGAAGAGGTGAGAATTAAAAAGAGAATTAAAATGAGAAGTTATTAGGTGGGAGATTTTGCAATATAGTCCCTAGCATTGTCCTATAAATAGCAACCCATTTCTCATTCTTTTTCACACCAAAAATAAAATAAATAAGAGAAAGAAAAGAGAAAGAAAAGAGTGTAAGAAAAAGAAAGAGAGTTATTGTGCTTGGAGGATCTCTTGCTTGGAGCATTTGCTAGGAGGAGAAGAGGACTAGGAGTTGCTAGGAGCAAGAAGAAGCCATTCATTTGTAGTTTTCAACCTTCAAACAAAAGGTGGGTTCTCATGCTTTCTAATTTAGAACTATGCATGCTAGTGACAAAATATGAGCATTTTGTTTTGATATGTAGTTAAGATTTCATGTTAGTGTTACATGCTATGAATGAAAACAATATTGTTATGATTAAACAAATAATAGGAGATTTTGACTAAAGAGCTAATACCATAGATCATGTTAGAATGCTTGTAAAATGTTATGCATGTTAAAAATGTATTCTTTTGTATGGAAAATTTGTTGAAAAATGTTGTTTTATGTTCTAGGGTCATGAATAAGAAAGAAAGATTAATATTGTGTTAGTGGTTGATTTTGTAGTACAAACATGCTAATTTTGATAAATAAAGTAAAATGTGATGGGATAAATATATTGTGTTTATGAATGGTAGAAATATTGTTATGATTAAGAGAACAATTTTCCATCACGATAGTTAAAAATAATAAAATGAATTACTGTCACAAACCATACTAGTACTCATGATTGTAATTGTCGAAATGTATAATTTGTAGGAAGATTGTTGAGACTTCTTAATGAGTTTAAATGCAAATTAAATTTGGGAAAAAATTCTAATACTCTTATAAAATGAAATAGAATATAGTAAAAATAGTTGTAGAATTTTTCAAGTATATTTGAGAAGTAAAAGAGATATTTGAAGATAGAATAAAATTTTGTTCTTAAGTTAATTATTTTTAAGAATATGAATTTTTTTTATAAAAAAAAAGACTTTGATGTGAGAATTAGTTTCTCTTGTTGAGATTATGCAATTATGATGAATGTGAAATTCTAGATTTCTATGTGTACTCAAATTGTTAATGAGTTTAAATTAGATGAATGCATGAATAGAATTCTTGTTGGAAAGAATTGAGAATAAGTGAATTATGAATAGAACATTGATTAAGTTGTGAATTATTTGTATTTGATTAATTGGAGAGACTTCATGAGTTTAAAATTTGCAAATGAAATTGCTATTGTTGTTGATTCATGAATGGACTAAAAGAGAATTATGATTGATGCCAAATGAGATATAGATCAAATTGTGGATGGCTAGAGACATGGAAATATCTAAGTGAAGACATGATAATGAAAAGGGTAAAAAGAAAATAATTTCCGAAACTGATCCACCGTGGAAAATATTTACCCGATTGGTCCACTTTTGAAAATATTTACCAAAGTTAGTCCATTATTATATTTTCCGAAACTGAGTAATTTTAACATTATTATTGACTTCAAAATTCTATTATAGACCTTTATTTTATTAAGAAGAGTAAAGTAGTAGTTTGTGAAGTGATTTTTCTTGAAGAAAATTATACTCTTATTTGTGTAAAGAATGTTTTAAAGTGAGTTGAGATATTGTGAGAGTTTGAATTTGTTGATAAAATTTCATGTGATGAAGTTGCGTACTTGAAAGAAATATTTTGCTTATAAAGATTTTGAATGAATAAGTTGATTATGAATATGTGCCTAAGTTGTTAAAAAGAATGATAATGGATGAAAATTTTGTTCATGAAAAAGGATTATTTGTTTTTATGGGAAATTATGAATGAATGAATGAATCATGGGTAATGCAAAAATGAGACATTGATTAGATTATGGATAAGTTAGAGATATGAATATAATAAGTTTAAGATATGATTATTAAGGGGTATGTGTACCCATGTTTCATGTACATGAAAGATTATGATTAAGAATTAGTAAG
The DNA here is from genome assembly GCA_017893485.1 of Hemerocallis citrina. Lineage (NCBI taxonomy): Eukaryota > Viridiplantae > Streptophyta > Magnoliopsida > Asparagales > Asphodelaceae > Hemerocallis > Hemerocallis citrina. The sequence goes on along the minus strand of CM030361.1, from coordinate 2,738,664 downwards.
ACTTCGGTTACCGGCAAAAATGAAAGAAAGGATTGATATGATTTTGAGATATTGCCGTGGGGCGATCTCATATTTGTTGATTAAGTCCGGTAGGAGGTAAAACTAATTCTATGAGTGGAAATTATTCATGTCTTGAACTTAAGAATAATTAGGCACTTAAGTGAAGATGTGATAAACTTGTGCAAACGTAAATGGGTGCTTCTATATAGTCGGCGGTGGATCTCCGTGGCTATAGACCCAGTTGGTGGACTGTGGTTGCCCCATAGGAGATGGACTGTATTTTATCCGGGACTTAGGGTAGTCGACGGATGTTTACCGTACTCCAAAGAATATGTATATACTGGGGCTAGAAGGGCATTTACGGGATTATCATCACGATATAATAGCCAGGGAGGCTAGGATCTGTTAATATAAGCCAGGGAGGCTAGCCAGGGAGGCTGAGATCCGTATCTGTGAAATAACTCTAAAACTTGTTTTATTACTGGGTAGTCTCATGGCGAGGGATTGAACCCTTCAATGTGGAGTACGTAGGCGCTTGCCCTCGGACCTATGTAGTATGGGATGCATAGAATCCGAACAAGTGTGCATTAGTGTCATCCTAGTATAGAAATGTGTGCATTAGGCATTAAGGCATGACATAGACTTATGTTTAGAATAATCACCTTTGACACTTTACTTGTTCATTCAATCTTTTTGTTGATTTGTTAAAGTATGAGATCGTTATACTATTCCCGGCATAGAGAGGATAGCCGTGTATAACATTTCGTCAGTTCTAAGTAACTGACGTGCCCACAGATTGACATGCAGGTAATGGACTATTCATGGAGTTATAAAGTGGATATGCTGTTGCTGTTTAGAAGTTAAAGATGTTGCAAATGATGTTAAAGTTATACTAGTTGTTTTTCATTGATTGTAATCTTTTAGTCTTCCGCTGTGTAAAACCAAGTTGTAATTGAACTCTGATGTATTGTGAATAAAAAGTTTTAAATTCTTTGTAAAATTGTACGAAGTGAAGTAAAGATCCTGTGAAATCCCGAGTTTGTCCTTATTTGAAATTCGGGGTGTTACAACTACCCTGGTGCCAGACCTGACCTCGAGCTTGGCGAGGGATTACGGGCCGGTAAGGGCGATGGCGAGCCGTGGAGCCTTCCTGAGAAGACTACCCTGGTGCTAGACCCGACCTCGAGCAGGCGAGGGACTTATGGGCCAACAAGGGTGGGGGGCGAACCGTTGTGCCTTAGGAATGTTGGGCAGGGTAGCCTGCCGTCTTTTGCGGAGTATTGAAGGCGTCCCGGGATCTGTGCGATGTTCCAATTTCCCAGGGGCCTTAATGGCGCCGCCTAATAAATGTATGGCGCATGGTCTTCCGTCGTTTGGTTTTCCCCACGTCATAAAAGCTGGCTTATGGGGGAGGTTATAAGTACCCCTCTCCGCAGCGGGTTGGATCACAGCAAGGGTGGTCTACTGGTCATCAAAGGTGTCTGCTCCGGCGGACGTCTGTCTTTTGCAAAAAATTTCCCCCGGTCGTGTCGGAGAGGTGGTTTCTCTGCCGCCCGGATCTTCTTTTGGATCTGATGGCTCTGATACGGCAGCCAGATCTAGGGGGGATCGGGGCGAGAGGGGTAACGACCGAATCCGAGGGGTGAGCTGTTTGCCGCTGAAGGTTTTGTCTTCTGGAGGAAATGAAGGGCGTTCCGGGCAAGTTGTTAGCAACTGTGAAGGTTCTGTTGCCAGAGCAGGTTGAACCTTTGCAGTTGCAATCAACTGGCTCGGAATGGTGCGCTTCTCTCGATCTCTGAGTGTTGATCTGCTTTCGACCAGGGCCCGTGGGTCGGCGGAATACCGACCGGAACACGGGGCCCGGGGGATGCTCGCCGAGGGCGGCGCCTTAAAACTTTGAATCAAAAAACTTTTTCTGGTCTCATCCTTGAATAGTTCGGGGTTTTGGCCGTCGAGGCCGTACGCCCCAAGCTGCTCACGGGTGAAAGGGGAACCGACCGAGCCTCGGAGCCCGGGCGTCTGTCTAAGGACGGCGCCTTAAATCTTAAGCAAAATGTTCCCTCTGCCGAATACTCCCTCCGAACTGACCCCCGCGTCTGGCTGCCAGCCCGGCATTGGATGACGTCAGCAGCGCACGTTTCGAGGACGTGGCACGATTTCCCAGGCGGCAGTTGCACGTCAGTAGGTGAACAGTACTTGCGGAAATCGAGGAGTCGCTTTTATCTTCTATAAATATTCCCCCCTCTCCCCCTTCATCCCACTCCTTTCTTGCTGCTTTCTTTTTCAAAAATTTTCCAACACTTCAGTGCTTGCCCCTGCCTTTTGCTGTACTTGAGTCGCCCTTCCGAAGTGACCCCAGGTGAGTTTGTAAGTCTGTTTAGTTTTAGGCACAGATGGATAGGGTTCAGTCTGGCTCGTCCGCGTCGACATCTAGGGGGAAGTGAAACCTGTCTCCAACTCGACTTCTTGGGAGGAGCCCGTACTTGAGGGGGAGTCAGTACACGTTGAGGAGTCTTCCGATTCGGTTTCGTGGGAGGAACCAGTAGGTGAGGAGGAGGAGGTACATGGTGTGAGGCCGTTACGCTCCCAACGTCCCTTTGTGGTGGAGAGTAGTGAGTCGGGGGAAACGAATGATGGCTCGGGCGGCGTCCGTGTTTTGGAGTTGACTTTCGAGGAGGAGGGAGGTGAGGGTGGCACTGTAAAGAGATCCACAGTTCAGGGTGCGGGTCCGAGTTCCATGCCGACTGTCCTGGGGCCCTTATTCACTTTCTCGCCGGAGCGAACCAAGAAGAAGAAGAAGAAGGCTCCGAGGAAGGCAGGACCAAGGACTGGTGGTTCGAGCCAGGCGCCCGTATATCGTAACTTGTGGACAGGTTCGCCCGTGCAGCCGAAGCCTTTCCGTCAGTATCCTGACGACCTATCCGACAAGGAGCTCTTCGGCGTGCAGGCTTCCACGCCGAGTCGGAAGAGGGGGACGATGGACGCGATTCTGACCGTCTTGGAGGGTGGGGACTTGGAGGTTTTGCAGCTGGCGTACCACATAGGTCCTGGCTACGAATTGATGCTGCCGAGCTCTACTCTGCGCCCAACCGATCCCCTATCAGCTTGGTATTGCGTCTTCCCAGTGGACGCCTTCATTTCTGGACTGAGGCTGCCAGTCCACCCGTTTGTTCGGGAAGTGCTGAACTGGGCCTCCTTGGCTCCGATGCAGTATGGGCCGAACTCTTGGAAGCAGATAATCTGTTTTGTACTGATGTGCGAGGAACAGAAGGTACCCCTGCGGTTGAACGTGTTCCGAGCGATGTTGATGATCAGTTCGGCGGCTGAGGGCGTTTACTATATCTCCCCCCGGAGTAAGAGGAAGGTTGTTCACAGCCACCCAGACTCCATTAAGGATTGGAAGAAGAAATATCTGGTGATTCGGAGTGAAGAGCCCTAGGACATTCCGACTAGATGGAACTATTCCAAGCCGAGCTATCCTGCGCCGAGGCCGGGGGATCTGACGGCCGAGGAGTGGGGGTTTGTCGAGCGCCTCCGTTTGTCTCCTAGTATCGATTGGACGAAGGTGACAGAGGCCCACCTGGCGAGCGTCGGACTGAGCCCAGCCGTTCTGCGTATGTAGTTGTTTCTTTTCTCTTGGTCTTTTCGTGCTTTCTTGCTCATTGCTCTTAATGGTTTTTTCCGCAGATATGGATGAGGCATCGATCAAAGCAAGGAGGCTCGCCATGAAGAAGGAGAATGCCGAGAAGAAGAAGGGGGAGGAGGCGAAGAGGCCGAGGGAACCGTCCCTGGTTATCTCGGAGGTCCCGCTCGAGTCGAAAACTAAGAGGACTCGCTCGGAAACGAGCAAGGGGGCGACCCCTTCGAGGGATAAGGGTCCAGCGAGGGCGTCCGATCTCGACAAGGGGAAAGGTCCCTTGGTAGAGGTTGAGGAGGAGGACCCGGTGGTGGAGATGTTGCGGCAACGGTGGGCGCCGGACTGGTCGGTTCAGATGGGCGACTGTCTGACCGAGGAAGCCCAGGCTGTTGAGGTGGTGGAGAAGTTGGCGACCCCTCGCGATCACCAAGCGATGGAGAGTGAGCCCGTAGAGGTGGCCTTTACGCGCCTGGCGCAGGCCACCGTGCTGGTAAGCTCGTCGATCTCATCTTTCTTGTTAATCTTGCTTCGGGAGTTCTCTTCTTATTAGTGTTTTGTTGGTCGCAGGCTTGCATGCAGGGAGCTAATGTAAAGAATCTCTACGAAGCGTCCCTGTCGCAAGAGCGGGTTCGGGCGGACAAGAGCGAGCGGGAGATGAAGGAGATGCGGATTGAGCTCGAGGGTTCGCATAAGAGGGAGCAGCAGATGAAGCTCGAGCTCGAGGCTCAGGACGCCGAGTGGGGGAAGAGGGTGGTCTTCTTGAAGAAGAAGTTCGCCAAGGAGAAGGAGGAGTTGACGGCTGCGTTTGTCAAGGAGAGGGAAGAGCTGACGGATGCGGGTCAGCGGATGGTGATCAAGGCCCAGGATGAGTGCTACGCGAAGGCCCTCAGCCATGTGAGGCACTTCTACCCGTCCGTCGACCTGTCCGACTTTGAGTATGACATGGAGATCGATGGGACACCGAAGACTCCTGCCGAGGAAGGGCCCGTTGGCAACCCTGCCGTCGACCCTCCTGCGAACCCGATCGATGCCGAGGTGGGAAATCAAGTTGTGTAGTTTTATCTTTCTTTTTTCTCCCCTTCGATTGTATTTGCCTCCCGCGGACTGGCCACCGCCTTTTTTTTTGTAAGAAGAAGTACAATTTATAAAAAGTATCTTTGACTGGCCAAGTATTTTGACCTCGGATATTTCAGAACCTCCTTGCTTATGTGCGTTGAGTCGGTCCTCTTGCAGGTTATGGCTTCCCTTCCCGAGGCGGACCCCCGTCGTTCCGATGCGGCGTGGCCCCGGAGCAAGGTTGAGGCCCTGGAGGCCGCGTTGGTCTGCCACCGAAGGGGGGCTCGTGACACTGATGCGGCTTTGAACTTTTATCGGAATAAGTCTGAAGCCTTAGGCGAGGAGGCGAGCCGGCTGAGAAGGGCGATGCTGGATCGGGAACTCGGCGGTGCGAGCCTTGGACAGGCCGTGTTGGGTGCCTCGGTCCACTTCTGGGAGGTTACTTCGCGAGGTCTTTGCGGAGAAAGAAATGGAGATACACCGCTACACTATCATGCTGGGTGCCTCGACATCTTCCTCGGCGGGTCGGCAAGCGGAGGGGGTTCCCTCTGCGATGCTGCTATTGCAGCGTATGCGACCAAATGATGCCCAGAGCTCCGTGGCTGGGGAGTCGACCGTGGCGGAGTTTAAGGACCATCATAACAAGGAAAGGGTTTTTAGTCGCTCGTTCGGAGTAATCCCGCCCTTCAGCAGATCCGAGGGGCTCTAAGATGGCGACTTCTTCCAGTTTGAGATGAGTGGAGTGGTCCTGTAACGGTCTTTGTTTGTTTTCTTAGGACGAAAAATAAAAGGGTACGAATAAAGAATTCTGTTCCTTCTTTGCTTCGGCTAGTGGTGTAGTGAACGATGGTGGTTTTTAAGGAGAGTCCACCGATCCACGAGGGATCGAAGTGGGGCCTTAGGGAGAGTCCCCAGCTTGGATTCGGTTGGAGCCTACCGAGGCGTTGGGGACGATACCGGAGTGAGGACTCAGGCGCCGATCTCATTATCTGGCGTTAGGGTTTCAACAAAAAGAGATCTCTTTCGTATAAGATAAGGAGGGCCGCTAAGACGGTCCTGTACACATGAGTGTTTACACAAAAACCTGTTTACATTTAGCCAGGCTAGAGCCTATGTTTGTCCTTCGAGGAGTTTCATTAGGTACTCGGCTTCGACTGGGGTCTCCTCCCGCTTGGTGACAGGTTTGGAAGCAGGGCCGTCCCTCTCAGGTTTGAACTTGACGGCGTCGAGGGAGAACATACCTCCCCCGACGGTGGTCATGTAGCACGATCGCGCTGCCTCTTGGCTACCTCGGACAGTGCCGACCCCTTGCGGGGTGGGAAATTTGAGTTTCAGATGGTAAGCCGAAGGCACCGCTTGGAGGGAGCATAGTCCGGGTCGGCCGAGTATGGCGTTGTAAGCCGCCTTCACGTTGACCACCATGAAGTCCATGGACTCGGTCCTCTTGACAGGAGACGATCCTGCGGTAACGTCGAGGGTGACAATCCCTTCTGTCACGGCAGGGACGCCGGAGAACCCATGCAAGGTGTATCCGGCCGGCTTGAGCTTGCCTCTAGGTAGCTTGAGATTCTCGAAGGCTTCGAGGAAAAGAATATTAACCGAGCTGCCGTTGTCGACGAGGACTCGGCGGACTTCACAATTAGCCATGTGGAGACTAATGACGAGGGCATCGCAGTGGGGTAGGTGAACGCCCTCGAGGTCCTCTCCTGAGAAGGAGACCGGCATCGGTTGTAGCTTGGGCGAGGGAATGTCGTGGACAGCATTCACTTCCCGGATGAAGGCTTTTCGGGAAGTATTTGAATTTCCTCCCATTGGCCCTCCGTGGACACAATACAATATGAAGGGCGTATCCGTGGCTCCCTCGGAGTCGGGATCCCGACCCTGGATGCGGTTCGGAGTAGGGTTCGGAGGCGAGGTCTTCCGGTTCCTAGTATCTCGTCGATCCCGTGGGACTTCTCGGGTGAATTCTCGGAGGTACCCCCTGGAGATGAGTTCCTCAATTTCGTCCTTCAGGGCTCGACACTGGTCGGTTTCGTGCCCGTGATCTCTGTGGAAGCGACAGTAGAAGAGCTGGTCTCGGTTCTTGCCGTTGTTAGGCCGGGGGGGTAGTCGAACATTGCCTTTGTCTTCGATTTCTAAGAGGATGGCGGATACGTTATGCGTCAAGGGAGTGTACCTCTCGAAGCGGGGGACCGGCGGGATCTTCTTCAAGGCCCCCGCGTCCCTCGGAGCTTTCTTTGATGGTTCGACCTCTTCGACCTTCCGCTTTCCCTTCCCGATGGCCTCCTTGGTATCTTCGGGGTTAAGGGCCTCTTCCGCCCTAATATATTTCTCGACCCTGTTGAGGAGGTCGGGAAAGTCGACGGGGGGTTTCTTCGCCAGAGAAGCCTTCAGCTGTCCATGACGGACGTTGTGCCGAAATGTCGCAGAGGCGACGCCCGGATCGAGGGAGGAGACCGATCTTGCCTCTGCGGTAAACCTCCGGACGAACACTCTGAGGGACTCCCCCTCTATCTGTCTGAGCCCAAGTAATGAGGCGTTGGTCCTTTTGGCCTTCCGGCTGGTGACAAAGTGGGCAAGAAAATTGCCCTCTAGTTGGTCGAAGGAGTAAATGGAGCCGGGGGCGAGCTTCGAGAACCATTCACGAGCCGGACCCCGAAGGGTGGCCGGGAAGGCTCGGCACAGCAGGGGATCTGAGGCGATGTGAATCATCATGAGGGTTTTGAAACCCTCCATGTGATCAGCAGGATCTCCCTCGCCGTCGTAGGTCTTGAATTGAGGGGGTCGGAAGTTCCTGGGTATTTCCGCTTGGAGGATGGGGGCGGAGAAGGGAGGTCGGACAGGTCTGTACCCCTGAGCCGCCCGTCGGTCGCCGTCTCCTATATGATCGAGGCAATCCTCCATTTCTTGGAGGCGCCTTAGGAGTATGCCATCGTCTTCTGGCTGGTTTGTTGAAGGGCGCGATGCGCTGGTCTCGGCATCCGACCCTGTTTGGGAGCGGAGAGTTTCCTCCCTGGGGGTCCGTCGGAGGGCCCCGAGAATTTCTCTCCGGAAGTCTTGGAACTCCTTGTGAGTGACGGGGGCTCCCTCGACCCGGTTTGGTCGGTCTGAAGGCTGCCTTCCGATGCGGCTAAGTGCTGGCCTCCGTCCCTCGGGCGGTGGTCTTGGATGGTTCAGGGCTGGGTTGGAAGCGGCCCTTCCCCTGCTGCGGGTGATCTGACGGTTGACGATTATTCCTCGTAGGTCGGGTTGGACTGCACGGGTGGCGCTTCGTCGGGATCCCTGATGGGAATCTCCGTGCCTTGATGCGTGTGGCCCGGCATTGGTTTTTGGTGGGGGTGTGTCCCGTCGGTTGACGGAGGACGCGACCCCCTGGCCTCTGGAGGCCATGGGAGTTCGGCTGTCGAGGGGCCTTGATGGTCGGGCTCGGGTCGGCTTCTGAAGCAGTGTTCCCACAGACGGCGCCAACCTGATGCGGTTTATTTCTGGGAGACGTGTGGATGCACCAGGTGTGAGTTCGGACTCAATTTGTGTAACCCCTGTTTTCATTAATACGTATTTTAAAAATATATTTTTCCCGTATTTAAATAATCAGTATTTTTCTCTAATCGATTTTATTATTTAAATAAATTTTTATGAGCCCAAGTTGTATTTTGATTTTATTATGTATTATTCTGAAACCCAAGTATTTATTCTAAAGCCCAATTTCATGTTTTGGTTTTATTAAATTAATTTGAGCCCAAAAATTTAGCCCAAACTGGTATTTTGATTTTATTTATTTAAATTAATTAATCTAAGCCCAGTTGTTTAGCCCAATATCTAAATTATTTTATTTAATATTTTTAGCCCAGTATTAAAGCCCAAGCCCACTAGACCCAGAACCCATTATTTGTACAGATTTATTCCTACACCTATCCCCATACAATATTTATTCTTTCACCCACTCTTGTCCCGTACCCCAACTCCCCACTCATTTCCCGTACTAGCACTTTCTCCCATGTTCTGATAACTACCCCACTTCTCACCCCCTCTAACTTCTTATTATATTATATTTATACCCTTCCCCGTTTCCTCTCACTCTCCCTCTCCCTCTCTGGTTCTCAATCAAACCAAACAGAACAAAGAAACCAACCCAAACAAAACAGACCCGACTCTCATCTTCTTCCTCCTCCATCTTCCGCCGCACCCCGCCTGCGCTCGCCTCGCCTTCTCCATCGCGAACCCACCACAGTCGCGCCATTCCCCTTCCGCAGCCGTTCTCCGCTCACTCGCATCTCCACCCCGCGCCTCCGCTCGCCTGCCGCCAGCCCCGACTCGACGAACTCCCACTCCGTTGCAACCTCAGCCGAGAGCTCCAGCGCCGCTCCCAGTCGCCTTCAAGCCTCCGCAGTCGTCCACCATTGCCGCCCGTTGCTGCTCCAAGCTCAAGCTCGCCATTCACCATTGCCGAAATCGAGCTTCACTCTCGAGCTCCACCTCCGTCTCCTCCTCCGTTCGTCTCCCGCTCCAACTCAGCCGTCGACAGCCTCGTCTCCACCATCTCCTCCGGTCGCCGTTTCCCTTTTTCCGCTCGCCTCCTCTTCCGCCGGTCGCTCACCGCTCTTGCGAGCGCGTCGCCGATCGCTCGCTGTCCTCCCATCTCCCCCGCTCGGCACTCCACCGTCGCGAGTCCCCGTGCGCCGTCTCCCTCGATCGCTGCTCCCGCCAGTCGCCTTCTCCACCGCGCCGTCGCCCCCATCGCTCCCGCACTCAGTCCTCTCTCTCTCTCTCTCTTTTTCTATCTCTCTCTCGCTCTCTGTTCTGAGATCGAAGAAGAAGAAGTGAAGAAGAAGGAGGAGTTTGGGGATTCTATTTACTGTTGAGATTGGGGATTTGATTGTATTGGACTGTGTGTTGTATTGGGGATTGTTGAGTTACTGTTGGATTATTGTATGGTATTTGGTGTTGTGGGGAGATCCGATTGTGAAAGGTGGGTGTTGCTGTTTACTGCATTGGACTTGCTGGAGTGAAGTTGCTGTTTGGGAGCTTTGCTATCTTGGAGTGGTTGAAAGGAGTTGTTGCTGCTTGCTATTGGAGTTGCTGTTTGGACTTGCTACGTTGGATTTATGATTTGGCGTGGCTGCCACACATTTCACACTCATTCTGCTGCCCGGGATACTGATCCCGTTATTCTATCCTTTATTTAATCGTCGTCAACTACCAGGCAAGTGTCACTTGTACAATTATATTTGTTCTAGTACAAGCCTTTGTAAAAATACCGCAAGTATATTATTATTTGACTCCAATTCGCATTCATAAGTCGAATTGATAACCGTTTCCATACATGATCCGTATCCCGTATTCGTACAAGATCACGAATACTTTGTTGCCATGTCTGTTGCATGAACACGATACACATATATACTACTATACATGATGTTGTGCATGAATTGCTTGTTATTAGGTTGCATGTTGTTATAATATATTTTATTCTTGATTAAGTGTTATGCATGTCATTAGTTGCATCACATGTTTTATAAGTCCTGAAATATGTTTCCTGCCTTGTATAAGTTTTGATACTTGATCTTGTCATGTTACCCTTGCCATGTTACCCGTCCTTGTTCATGCATGTAGTTTTTGTTCATGTGTAATTGTAATAAAAAGATAACAAGCCGGGGTATAAAGGGAAAAGATTTAGTAGTGGACAATATAGAAGAGTGTACTCGGTCGGGGGCTCGTGGTTCCTCGCTGCAATTTGTAAGTTACAAGTTACAAGTTTGCTAAATACAGGTTACATGACATGTTTCACGTTACAAGACACACTAACTACATGTTCCACATGCACGTATCTCGAACAAGATACAACTTTCCCGAGTACGTGACCTATAGAATCCACCACTAGTCTAAACGTTCACTTGATTGCGAGTAGCAACCATGTAGTATGGGATGCATGAAGTGCTACCTAGTTAGGTTAATAAAAGACATGACATAACACGTATACTTGCATGATCCGTTTACATGTTACATGTTATGATGACTGGTTTACTTGTTTACATGTTACGCGTTCATGTTGACACGTTTACTTGCTTACTCGTTTACATGTTACATGTTACCATGGATTATTTAATTGTTCACATGCACGTTATTTGTTTCATGAAGTCTTATTCTTGATTCTGTCACATGTTGTATTTGTTCTATTATATCATTCTTGATTCTCTGTTCTTTCCTGCTTTTGTTCATTCTATATTTGTCCCGTTGCTTGTACCACTTGCGGCCCGTGACTTGCATTAACGGGTACCACTTGTTTCTTTCCTTTTAATAATATACTTGCAGGCCCCGATGGAGAACTACCCGAAGGTGTTGCCGAACAGAGATTCTAGTCTTGTTTAATTTCATGTTATTTTAATTCATATTTATTCATGTAATCCTTGTTGTAATCCGGGCGTGTTGACCCGTAACTATGTTTCTTTCCAGTTGTTGGTTCATGTAATATTCATGTACTTTGTTATCCTGTTGTGATTTTATATGCTTTCGTGGTTAAATTATTATCTTGTTGTTGAGTTAAATTTACAGCTTATGAATGATGTATCTGCATCATTCGCTGGGCCTCGGTTACGTGCTCGTGTTTCCGTATTCTGGGAAGCGGGGCGTGACAATTTGTATTTGAAGGAGAAAGCTGCTCGTCTGACGACCCTCGGCTGACCGGGCGGAACCTGCGGCGACCTCGGAAAGAGGCGGGGATCTGGGCTCGGATCAGAGGGTTCGAATCCGAGGTCTTGTGTACCTGCAGACGGTCCTGAAACACCGGAGTTTGTCCCGGTGGCGGACCCTCCGACGATCTAGTCAGTCTCTGTGAGAGAGTAGCAATAACTAGGTGAATTTAAGTGGTAAAAGATTGATTACCTCAAAAGGAGGGTGAGGGTCTAGTATTTATAGAGAATCCCAACCGGGTTTGGTTCCGCTTGGGGGCCGGGTCTGGACCCGAAAGCCCATGGGCCTGACGTGGCAGAAGGCCCAGGGGGTTTAGGGCAGACGTGGCAATACCAGGAGCGGTATAGGGCTGACGTGGCAAAACCCTTGGTGGTATTTGGAGCTGACATGGCTGATCGTAGGTCTCCTGTGCTTCTGGGAGAATCGGAGGGCCTAGGCTGTGTCAGGTCATCCCCATGCTTCGCCAGAAAGGGGGGACGGCCCGTGGGGCTGTCACGGATCGGATGCCGAGGACCACTGAGGCTCGTCGGATACGAGGAGGCCAGTTCTGTGGGGGTGAACTTGAAGTTCGGCGCCGACCCTGCAATGGTTCGAAGCCGGACTAAATTGCTATATTTACCTTTCTTGAGTGAGAGTTGTATTGGGCCCGGGTTGGGCCCCCCAGGCCATTTTCACCCTACTACAACTACAGATGCTCTAATAATAAAGTAAACCCCAAAGTTATTGCACTTTAGAAGGGCAATATTACACCTACTGTTATTCCACCTTTAACCTAAAAAAAACAATATATATATATATATATATATATATATATATATATATATATATATATATATATATATATATATATATATATATATATATATATATATATATTACACCTACTATTTTTTACAATCTTTGTTTCTTGCACCCTAATGTAATACTTATCTGATAAAAGTATTTACTATACACTGTAATAGATACCTCCACTAAGTGTTAACACCTACTATTTTTTACAATCTTTGTTTCTTACACCCTAATGTAATACTTATCTGATAAAAGTATTTACTATACACTGTAATAGATACCTCCACTAAGTGAGCGCAACATTAGGATATAAGAAATGGAAGTTGTAAGAAAGACTGCAATTCTATAAAACTTCTTGGTAAAAAAGGTAGCAAAGAGTGCAGTTCTATAAAACTTCTCGGTAAAAAAGTCCCTCTAAATAATGGGCAAGGTGGAGACAATAAAGCATAATCTAACTAGAGAATCTGTTTGGTGCCTAAAATAATTTTCAGATAAGATTTATTAAAAATTAACTGTTACCGCTAAATCTGGTGTGAGGACAAACAGATAGAATTTGTGGATTCTTAGAAAAGCCGAATAGCAAATCTGGAGCCTTTTCACTGGGGTTTGACCGTTGACCCCCACCGTTCACCTGCAAAAAGTGCGAGACACCGGGGTTGATCCCGGCGACGCACCCTCCGACGCTCAAGTCAGTAATCAGAAAAGATTATGAATGAGCGTTAACTGGCAAAAGATTGATTACCTCTTAATGGTGGTGGATGGGGGTATTTATAGCCGCCTTTGGGATTAGTTTAAGAAGGAAATCCCTAATTCCCAGTGAGAGGATAAAGCGAATCAGGGCCGTTGACTAAGTATAATCAGAAACCCTAATTCCATCATGCTGGACCGGATTTGCTGCGGGTTGGAACCCGCACCCAGTTGAGGTGGATCCGTTCACAGGTCATTGGGCCTTAGAAGAGAAGACCCAGTACCCATCTTAGACCCATTTATAAGTGAAATTACCATTTTACCCCCAAGCTTTGAGATTCGCACCTAATTTGGACAGTTCCGATTTAACCCCATTTTTAGCCATATCATTAACAGTAACTATCCTGTCAAGATACGAAAACTTTTAAAGATAACAAAAAGTTAAACTGCATGGAGTATATCAATTTAGTATTAGTAGAGCATCCACTACCGTCACTTCTAAAATATGCACTTTTAGCATTTAGCAAATAACAATGAGAGGAAAAGCAAGTTATCATTTGTGCTAAATTTACATACACACACAAAATCAGACGGATGATCTTCATCCGTATCAGTATTTTTAAAAAAAGCATTTTAACAATATTTGAAAAAAAAGTTAATGAAGAAGTGATCGGACGGAAGATCAATTTTTTTTTAAAATGGCAGTTGTGTAATTAAGTAATGAAATTTTAGTAATATTTGAATGACATTTTCGTAAACTTAATAGAAAAAAAAATCTGAATAAATTGGCGGATGGAAGATCCGTCCGACCATTTTTAAAAAATAATAATAATAAAGTGAGGGATCATCATCCTCAATCTTTTATATTTAGCAAATTCTAAAAACTAATTGCTATATGTAGCGGATTACTATACATTCATATTCTAAATTTTAAATTTTTAGCTAAACGGTAGTAGAGATTTTTTTTAATTCTATTGCCAAATTTTGAATTTTTAGCAAAGGATAATGAATGCTGTTGGAGAAGAAAAAAAAGAGATTTGTCCAATTAACCGGCCCATTTGCTGCAGCGAATAATGGACTGTCATTGTCTGCTATTAATTGTGATCGAAACCGTGGCCGGTTTAAGAGCTTATCGTGCAGGTGAGGTGACCACAACTTTTACAGTATTATTTATGGCCCAAAGTGAGTGTTAACAGTACCTAATTGGTACTCTTTTCTGGAGCTTACTTGCCATTAATTACTATATCAATTATTATTGTTACTCTTAGATACTCCAGCTTGTTCTACAAATTAAAGGATATCTTATAAGCATATATAGGTGAAGAGATGAATAGAGATGGTTCGAGAAGGGGTGCAAGTGGGCCCGGCCCGTAGCCTTGTATTCATATGAGGTCCGAATTAGTTGTTCGCCGGGCGTAAGTTTTTTTATCGTCATGCACAGCCGAGCCGGCCTGCTGTGATGATCTGTGAAGCCCCAATTACCAATAAGTGCGGTGCGGACCACTTGAAGTGTCTCGACCTCTTTGTTCCGGCCTGCTGTGATGATCTGTGTAGTCCCAATTATTAATAAGTGCGGACTACTAATAAGTGCGGACAACTTGAAGTGTCTCGTTCTCTTTGTTCTTAAATGAGAGAGAGAGAGATTACTAATAAGTGCGGATCACTTGAAGTGTCTCGATCTCTTTGTTCTCAAGAGAGAGAAAGAGAGAGAGAGGGGGAGGGGAAATCCTTCGGTTGAGCACTCGTCCTTCTGACTATTATATGAATGATCCAAATCGTTCACATTGATCTACACGTCTAAATTAGTCTAAATATATAAAATCAAGTTATTTGAAATTCAATTGCCCATCCATCATGTCATTAGGAGAAAAAATTGTTGGGTTTATATCTTGCATACTATGTTGGATAAGAAGACGATGAGACGATGGAGGAATGGAGACAATCGGAGACGGAGTTGAAGCAAGGAAAACTATCAGCAGCATTAGCAGCAGGAGTTGCGATCGACCTACATGGGGTGCGGTTGACCGCCCTACTCTGCAGAAGTTCCCGAGAGGGGGACGGTCGACCGACCTTGTGGTGCGGTCGACCGCGCGCGGCACTGATGGATAAATTGGGTCGGATCTTGGTGATTCGTGAGGAGCCTAACTTGCTCTTCAAGTCAGATCTGACGGCTCATATCGTACGGTTATCTCTTCACGTATATCCAAAGGCTATTGTATCAAGGTATCAAACTAGGTTTTCTCTAGATCTCTATATATTGTTGTTATTGACCTCCATTGAGAACCAAGAGAAAGAGTACTTCATTGAATGAGAGATTTAGTGATTCTCTAATTGTAAACAACTAGTACTTACTGGTGAGGCTTGAGAGAGGATCGTGGTGAGAATTATAATATTCTTATATTTTCTCTATTTGAATAACATATTGGGTTTCTTCCGTTCCGAAGACGTGCCGTATGCACGTGTCAACGGGCAAACCTAGTATATATATACACACACGCTAATATACTAAATTATCTCTCTTGGTTTGCATCTTGACATTTATATAATGTTACCGCTGATTTCGGTGTGGGGGTAAACAGATAGAATTTGTGAGTCCGAGAAAAACCTGAACAGTTGACTCAGCCTTCTTGCTCCTGCCGCGACCTGCAAGGAAGTGCGAAACACCGGGGTTGATTCCGGCGACGCACCCTCCGACGCTCTTGTCAGTAATCAGGAAAGATTAAGAAAAGAGCTTAAGTGGTGAAAAAGTGATTAACCTGGTTATGGTGGTAGAGGGGTTGTATTTATAGTCGCCATTGGAACGGTTAGGGGCCTGATTTCCTGCCTAACAGCCAGGAGGAAAATCCTCCTATTCTGTTCTGGGAAATTAGCCCCTGATTCCCTGGTGGGAGCCAATCAGGCCTGTTGATTTGATTTAGTCAAATCAATGGCCCCGATTCTCCTCTTGGTGAACTGGGCTTGTATCGGGTCGGGACCCGTGCCCAGTTAAAGTGGATGCGTTCGCGGGTTGCTGGTTCTATGAGAAGGAGACCCAATACCCGTTTTGGATCCACTTGTATGTGAAATTACCTTTTTACCCCCGAGCATCAAGATTCGTGCCCAATCTGAACGGTTCCGATTTAACCCCTTTTTTAGCCATATCACGAGCCCCCCACTCCTAAACACTGAGTGTGATCAGCCTTTGAGGAGTAGTTTGACTGTTTTGGTGGCTAGCGGAGTTGTATCGGAGTCCATATGGAGGATTCAGAATCTCGAAGGGGGTAGTGAGGTAATTTTCTGATGCCGCTTGCTGTTCTCTGGTCATATCAGGTATTTGATGGTTTTTATCTGTTTTTTTTTGGACTATTTATTTAATTTTGCGACGTGTTTACTAATTGCTCGGGGGCCTTAACAGTACATTCTAGGCAATAATTGTTCGTTCAGGGGTTCGAAAATGTGTCCCCAAATTTCCAATTATTTTCCAGAATTTTTAGCAAAATTTCCCGAATTTTTAGCAATTTTTTCGCAATTTTTAAATAAATAGAACGATTTAAATAAATAAAAAACGATTTAAATACCGATTAATGGCGTGGCGCAATCTGGACTTCTGATCATCGTCGAGCGTGATTTTCTGAGGGATCTGACGGCTGTTATCGCTCGGCAGATTTTTCCTCCGTTTGTGAGCTCGGAATGGCACTTGCTCGGCTGCCGACCGGAGACTAGGGGGGTTCGACGTGCCGAGTGACGTGGCGCAATCTGAGCCATCGGATGGCGGCACGTTTCCCAAAAAAACGTTATCTTGTCGTTTAGTGTCCTCGGCGCTCAATCTGGACCGTTGATCATTAGGAGCACGGATTTCTGAAAGATCCAACGGTCGTAGTAGCTCAGTGTCTTTTTTTCTCCGTTTACAAGCTCGGAAAGGCACTTGCTCGGTAGCCGACCGGAGACAGGGGATGTCGGCAGGCCGAGCGACGTGGCGTGCTCTGAACCGTCGGATGGCGACGCGCATCTCGAGACGGGCACATTTCTCAAGAAAACACTATCTTGTCGTTTAGTGTCCTCAGCGAGATCTAGGCCGTCTGATCGAGATCAGGCGCGATTCTTGAGGGGAAAGTGAGTTTTCCCCATTTGCGAGCTCGGGAAGGCACTTGCTCGGTCGCCGACCGGAGGCATGAAATGGCGTTCCGAGATATAGCAAAGAACCGGATCTCTTTACGGCCCCATTTCCAAGGATATTAATGGCGTTCCCAGACCGATGTGGCATTTTACCTTCCCAATGGTCATTAATGTTGATCTCTTCAATTAATGTGCGGCGTTTCAACTTTCGAGGATCATAATGGCTAGGTCTTGGAGGTTAGGCTATAAGTACTCCACTTTCCTTTGTCATTTCAATCGCAATCAACATAGAGTTTCAGACCTCGGAGGTATTTGTCTGGGGTAACTTCTCTTTCGAGGTCCGAAGGGGTGGTTGCTCTTTTGCCTTCTTCTTCTCTCGTTCCTGACGGCCCCAAAGTGGATGTCAGGAGCGAGGGGGGACGAGGCAGTAGTGGTGACGACCATAGACCGGACCCGAGGGATGAGTTGCTTCGGAAGGACGGGTGGTCGTCCTGTTGTCTTGTTCTTTTTCCGTTCCTCACTGCTCCGAAGGGGATGTCAGGAGCGGGAGGGAATAAGGCAGTAGTGGCGACGACCGTAGTCCGGACCCGGGGTGTGAGCTACTTCGGAAGGACGGGTGGTCGTTCTTCCACTAAGATCTTCTGCCTACCCTGTTTGCTCCGCAGCGGGTGTCAGGGTCGGCAGAGATCATGGTGGGAGAGGTGATCATCCATGTCCGAATTCGACTTCCGGACCATCTGAGCTTGTTGTTTGCAACTGTGAAGGCGCTGTTGCCAGAGTCCTCTGATAAGCCGAGCCTTCCAGTTGCAACCAACTAGCTCGGAATGGTGCGCTTCTCCTGATTTCTGAGTGTTGATGGGCCCCCTCCCATCTCTGTCTTCCTTCCGGGCTGATGGCTTCTGATGAATGTCAACCCGGAGGAGTTAGAGACGGGGGGAGTGCCGATCTGTTTTTGACCGGGCCCGTGGGTCGGCGGGATACCGACCGAGAATAGGGCCCGGGGGTGCTCGCCGAGGGCGGTGCCTTAAAGCTTTGAATCAAAACTTTTTCTGGTTCCTTGAGACATAGGTGGGGCGTCCGAGGGTCCAATCGTCCGAGCGATGTGGTGCAACCCGAGCCGTTGGATGAAAGTAAGTTTTCCCCGTTTGCAGGCTCGGGAAGGCACTTGCTCGGATTCCGATCCCATTGTGCCGAACTAGCTGACTTAGTGAGGAAGGCAGTGGTGATGGGCCTTCGCGACGTTTCGAGAGCAGCCCAAAAGTCACGAACTTTCGTTTGGAAGTCCAAGGGACGTTCCTTTTTACTATAAATCTTCACCCCCCCTTTAGACCAAGCCTCATTTTTTACTTTTACTCTCTCTCTTCAGTTTTCACTTTGCCTTCGAAGTTTTCAGCTCTCTGGTGGCGGTGCTAGCTGTCGCGGTAGCGTTCCTTGCCTCCGGTGAACTTTTCGACCGTACCAATCACTTCAAGGTCAGTCCCTTTTCCCTTCTCTTTTAGAAAAAATGGTTAAGATCTCGGATGAGACCCCCGCCTCGGAGCGAGCCGTTGGCCGAGGGGATAAAGGGAAGGAGGTAGTGGAGCCGAGCGATCAGAATGTCGTCCGTCCGGACAGAGAGGGCGAAGTGGCTGAGCCGCCTAAGGAGGTAGCGGCGGTGTCCCGGGAGGGCAAGGCTGTGGTCACTATCGTGGAGACGCCGAAGACGGCGGGAGCATTCGGTCGGCAGCCCATTTCTCTGTCGAGCGTGGGAGGCGTCCGGGACTATGCCGAAGATACCTTGGAGAGAGTCACCTATGGCACGGCTAAGTTGGTGGAGGAGAACGAGCCGAGGGAGCTGTCCGAGGTGGATCATAGGATCTCGTCTCTTACCGAGACCGATCTTCGTCTGATCCGAGAGGGTTTCCGGATCCCCGCCGACTACGGACTGCTCCTCCCTGGGCTGGGTTTCCGAGCCAACACAAAGTCCTCGTCGAACGTGTGCGTCTTTCCGGTCGACTCCCTAATTGCCGGACTCCGGTTTCCCCTCCACCCGTTTGTTGTGGATGTGTTGACATGGTACGGGTTGAGCCCCGCCCAGCTGATGCCGAACACATGGAGGCACGTCACGGCATTCGTCCTCCGATGCCAAGAGGTCGGCGGCAAGTCGACTATGTTCCTCTTCCGGAGCCTCTACCGACCCTGTCAGCCGAGGCGAGACGAGCAAAGGTTCTTTCTTTCGCCCCGGACGGGCGTGAAGCTGATCGAGAATCCGGACTCGATCAAACATTGGAAGGAGAAGTATTTTATTATCCTAGCCCCTGTGCCGTGGGTGATACCGACGGTTTGGGCAAAGGAGGGTCTGCCCAAGCGGACCAAGAGGGAGGCACCGCTAAGTGATGAGGAGGCAGAAGTTCAGAAGAAGCTCCTCGCCCTGCCAGCGCTAAGCTGGAAGGATATCACCGAGGAGGATCTGTTTCGCGGGGGTCTCAGTCCGATCGACCCTAGTATGCTCCTGGTATTTATACTCTTTGTTTGTGGTTCACGAAAATTTTTCTAAGATTTTTTCGTTCGGCTTTTGCAGAGACGATGAAGCTGGATTACAAAGCTCTGGTGGCGAAGGGCCGGTCAGAGCAGGAGGCGAAGAAGAAGAGGCCTTTGGCGGCACCTCAGGACAGCCGAGCCACGAAGAAGCCTTCGGTGGCGAAGGTTGCCGACGAGCCGAAGGTCATGGTCCTCGCAGAGGGGGAAGTCATGGTCCTCGACCCTCCGACCTCGAATGCGCCGGTCCTCGACCCTCCGACCTCGGATGCGTCGGTCCTCGACCCTCCGACCTCGGATGTGCCGACACCGATCTTGAAGGGAGATACTCCCGGCTCGTCGAGCGGTGTGTTCGGCGCGAAGGAGGCATTGTCCCTCCGAGTTCCGCCCCTCACTGCCGATGCGGAGAAGATCTTGACCGAGCGTCATAAGCAGATCTTCGTCCCCGACTGGCAGGTGATGAACGTCGACGGCTTCTTGGGCGACGGGAACATCTGCATGGAGGCGGTGAGGCACCTGCCGACCCCGAAGGATCGAGCGACCCTGAAGGCCGGGATGGCAGGGGACGCCGTGATGCAGATTGCTCGGAATACTATGTCGGTAAGTGGGCCGAGCCCTCCTTCATCCAAATTTCTTCCTTAGAATTTTTCTAAGTTCTTGGGTTCGGGTTTTAACGTGTTGTTCTCTTTCAGACTCTCTGCCACTTCAACTTCCTGGTCGAGGAGTTGGAGAACAAGGAGCGGGAGAAAGAGCGGGAGAGGGCGGAGCGCGTCAAGGTCGCTCAGCAGCTTGATGCCGAGCAGCTCCTCTCGACGAAGAGGGCTGCTACAGTGGGGGGCCTGGAGAAGCAGCTGGCCGATGCCATTCAGCTGTCGAAGGACACGGCGGCCAAGCTTGAGAAGGAGGCAGCCAAGCTGAAGGAGGAACTGGCCAACGCTCGGTCGGGAGCGGAGAAAGAGGTTGCCGAGCTGAAGGAGGCGCTGGCCAAGGCTCGGTCGGAAGCGGAGACGGTTCGGAAGAGGGCCGAGAAGATCAAGGCCAAACACCTGAAGAAGGTGAAGAAGGTGAAGAAGGCCGTGCAGGAGGAGGCCGCGCAGCACATGCTCCAGAACATGGAGGATGCCTACGGTCGAGCCTTGCAACATGTAGCCGCCAAGAACCTGGGCTTCGACACATCCGTCTACCACTTTTACGACCCCGTGGAAGGGGAGGAGGGGGTTCCCGAGGGGCTGCTGGGTCCCGAGGGAGAGACTGAAGTCGTCGAAGGCCCTGGGGAGACCGAGGCCGAGGGCGAGGAGGAGGACGACTCCGAGGAGGAGAGTTGGAGCGAAGGCGGAGGCGAGGGCGATGGCGAGGACAAGACCGGGGGGTCGACGGACCCGAACGGCAAAAAGGTCGACCCCTGACTCGGTTGTCTTTTTTAGTCTTTTGTTGTTTTGTTTCTTTTTGTAAGCCTTATTGCGGACTGGCCACCGCTTTTGTAAAACCTTCTCTTCGGTTTTGAATGAAAAACATTTTGTTTGGCCAAAATTTGTCCAAGTGTTGAGCTTCGGATTTGCGTGTGACTAGTTGTAGATGTTTCCGAGTGTTGGGTATCGGATTTATCTCTGCTTTTCAGGTAAAGTTCGGACCGATCACGGAGGTTGTATACCTTCGGAAGGAGTTGGCGAAAACGAAGGGTGAGCTCTCGAACAGCCGGCAGAGTCGGTATCTCCTACTCGGAAGGCTGGAGGAGACGAAGGCAGCTGTGCGGAGGTATTGTCGCGAGTTGTGGCAACTGCGGAAGTACCCCCAAGCTCCTTGCCCCGAAGGCGAAGTCGAGAGGCTCCGTAGAGAGCTCACTGCCGCCGAGCAGAAGAATGACGACCTTTTGGCTGAGGTCCAATACTTGGAGTTATCGGAGAAAGAACGCTCGGCGGAGGGAGAGAAGCTGACCTCCGAGCTGGAGAAAGCGTCGGCCGAGCGCAAGAGGTTATTGGCCGAAGTCGACAAGCTCAGAAGGATCACGATAGATAGGGGGATCGAGGTCACCCATTACCGATGGCTTGCGACCGATAGTGCCAACGCCTCGGGCTCGTCGAGGGTCCCTCAACCGAAGAAGTTGGCAAAGGACGATGCCTTGAGGGATAGAATCATCGAACTGGAGGAGGAGGTCGCGTCGCTCAAGCCCGTGCCGGAGAGAGCTAATGTTCGCAGCACATCGTGTACTCGCGAGGAGAGCGAGAGGGGGATTACGTTTTACGAACTTGCGACACGCTCGCCTATGACCAGGCGGAGTCCAGCCGATGCTCAGAGCAGTGCGGCCGTCTCGTCGAGCGGAGCCTCGGCCGGCGTCGCAGCTAGAGCCAGCAGCGAAGGGGGGTCGCGCTTCGTTGGTTTAGGATCGAGCTCGGAGGGCAGGCCTCGTCGTCCTCGCGTTTCCCTGAACCGAAGCATTCCCCTTCCGAAGAGGCCCTGATCACGTCGTTTTTCATCCCTTCTGACTTGTTGTAAAATGTTGTAGTAGAGTCGGTCCTGATGTATGCGAAGCCACCATGTGTATATATGAATGCAAATCTGAAAGTTTCTTCAGAAAATTTCCAAGTGTTGGATTTCGGCAGTGTATTGAAACTTTGCTATTTGTTTTCCCCTTTTTTCAGCTCGAGGCGTCCGATTCATATGCTGATCTGTACGGCTCGGATGATGACTCTGAATCCGAAGCCTCTTCTGGGACGGCGGCTCTGAGTCCTAGGAGCGTCGAGCTGGAATTACGCCGAGCTAAAGGTGAGCGGGCTCACCTTTTGTCCGTCCTCGACCTTCGGGAAGCCGAGATCCAGCGTCTGGAGAATAGGATTGCCGAGCTGAACCCTGCAGAAGGGGACGAGGACTCGCAAACCGCGTTCAGCAACGCTCTTCGGGTCAAGTATATTCGGCACAGCCAGTCGAAGATTATGGCCGAGCGGGATGATTTGCTCTCGGAGATTCGACACTTGCAAACCGTGGTAGCGAAGCTCCGGAACGGTGCAGGGGAGCTACCAGCCGAGGAGGACGAACAGTCGGCCGAACAGTCCAGTGAAGATTTTTCCATATGAGGGCTAAGTGTAGTGAGTCGGCGTCGTGTATTTTGTTTCCAAACACTTTGTAACCATGTGTTTTGTACTAAGGTCTGATTGTTTGATAAAATATCTTTCATTGTTCGGCATATTTGTCTTGCTTATAACTGTGTTGGTCGTGCTGAGGTCCTTGAACCGAGTGTGTTAGTTCCGTCGGCGAGAGTATTTGAACCGAGCGGGTTCCCATGAGTACTGTGTTTTGTCGTTTAGCGACTCTGACAAGGTACGGCACGAGTTCCTAGGCGGCTCTGTCCCTTAGAAAGTGCTATCTTGTCGTTTAGCGTCGGTGGCAAGATCTGAGCCGTTGGGTGTTGGCACGAATTTCGAGGCGGCTCAGTTCCCAAGAAAACACTATCTTGTCGTTTAGCGCAAGTGGCCAGATCTGAGCCGTCTGATCGAGATCATGCACGAAAGTTGAGGAGAAAGTGAGTTTTCTCCGTTTGCGAGCTCGGGAAGGCACTTGCTCGGTGACCGACTGGAGACGTGGGGCTTCGGACTTCGGCATCGATCTTATGGAGAAGCTTGAACGGACTGGGAGCCAAGTGCTGGACCCCGGGACCATTTCTGTAGCTCGACGGTTGTGGGAGCAATTCCGAACGGCGATCTACCCCTGGTTCGTCCGGAGACGAGCCGAGGAGGTAAAGTCGAGCCGAGTGTTGGACTCCGAACCATCGGTGTAGTTCAACGATTGTGGGAGCAATTCCGAACGGCGATCTACCCCTGGTTCGTCCGGAGACGAGCCGAGGGGGTAAAGTCGAGCCGAGTGTTGGACTCCGAACCATCGTTGTAGTTCAACGGTTGTGGGAGCAATTCCGAACGGCGATCTACCCCTGGCTCGTCCGGAGACGAGCCGAGGAGGTAAAGTCGAGCCGAGTGTTGGACTCCGAACCATCGTTGTAGTTCAACGGTTGTGGGAGCAATTCCGAATGGTGATCTACCCCTGGCTCGTCCGGAGACGAGCCGAGGAGGTAAAGTCGAGCCGAGTGTTGGACTCCGAACCATCGTTGTAGTTCAACGGTTGTGGGAGCAATTCCGAATGGCGATCTACCCCTGGCTCGTCCGGAGACGAGCCGAGGAGGTAAAGTCGAGCCGAGTGTTGGACTCCGAACCATCGTTGTAGTTCAACGGTTGTGGGAGCAATTCCGAACGGCGATCTACCCCTGACTCGTCCGGAGACGAGCCGAGGAGGTAAAGTCGAGCCGAGTGTTGGACTCCGAACCATTGTTGTAGTTCAACGGTTGTGGGAGCAGTTCGGAACGACGGTCTACCCCTGTTCCGTCCGGAGACGAGCCGAAGGGATGAGGTCGAGCCGAACGTGGACTCCGAACCATTGGTTGAAATCACAATTTAAAAAGCAGGTGATAAGAGGGGAGAGAAACATGCGAATTCATAAACACAATAGAGCTTTCTTTATTGATAATTGACGGCAAACCGTTTTACATAGTACAATTTATGAAAAATGGGTTACAAGTCGGAGGACTGGAATGGCTCGATACTCCATGATACTTAGAGTGGCGCCGGAGCGCTTTCTTGGTATTTCAGGAGGTGGTCGCCAGGTCCTCGGAAGCTCTCTGCCCTCTAGGTCTTCGAGGCGATATGTTCCGGGCCGAACCACCTTTGTGATCCTGTACGGCCCTTCCCAGTTCGGAGCCAGCTTGCTCTTCTGACTGGGGAAGGATATGGCTAGCTTCCTCAAGACCAAATCTCCTTGCTTAAGGTTGGCGGGTCGGACCCTTTTGTTGTACGCTAGTTCAACTCTTCTTCGGTAACTCTGCTGCCGAATCGACGCCCTTTCCCTCAGTTCATCGATCAGGTCTAAGTCTGCTCTGAGGTCCCTGGCATTCTGTGCTTCGTCATAGGCTGTGAGCCGAGGGGAAGGTATCCCGACCTCGAGAGGTATCACGGCCTCGGACCCATAGGTGAGGTTGAAAGGGGACTCGCCTGTTGGGGTCCGCTTGCTCGTGCGGTAGTCCCATAGGACGTTGGGGAGTTGGTCGACCCATAATCCCCTGGAACTTTTGTCCAGCCTTTTCTTGATGCCTGCGAGGATCTGCCGATTTGCATTTTCTGCTTGTCCGTTCGACTGAGGGTGGGAGACGGACGAGAAGCGCTGCTGGATGGCAAGGTCGTCGCACAGAGCTCGGAATGCCGAGCCGGTGAACTGAGTCCCGTTGTCCGTTACAAGGACTCGGGGGACGCCGAACCTGCATATGATGCTCTTCCAGAAGAACTGTACCACTTTGTTCTCGGTTATAGTGGCGAGGGGCTCGGCCTCGACCCACTTCGAGAAGTAGTCAATGGCTACAACCAAGAACCCGAACTGACCCGGAGCCGGAGGGAAGGGCCCTAGTAAGTCCATGCCCCACATTGCGAAGGGGATGGGACTTGATAAGGAGGCGAGGTTGGCCTGAGGGAGGCGTCGGATGCCGGAGTGTCTCTGACAAGAGCTGCATTGCCGAACGTGTCGCTCGGCGTCTTGAAGGAGGGTCGGCCAGAAGTACCCGTAATTCAAAGCTTTTCGGGCCAAGGACCTAAATCCTGAGTGTGCCCCTCCGATGCCTTCGTGGAGCTCTTGCAGGGCGTATTTGGCCTGATCCGGAGAGAGGCACCTTAGGTACGGTCGGCCGTCTATTTGAGAAAAAGAGCGTTTGTATAAGATGCCCTCGATCAAGACATACCGCTCGGCCCGGGTCCTGACTCGGCGAGCCTCTTTGGGATCCGAGGGCAGAACTCCATCCCTTAAGAATTCCACCAATGGTTTCATCCAATTGTCTTGTAACATGACCGGCAACGACTCTGCCGAGGCAGGCGTCTCATCTTCGATGCTCGGCTTAGAGAGGACTTCGATCAGTACGGTCTGTTCGAGACCTTGCAGGGAGGACGAGGCCAATTTGGAGAGTGCATCAGCTTGTGTGTTCTCTTCACGAGGAACCCGCACAATGAGTGCTTCCTCGAACAGGTTCATGAGGTCTCGAACCTTGGCGAGGTACTTCGTCATCCGCTCGTCTCGGGCCTCGTACTCGCCCAAGACTTGGTT
The DNA here is from genome assembly GCA_017893485.1 of Hemerocallis citrina. Taxonomy (NCBI): domain Eukaryota; kingdom Viridiplantae; phylum Streptophyta; class Magnoliopsida; order Asparagales; family Asphodelaceae; genus Hemerocallis; species Hemerocallis citrina. Next base: position 2,713,064 of record CM030361.1, on the reverse strand, counting down.
CACGACGAGCTGGGAATCGCTGTGGATTCGGAGATGCTGCGCCCCAGCACTCCATGCGAGTCCGAGACCGGCAATGAGAGCCTCGTACTCCGCCTCATTGTTCGAGGCCTTGAAGTCCATACGGATCGCGTACTGGAGGACGAAGTTGTCTGGGCCGTTCAGTATGATGCCGGCACCGCTTCCTTCGTTACAGGACGATCCGTCCACAAAGACTGTCCAAATGGGGGGTCCATTCGGGACGTGGCCGACCTCGGGGATAGTGGACTCCACGATGAAGTCGGCGAGGGCCTGCGCCTTAATTGCCGTCCGAGGCTGATAAGAGATGTCATGCTGACTCAGCTCTATGGACCACTTCATCAGCCGACCCGAGGTCTCAGGCTTGTGGAGTATCTGCTTTAGGGGTTGGTCGGTGAGGACGACAACCGAGTGGGATTGAAAGTACGGCCGAAGCTTCCTCGCGGCCATGACCAGGGCGTAGGCCATCTTCTCTATTCTCAGATAGCGGAGCTCGGCATCCCGAAGCACCTTGCTCACGTAGTAGATGGGCCTTTGGGCCCGGTCCTCCTCTCTCACCAAGACAGCACTCAGGATCTGCTCGGAAGCAGCCAAGTAGATGAAGAGAGTCTCGCCAGGGACCGGTTTGCTGAGCAGAGGGGGGTTCACCAAGTAGGCCTTCAGCTGGTCGAACGATTCCTGCTGTGGCTGACCCCATTCAAAACCCTTAGCCCCCCTGAGTGCTTTGAAGAAGGGGAGGCACTTTTCTCCCGACTTCGAGAGGAACTGACCGATTGCGGCGAGCCGACCGGTAAGTTTCTGCACCTCTTTGATGTTCCGAGGCGGGGCCATGTCTAATATGGCTTTAATCTTCTCGGGATTAGCTTCGATTCCTCGTTGGCTTACCATGAAGCCGAGGAATTTTCCTGAGGAGACCCCGAACGCACACTTGCTCGGGTTCAGCCGCATGCTGTGCTTTCTCAACACGCCGAAGGCCTCCTGGAGGTCGGCTACATGATCGGTGCTGTGGATGCTCTTGACGAGCATGTCGTCAACGTACACCTCCATGTTTCGGCCGATCTGGCTCTGGAAGACCTTGTTGACGAGGCGCTGGTAGGTGGCGCCTGCGTTCTTCAAGCCGAACGGCATTACCCGGTAGCAGTAGAGGCCTTGGTCGGTGACGAAGGAGGTCTTCGGAATGTCCGGAGGGAACATTCGGATTTGATTGTATCCCGAGAAGGCGTCCATGAAGCTGAGGAGCTCATGGCCCGAGGTGGCGTCAATAAGGGTGTCGATGTTTGGGAGAGGGAATGGGTCCTTCGGACACGCCTTGTTCAGGTCAGTGAAGTCAATGCATATCCTCCACGAGCCATTGGACTTCTTGACCATTACAACATTCGACAGCCACTCGGGGTAATTTACCTCCTGTATGAACTTGGCCTTCAGCAGTTTATCCACTTCTTCCTTGATGGCCTGCTGTCGCTCGGGGGCGAACTTTCGCCTCTTCTGCTGGACCGGTTTGCACCCCGGTTTGACACTTAGGCGATGGACGAGCAGTTCCTCGGAAATGCCGGGCATGTCCGCGGCCGACCATGCAAACAAGTCATGGTTATCTCGGATGCATTTAATCAGGTCCGAGCACAGTGCGGTCGGCAAGGATTTGCTGATGAGGAACTTCCGGCTCGGATCCTCGTCCGAGAAGAGCACTTCCTCTAACTCGTCTGCCGGCTCGGACGTTGGCCGGGCCTTCGGCTCGGGGATTTCTAGTGTCTCGAGCGAGAGCACTGGTCCCCCGGTGGAAGTCATGTAGCACTTCAGGGCTGTTTCCTGGCTTCCCCTGACTTCCCCTACTCCCGACCGAGTGGGGAACTTCATTTTCAAATGGTATGCCGAGGGGACAGCTTCCAGGGCGGCTAGGCCAGGTCGGCCCAGAATGACATTATATGCTGCCGGGACGTCGACGACCATGAAGTCCATCGCCTCGGTCCGGGTAGTAGGGGTGCTTCCCGCAGTAACGTCTAGGGTTATCACCCCTTCGACGGTTACCGGAACCCCCGTGAACCCGTGGAGTGTGTAACCGGCCGGCTTGAGACGGTCTCGGGACAGCTGCAGGCCTCGGAAGGCCGAGAGGAAGAGGATATTGACCGAACTTCCGTTGTCTACTAAAATCCTCTGCACCTTGAAGTTGGCCATGCGGAGGTCGATGACGAGGGCATCGCAGTGTGGGGTTCGGACCCCTTCGAGGTCGGCATCGGAGAAAGACACAGGGATGCCGAGACCTTTTGGGGGAGGGGCACTGTGGACCGAGTTGACCTCTCGAACGAAGGCTTTCCGGGAGGAATTAGAGGAGCCCCCCATGGGGCCTCCGTGAATCAGGTGCAGAACCCGTTCCTCCTCGAACTCGGGTGTCTCCTCGCGCCGCTCGGAGCGCTTGTTAGCCCCCCGAGGCGGAGGAGAGCTGCGATCCGTCCGATCGTTAGCCTTCACGAATTTGGCCAGCTGCCCCCTCCAGATGAGGGCTTCAATCTCATCTCTCAGAGCCCGGCAATCATTCGTGTCGTGGCCGTGGTCTCGGTGGTAACGACACCACTTATCTTTGTTCCTCCTCTTCGCTGGGGTATGCATCCTCGGAGCCGGAGGGATGACCCCCTCCTTCTCCACCTCCATTAGGATAGTAGAGACATTAGTGGTGAGGGGAGTGAACTTCTCGAACCTGGGGGGAGGGCGGCGCTGACCGCCAATGTCCTTCTGAGCTTTCTTGGACCCCTCTTCCCCCGTCGCCTTCCTCTTCGACCCGGCAGAGGGCCCTCCGAAGCTCGGAAGGGCTTCAGCCTCCTCTGCTCGGATCTACTTCTCGCACCTCAGAAGGAGGTCGGCGAAGTCATGCGGGGGCTTCTTGGCTAGGGACGATCGGAGGTTGGCGTTGAGGATGTTCGACTGGAATGCCACGGTGGCCACGGACTGGTCTAAGGAGGCGATAGACCTGACCTCTGCGGTGAATCTCTTCACATAGTCCCGCAGCTTCTCTTCCCTTTTCTGCCGCAGGTTTAGTAGGGAAAGACTTGTCTTCTCGACTCGCCTGCTACTCACGAAGTGAGTTATGAACAGCATCTCGAACTGCTCGAATGAGAAGATGGAGGAGGGGGCGAGCCTGGAATACCATTCCCAGGCCGACCCCCTGAGGGTGGCAGGGAAGGTCCTGCAGAGCACCGCGTCGGAAGCTTGATGGATCAGCATCAGTGTCTTGAAGCTCTCGACGTGATCAACCGGGTCGGATTCCCCTGAGTATGTTTCGAACTGTGGCGGTTTGAAACTCCTCGGTATGTGGGCCTCCATGATCGACCGTGAGAAGGGGGGTCGGCTGGGACGGAAGGTTCCTGCTCGGGACTCCTCCTCCCTGTCCATGCGGCCGATACGCCTTTCCACCTCGTGGATACGGCGGATGAGGGCGTCGTCCCTTCGCTGGTAATCGTATGACCCCCCGGACTCCTCTTCATAAGAGGGGGAGCGCGGACTCTGGCGCCGGTAGTCCTGGGATCGGCGAGGACTATATTGCTGCTACTGGCGGCTGGGAGCCGGGGAAGGACTTCGGGTTCGGCGGCGAGGACTGGGGTCCCTCGGGGGCGTCGGAGCCCTCTGAGCATTCTGGACGTTCTGCCGAAGGTTGAGAGCCTGCAGAACGGTCTCCTAAAATTGGAGGAATTCGACCCGACTGATAGGCACCTCTCGGTCCCTCGGATGACGCCGATCCCCGGGGGAATGCGGCCTCCTCCTTCGGCGCTCGGGGGACGCCGCTCGGCCTCTGCGGTCCGGGGACCTTCTGCCGTCTCAGCGACGAGGGGACCGCTCACCCTGACGCTGGCGGGAGGCTCCCTCTCGGGCCCGCCTCTCGTCAAGGTGGGTGCGGAGGTCGTCGTCCTTCTGGCGATTCAGGAGTGTGATGCGGAGGTCAGGATGATGAGAAGCCATTGAGTCCGAGGACCCATTATGGGCCGAAACATGCTCCGGATTGAGGGGCTACTTCTGTTTCCGAGCATTATGGCCGGAAGGGCCATTGTTGGGCTGCTGCTTGGGATGAGGAGGTGGGACCTGCTGGGCCGGTGGAGGAAGATCGGACTGTGGAATAGGATTGACAGGAGCTTCCTCCGTAGGGTCGGCGGTGTTGGCCACACGGTTCGACCCTCTAGATCTGATCTTCTTCGGAGGCATGGCTGCAGAGGACGACGAGGAAGTAGCTGAGGCTGTTCGTGTGGTTTTTCCCACAGACGGCGCCAATCTGTTACCGCTGATTTCGGTGTGGGGGTAAACAGATAGAATTTGTGAGTCCGAGAAAAACCTGAATAGTTGACTCAGCCTTCTTGCTCCTGCCGCGACCTGCAAGGAAGTGCGAAACACCGGGGTTGATTCCGGCGACGCACCCTCCGACGCTCTTGTCAGTAATCAGGAAAGATTAAGAAAAGAGCTTAAGTGGTGAAAAAGTGATTAACCTGGTCATGGTGGTAAAGGGGTTGTATTTATAGTCGCCATTGGAACGGTTAGGGGCCTGATTTCCTGCCTAACAGCCAGGAGGAAAATCCTCCTATTCTGTTCTGGGAAATTAGCCCCTGATTCCCTGGTGGGAGCCAATCAGGCCTGTTGATTTGATTTAGTCAAATCAATGGCCCTGATTCTCCTCTTGGTGAACTGGGCTTGTATCGGGTCGGGATCCGTGCCCAGTTAAAGTGGATGCGTTCGCGGGTTGCTGGTTCTATGAGAAGGAGACCCAATACCCGTTTTGGATCCACTTGTATGTGAAATTACCTTTTTACCCCCGAGCATCAAGATTCGTGCCCAATCTGGACGGTTCCGATTTAACCCTTTTTTTAGCCATATCATATAATTACTAGATTTGCTCGTGGCCACGTGCCTTCGGCACGTCTTCAGAACGATACAACATATGAAAAGTCTTATAAACAGTAAATCAACAATTAAGTAGCTGAAGTTTGAATAGTATGACAATAATTAGTTATAAATAAAAGTCCATGTTTTCATTATTATATGGTGAAAAATAATTATAAATTGGGGTATAAAAGTCCATGTTTCCACACACACACGCGCACACACACACAAACACACACACACACAGAAAGAGAGAGAGAGAATTAAATAAATAAATGAGTTGTTAAGGGAGGATTTGAATTTGAGTTTTGGGGAAAAACTTTTGCGAGGGGAAACTGTGTTTTGTGAGGTTAGATCTGAGTTTTTTATTTTGGGAAAATTGAAAGAGAGCCACTTGATAGCTTTCTTTGTGTTTTACATAGATATGTAAAAAGTTTTAGATTCTTCATTCAAAAGCTAACTCGTCTTCTTCTCTACCTGAACTCATTTATCTTATTCGACTATTCGAGTAACTACTCGTTCTATACATGTTTGCATGCATCTACCTTATGTTGGTCAAGAACAATCTTGACGAGGACCAATGAAAGGATATATCATGAATATACTGATCAGCAATAGTTTTAGATTTTCCATTATTAAAAAAATATGTATAGGTTTCGTTCTTAGCAATCTATCTTTTAAGCATGGAGCAATATGTGGAGTGTGGACAAATGGGTATTTGTTATTATAAGTTCTCATGTTCTTTTATGAATTTTTTTTTTTAAAAAAGGGGAGAAAACAGAAATTTACATTTTCAATTTGGGCTTTTTGTAATTTAATTTCTCAGTTTAAGTTTAGTCCTACAACTTGTTGTATTTGCTATGCAGTCCTTTAATTACAACACATTTATCTGTTCCGTCTTTAAATTTTAACTTAATTTACTAAAGTTAACTCAATTTATTTCAAAACTTAGGTAGATTATTTAATGATGTTAGAGAGAATCGTTGAATATAACGAATTCAAATAATAGGAACTACTTACTCCATAATTGGGAACTAAATTTCATGGTTGGACCTAACGAAGGTCCCAATCAAGAAATCTAAGAAAGTACAAACATGACATAAAATAAAGTTACAAAATCAACAAAACTACAAAAGCCTCACTCACAAATAAAAATAAGAGAACCAAAAATATAAAAGAGCAACTCCTAGGGGCGGCGGCGGCTTGCCCTCAGCGCCCCCCCCCCCCCCCCCCCCCACCAACGCGGCGACCCATCCTTCCTTCCAGCGCGGCGACGAAGACCCCTAGCGTCGGCGGAGCTCCTCGGCGTCCAGTCGCTCGCGCCGCTTCAACGGAGACGTGCTCGTCTCCATCGCTTGACGAAGGCCCCTCGCGTCTTCCCTTCCAGCGCGGCGACGAAGACCCCTCGCGTCGACGGAGCTCCACGGCGTCCAGTCGCTCGCGCCGCTTCAACAGAGACTCGCTCTCCTCCATCGCTCGCGCCGACTCTAAGGCGGGGCTAGCGCAGCGCTCCAGTTCGCCGGCCCTCGGCGACGGCGATGGCCCACCTCAGCCAAGTGAGGGCGGTGCGGTATGGGGCCAGCCAAGTTGCTGTGCGGCCCCCTTCCCCCCCCCCCCCCCCCCCCACCCCCCACTTTGTTGGCCCAGATCCCACTGGGTGAGGCCGGTGATTCGGCATGGGGCCAGTGTTTGCTTTTGCTGTGGTTAGGGGTGTGAAGCAAGTAGGTTTGTTTGATTGTGGGGTAGGACTCGTGATGGGGTCCCTCCATGATTTGCTAGTTGTGTGACCGGATGTTCTGCGGGTTTGCCACCATGTCCACACTCTCAGGGCCATTCATGGCGATCTGTGAGGGTTGGTATTGCGTGTGAAGATGCCGGGAGTTAGGTTGTCTTGCACGTTTTTGGAGCTTGGGCCCAAAGATGGGGTCCCTCCATGATTTGCTAGTTGGGTGCCCGGGTGTTCTGCGTGCTTGCCACCATGTCCACACTCTCGGGGCCATTCATGGCAACCCGCGAGGGTTGGTAGTGCTTGTGAAGATGCTGGGAGTTAGGTTGTCTTGCACGTTTGTGGAGCTTGGGCCCAAAGATGGGGTCCCTCCGTGATGTGCGCTCACTTATCTCAACTTTCAGGATGTTTGTTTCAACTATCGTGGAGCGACTGTGTCGCGCCAGAGCTTTCTCCCGTGCCTGTTGTCGCGAACACCATGGATTTGGGGTTCAAGTGTGTGAAGTCGGTGTGTAGGGGGTGTGGGGTGTGGTTGGTAGGGAGTGTCCTACGATGTTGTCAGTGCAGTCTCCACAGCACCTACTATCTGGCTATTGAGCTTGCTACAGCTTAGGCCACTGCCTCGTGACAGCGTCGCCTCTTTCCTCGGATTGGGAGTTTGAGTCGAGATAAGTCTGTGTGGTGAGAAATCGCCGGAGATAGCTTGAGCGTGAGAGAGGTGAAGGTATCCTCTCCACGGCTCTCTCTTGGAGCGTGGTGTTAGGTGGAGTGAGCGAGATAGCTGTTTGGTAAGAAATTGCCTGAGGAAAGCGCTATCGTGTGAGAGGTAAAGGTATCCTCTTCACGGTTATCTCTTTGGTATTGGCTGTAGGAGCGGCTGGCACGTTTGTAGTATGAGTGGTGGAGTTGGTGGGAGGGTGTGTTCGTTGTGCATGTGCCGTAGGATCAGTTTTCGATCTGCGGAGCTTGGGCCCAAAGATGGGGTCCCTCCCAGCGAGGTGAATGCAGGGAGCGGTAGGTGATAAAATCCTGCCAGACTTGTTTCAGGTGAGTGTGCATGTGTCGTGGAGGCACTGTACGAAGCTAAACTGACGTACTCACAATTTTGCTGGACCGAGCTGGTTTGTCGGCCCACCCTCCAGGGTTGTTGGAGGGATTTGTTGTTTGTACGCGTCATGTATGTATTATTTTCTGTCTGTAGTTTGTAATTGGGCCCAGTACTCTGGGTTTGTTTCGTTAAACTCTTATTAATGAAACAGGGTGGCCATATTCCACCTTTTCCCTCAAAATATATATATATATATGAGGGGGGGCGCTAATCTTCTTTGTCCTTTATCCTTTTCTTTTTCTGTCCTTTTTGTTGTTTCCAGGAGGTGTTGCTCTTTAATATATATATATATATATATATATATATATATATATATATATATATATATTAAAGAGCAACACCTCCTGGAAACAACAAAAAGGACAGAAAAAGAAAAGGATAAAGGACAAAAAAAAAGGGGAAAAAAAGTCCTTGAGACTTGAAAAACTTGTGGCTCCCATATGAGAAGTACTAGGTAGGGATAATAGGATTTAATCCACGACATTTTGTAACTACGGTGGATATCTTCTCTATTTGTGCATCTTTTAAACATAAGACCTCAAATGTGGAATGGTCTATTACCACAGTTTACGCTTTCTTTGAATTAGAGGATAGAGAATTATGCTTTTCTGAATTCAAGCAGAGGAGAAGCAACTTAAAGAATGCTTGGGTTTATGTAGGGATTTCAATGTTACTATATCTGACTTTGAACGTTCCAGTGGACGTGGGTCAAATAGAGATATGAGGACCTTCAGAGAATTCATCCAAGACCTTGCATTAATTGATTGCCGCTTTATTGCAGGAAATACGCTTGGTCAAATCTCAGAGCTAATCCGACAATGACAAAACTGGACAGGTTTTTTATCTCAGTTGCTTGGGAGGCAATACACCCTAATTGTATTCAGCACTCACTGCCGAGAATTCACTCTGACCACTGTCCGCTCATCCTAGACACGCAAGCAATCTCCCCTACAATTCACACTACAACAAATTGATGCTACCCCGGCGTTTCTACGCCAGCATTTAGGTAGAAACGCAGGGGTAGAACCCCGGTTTAAAAGAAAGAAAAAATACCACCTCCCTATGTTATGTACGTATTTGAACTAGTGTGGTTCAAATTATCATGAGGAGATAATCTAAAGGATAATTGATTGTTAAGTTTGAGGAGATTCATAAGGTTTTTGTTGCAACTAGATAAGTTTATCAATTCAGATTAATTTGTTTAAGCTCCATTTTGTTCTTATAAATAAAACAGATTTTGAAATTTTCTAGAAGGTTGATATGAACATTTTATTTGAGATAGCATTATTACATTTGATGACTAAATCTAACGATAGAATAAGATATGACGTTTACACATTCTCAGAACATACAAGTGAGCATTAATCATATTGAAAGAATGTTAAAATTGTCTTTCAAACAATTATTGCTTGTTTTCTCCCTCTTGTGATATTGATTACATGCTTGAATTATAATAAGATGCAAGGATGAATGGCTGTTTGTGATATATGAGTACTTAAGTACATATATGATTATTAGGATAATTTATTTTCAATATTGTTTCTTGTACTAACAATCAGAGAACTGAGTAGAAATCAGGGATTGATGAAGAAGAGTTGAGGTATGAGGAGAAGAAATTTCAGAGGTTTAGGAAGAGGGATTAAGTAGAATTTGAGTAATTTCATCGATGTCTTATAAAGCAGTAACATTCCCTAATTATGCTCTGCGTGTAAACGGTTACATTCGACTAATGACTTTTTGTATTATTTTTTCCTTGTCAAAGAAAGATTTAAGCTACTGAGTCTCAGATAGTGTAGCCCTTGGGACTGTATGGGTTAATAACGTTGTTGGAAATCTGAATTAAATAGATAGTTATTTCTCAGCTATTATTCGCTATCAATTAAAATTAAATATTTAGTGAAATTGTTTACAGGTTGACTTGGGATGCAATATCAAACTTGTGGGTTAGTGCTGACTGGTGGTAACTGAGCTGGTTTGATGGGTTATTAAAATTTCTTGTGAAACTCATTGAGGTACTTATTGTTTTGGATATTGTGGTTAAGCTTGATACTACTACATATAGTCTTCTTCTGAGTTTATGTGAACCTTTGAGAAACTGAAATGCACTTGTGATTAGCTGCTGGGTACCATTACATGTTTTGTTAGTGTACACTATTTACCTCTACTGAAATAAAACTGAAACTGCTATGGTTGTGCAGAGGAAAGTTCTTCCCAATAGTACATGTTTATAGGAGATTTTATGTATCTCTTCAATTTGAAAAGTTACTTCCATGCAGAATTTACCAATTTCCTGCAAATTCTCAATTTTTCGTCTTGTTTAGATTGATGAGAGATGCAAATTGCTATTGTTGTGCTTAGCTGATAAAAAATATGCCACATTTTGTTATAGTTCATAATATTTTGTACTGTTGAAATCACAGAGGCCCTGCTTATAGACTTGCAGTTTGTGTACACTAGTATATGACTCCCAACTTGAATGAGTCTGCTAAGTCCCTTTGTTAGGTGTTTAAGACAAATGCGCCATATGGTTGAGTATAGCCCCGATAACTGTAGATGTATTGTTTCACAAACTATTATGCAAGTAAATTGCAATCTTCCTTAGTAACTGAAGTTAAATGGGTTGGCATTTGGCAAACTAAATTTCGGTAGAACATTGCATACATCTGCATTATGCATTGCTTACTTTTTGGCAACTGCCCCATCCTGCACAGTCCATCAGCAAGTAAGGCGAATGTCCTGATCTTGGGTGTAAGGAATATTGTACTGAATGCATCCATCTTGTTTAAGTACTGCATGTTTTCTCCTTAATCATTGTGAGTTCAACACCCACAATTTTCATATGTATGGACCTTTGTAAAGTATGTAATGGAGGAGCATATTATCAGTTAGTATATGTTTGACTGTGAAGTAGGTAAGCGTGGCTGCAATATATGTTTGATTGAAAGTGTGGTTGTAGTTTTAAAGAGTATGGTTGTTGTTATCTCTCTTTCTTTAGATATTTTGCTTTCAGAATTTTTTATAAAAAAAAATTAAAATTTAAAAATATATATCTATCCCGGCTTTTTTTAAACCGCCGGGGTAGATTTTACCCAAAATTGTAAAAAAAACCTACACTGGCGTTTTAAAAACGCTAAAACGCCGGAGTAGGTGTTGTAAGGAAAAAGAAGCCAAATGAATATACCCCTATGGCGGCATTTTGAAAACGTCGGGTTAGGTTTTCATCTATACTGGCGTTTGCAAAAAACGTTGGTATAGACCCCAACTCTACCGCGACGCCCGCTTCCCTGGCATTTGTACCGGCATTTTCAAAAATGTCGGTAAGGGCTTCTATGGCGTTTATAAATGCCGGTGTATCAAAAAAAAAAATGTCGGGTCAAGTGCTTTGTGTTGTAGTGCCACTACTTCAAGTTTGAGAAAGTTTGGCTAACACATGAGAATTTTATTTCCTGCAATTAGAGATGCAATTAGAGACTGGTGACAAAACTTTTCTTGCACTGGTACGACAACTGACATTTTTGCAAAGAAGTTGGTTCTACTTAAGAGAAGAATTCGGAGATGGAGAAATGAGGTATTTGGCCATATCCCAGTGAAAAAAAATGCTACTATAGAAGATGCTACACCTTGAGGTTGAAGTAGAACATAGCCCACATACCGATGATGATCTCAAAACAACCCAGAAGGAGTACCAAGACCTTATCAAAACTGAAGTGGTGTGTTGTAGACAAAGGTCTAGACTGCAATTGATCAAGGAGGGAGATGCAAATGTAAAATTATTCTACTAGATTGCAAATGGCAGGAGACAAATAAATTTTATCTATTCAATATTGGTGAATGGCAGCCTCAGTACCTCACCTCCGATTATTAGGTCAAGCTTCGAGGTTCATTTTGAGGAAATTTGTTATTCTAACTCTCAGGCTGATTTTTACATTGATTGGGGAGCATTATATACTACCCAAGATGTAGACTTATTGCATTTGGATGCTCCATTCACATTGGAAGAAGTTCACCAAGCTGTTTTTGACATGAGTGGTGATAAAGCACCGGAACCTGACAGATTCTCTATGAACTTTTACCACAATTTCTGGGGTACCATCAAAGAAGACTTACTTCAAACATTACTATCGATCCTGAGGGGAGGCTCTGACTTAGGAAGACATAACTACTCCAATATCATGCTGATTCTAAAATGTGAGGGAGTCAATTCAGTCACTGGGTATAGGCCTATTAGCATGTTAAATTGTTCATTCAAGATATTCACTAAAGTGTTAGCCAACAGACTCAGTCCAATCCTAGACTCACTAGTCTCGTAATCTCAGAGTGCTTTCCTTAAAGGAAAATATACGGTGGATTGCTTCCTGGTGGCACACGAAGCAATCAACCTTTGCAACAGCAAACACTCAGACACTCTCATATTGAAGATATATTTCAAGAAGCTTCGATATTGTCAGTTGGGAATTCATTGATCAGATGTTGGTAGCAAGAGGCTTTGGAGCTAGCCGGTGCAGATTGATCCACATGATTCTTCGAACTGCAAAAATCTTCTTTGTCAATAAACAGTGTGGGAGGAAGAATTATTAATTCAAAGAGAGGACATAAGCAAGATGACCCCCTCTCACTAATGTTTTTCATCTTAGCAGTTGATGTTTCAGTCCCGATGATGTCCTGTGGTTGAAGGAATGGATCACTTTCTCCCGTTCAACTTAGGGGATCTTTATCTTCTTTTGCTATTCTCCAAATTACTGATGACACCCTCTTATTCTGCAAGGGAAATGAATAAGAAGTCCTCAACCTCAAAGTGGTACTTCACATTTTTGCAAATGTGTCAGGTATGACTATGAACTTCAACAAGTTTTCTATTGTATAATTTGCCAACCCTACAGCAAAACTTCATGCATTCTCAAATATCTTGGATTGTGAGCAAGAGAAGCTCCCCATCAATTTCATTGGTATGCCCCTCACAAGAGGGAAGCTATGGAAAAGTGACTGACAACATCTTATCTTCGGGGGGGCTTGGCTTTATCAATTCAGGGAACTGCCTTTTTGGATAATAAGAAGAATTGATCAGATTAGGATCAGATTTTTTTGGACAGGGAATGATACAGATGTTTAGGGCACTTCTTGTTTACAATGGAAACAGATACAGATATGTCAGCCAAAACAACAGGGGGACTTGGAATACTGGACATGAAAATCTTCAACGAGGCCTTACCCCTCAAATGGTGATGGAAAATAGTATCATCAGACTCCCTAGTAAGTCAAACACTCCAATCGTTATACTACAATGCCAGCTCTCATAGCTTTGTTTGCCCTACTCAAGCCTCCAACTTCTGGAAGGGGGTCTTTCATCTCAAGGAGCAATTCGTGCAAAATGTAGATTGGAAGCTTGGAAATGGGAAACTTGTCAAATTTTGGACTTCAGGTGGATTGAGGGGAGCAACATCTCTTCAATATGCCTTGCATTGTTAGCAGCTGCTTGGAACCATGATGTAGATATCCATGCCCACGGAGAGTGGATCAACAATGCTTGATTTTGGAGACCAAGGCTTAACAACATCTCCACTCCTATCCTTAGAGAAGAGAAGAGAAGATTGGTAGTGCTCATTGTACACATACACCCAACTAAAGATGCAGATAGACCATCATGGAGACCCAATGAGACTGGTACATTTACTGTAAAGTTAGCCTACAACCTCTTCAGCTACTCAGGACTCAAATATCCTTATAACACTGCAACTTGGAAGTCAATAGCACCTCTCAAATGCGAAGTCATTATCTGGCAGTTGAGTTGAGAGAAGATTAATTCCAAAGCTTCACTATTATCCAAAGGATGGTTAGGAGACCTGACATGTACAGCCTGTGCATGCCAGATTGAAACAACCTTCCACATCTTTGAATTCCCTATTGCAGTCACCACCGGGAAATATTTCACCAACATCTTCAACATTCACACAATGCCACAGTCTATTCATGAATGCTTCTCACTATGGTGCTTTGGCTCACACTCACACAGTCACACCTGGCGCCTTCTCACAATTGCAATTTATTGGCGTATTTGGCTAGCTAGAAACGATAGAACTTTTTCTGATAAATTTCATTCTTCGGAAATATTAATTTCTAATGCAAAATTTTGATTTGGCTATTGGCTAGATGGATGTGTCAGCGAGAAGAAGAAGGAGCAGCTCATGCAGGGTGTGGACAGTGTCGGAGCGAGAGCAGTCCTTACTCAAGAAGCTAGCCAAGCAGGGGAGCAGATAGGAAGTGGGGAGGACAGTAACTCTGGGTGATTCAGGCTGATACATTGTCGAGTACTTTATGTTTCTGTTTCTGTTTTATGTTTTAAGCCTGAGGCTGCATATTTTGTAATAAAACCTATGAGTGTTCATGGATGATGGTGTTTTGGGAGGTCTTTCATTAGAGCATCCACAGTCGTGGTTTGCTAAAAAATGGATAAATGCATATTATAGATATAGCAAAGTGAGTTTGCTGCAGTCGTAAATTGCTATAATATAGCAAAAAATATATATTTAAGATCGGACGGATCTTTGAGATCCGTACCATGATTTTTTAAAAAAAATTTGAATTTTTTAATAATTAAAACGATTTTTAAGTTAAAAAAAATAAAAAATTAATGAGCCCCCCTTCACTGGACGGATCTTGAAGTTCCGTCCAAGGGGAGGGGGGTATTTTTTGGGTTTTATTAATACGATTTTTTTTTTTTTTTGTTTTTTCAAAGCGGCAGACTTTGAAGATCTGTCTGAAAAATTAAAAAAATATATATTTTAAAGCGACGGACTGTGAAGATCCGTCTGAGAATTAAAAATTATTTTTTTAATGGGACGAGATCCATCCTGTATAATATGCATAATTTCTATATCCGCTCTCATATATAGCAATCCACTGTTGCGAAATTGTCAAAATATGCATAAATAGCAAACGACTGCAGCATTTTTTTAGCTAAAATATGCATAATATGCATAAATAGCAAACGACTTTGGATGCTCTTAGGGGTAGGCGGGTTATAATTAAATTAGGGACAAAATGCCTCGAGTTTGGGCAAGTTGAGGTGTAAGACAAACGTCCGCTACCCTCTCTTTGACCTAATTTGTGGTATTAAAAACCTCTAATCTGATTACAACCCACAACCCTATCTGATCGACCACACAGATGTATCTTGTATTATGTACTAGCTTGAGCTTTATATATATACATACTAATGTGAGGAATGAGATTATCCTACATTTTGCCAGTGAAAAAAAGACATTTTGTAATCAAAACAAACACGCCACCAAGCTGCACTACATTTCTTTAAAAATTGTTGTACGGTGTCACTTTGCAAAATTCATTTCTCGTTTTCCACATTGTGATTTTCTCCTAGCTCTATCTATATATGTTATACATTTTTTGGTCATTTCTTCTTTTGGGTTTCAGAAAAAACAATAATGATAGTATATGTCTAAACCTAACATGTATATTTATAGGAAGAAGAATGTTGTCGGTAACGATTGGAGTACTAGCTACAATACCTATTAGTCAACGGAGAATCATTCCAATACTATCGGTCATTTTTCCCACTTTCCTCCACCATTCATCGAGTGATCATGCTATAGACACAAAAAATTATGGATAATTATGAGAATGATATCCTTCTAAACATGATAAGAGAATAGCAGAAATTTTATTTTTGTTCTCTCAATTGAGAAATTATTGGAAAACAAAACAGGAAGTTCAAAATTAAGAAATAAACCTCAGTGTACCTATGCAATTCAATGAAAACATTTTACACTTGCCTCACTTGCTCTAGTAATAATAATATTAAAAGAAGTGTTACTTTTTTTTTCTAAAAATATGGAAGAAAAAAAAAAGGTAAACCCCCAAAATTATTGCACTTTAGAATGATAACTCCCGACTTTAAACGTTACTGTTTCACCTTAGTAAGGATTATTTTCAGCTACAAATACATATTTTCTACGGCCATTTTCGTTCTCAGAGTGTTTGGGTGCTAAAATTGTTGAAAACTGATTTGGGGGAAATAATTATTATTCTTGGTCACTTTATTCTTTACTGTATACATCTATATATAAGAATTACATTCTTAGAGTAGAAAAAAAGAGATTGAGAGAAGATTGAAGGGTGAGAGATTTGGGGAATCAGTTTCCTATAGATTAGGAAACAGAATATATATATTAGTCCTTACTACATTTCAACAATCCCCCTCAAGTTAGTGCATAGATATTGAACATGCCCAACTTGTCAACAAATTTCAAGAAAAGCCAACTCGAAACTGCCTTGGTCAGGATATCTGCGAGCTGATCTTCTGACTTCACTTTAGATATCTCAATGACTTTCTCATCCAATTTCTCCTTGATGAAGAATCTATCCACCTCTGCATGTTTCGTCCTATCATGTTGAATTGGATTGACGGCAATATCACATGCTGCTTGACTGTCACAATACACCTTCATAGGTTCATTGGCTAAGTCCTGCAATAAGAGTTTTAGCCATAAAGTTTCCGTTATACATAGAGCTACTCCGCGATACTCAGCCTGTGCACTAGAGCGTGCAACAACATTCTGCTTCTTGCTTCTCCATGTAACTATATTTCCTCCAACATAGGTGAAGTATCCTGAAGTGGAGGGCCTATCATTTATAGATCCTGCCCAATCAGCATCAGTATATGCCTCAACCTTCAAGTAACCATATTTCGCTAATAGGACCCCTTTTCCTGGAGCAGACTTAATATATCTCAGAATTCTCATCACTGTATCCATGTGATGTTCCTGAGGTGCATGCATAAACTGACTTACCACACTTACAGCATATGATAAATCTGGCCGTGTATGCACAAGATACATCAGTCGGCCAACTAATCTCTGATATCTTTCCTTATCACAAGGCACATGATCAGATTCGTTGCAAAATTTCAGTCCTTCTTCTAATGGTGTACCAATCGGCTGACAAGCAGACATTCCAGTTTCCTTTAATAAATCAAGAGCATACTTTCTTTGAGACAGAAATATATAATTTCTCGAGCGAGAAACTTCAATACCAAGAAAATATCTCAAAGAGCCAAGATCATTCATTTCGAACTCTTGTGACAAGTAGCTCTTCAATGCCATTCTCTTCTCAGGATCATTCCCAGTTACTATCATGTCATCCACATATATAATGAGAGCAGTTTTCTTACCTTCTTTCCTTTTCAGGAATAAGGTATGATCTGAATTACTCTGACAATATCCGAATGTCCTCATTGCCTTTGTAAACCTCTCGAACCAAGCTCTTGGCGACTGCTTAAGTCCATACCATGCTTTCTTCAAACGACATACTTTATTGTTGTAATGGACTGGTCTGTTCGACCCTGGTGCAAGATCCATATAAACCTCTTCTGTCAATTCCCCATGTAAAAAAACATTCTTCACATCAAATTGCTCCAACGGCCAGTCCAGATTTACAGCAAGTGACAGTAGGGCTCGAACAGTATTCAATTTTGCCTCAGGTGCGAATGTATCTTCATAATCAATTCCATACGTTTGAGTGTATCCTTTGGCAACCAGCCTTGCTTTGTATCGCTTTATTGAACCATCGAACTTATAATTCACCGTATAAATCTATCTGCATCCTACTGGCTTTTTCCCTGCTGGCAGCTCGACTATCTTCTAAGTCTCATTCTTTTTCAAGGACTTCATCTCCTCATCCATAGCTGCTTTCCACCTTGGATTAGTAAGAGCTTCTTGCACACTGTTAGGAATAGATACAGTAGATAATTGATTTACAAATGACTCATTTGATTCCGACAAGCGGTGAATAGATACATAATTATTCATGGGATATTTAACGTTACTAGTAGGATCAGGTTCATAAGTGGTTTTTGGAATACCTCTATTAGTACGGTGCGGGAGTTCTCTTCTAGGAGCTTCGGACAACGATGACGATTGGTTTTGGAGTTCTGACGGTTCACTCTCACTGAGATTTGGTACTGGTTGTGGAGATGGTTCAGATGGTGCTGGTGGTGGGGATGGCTCATCTTTATGGAGGTTCGGCACTGATTGCAGTTTTTCGTAGAAATTTTCTTCTTCAACCAAGTCTTCATTCAAGTCTTCATTCGAGTGATCGTCACTACTTACATCCTGATTTTCTTCCCTTATATCCAATTGTTCAGTCTGAATAGTAACCACTTCATCATAGGCAAGAGTTTGAACTTCACTTCGGTACTCCCCCTGAAGTTCAACCTCAGAGGAAAAATACATCTCATCTTCATGGAACACAACATCCATAGTCACAAACATCTTTTGAGTTGGTGGGTGATAACACCGATACCCTTTCTTATTCTGTGCATATCCCACGAAAATACAGTGGACAGCTCGAGGAGTTAACTTATTACGTTCATGTTGATGGAGATGAATAAATGCAATACACCCAAACACACGAGGTGGCAAGTTGACGACTTTTGGTGCATTCACAGCTTCAGCTAATGCTTGAAATGGTGTAAGAATGTTTAGGATATTAGAGAGAACTCGGTTGATTAAGTATGCAGCACAAGCAAGGGTGTCTCCCCAATAAATGAGTGGCGTATTTCCATGGATGAGAGAAGCATGGACCACCTCGAGCAAGTTTCTATTTTTTCTTTCTGCAACCCCATTCTGTTGATGTGTATATGAACATGTAGTCTGGTGAACAATTTCATGTTCCACCAAATATTGTTGCAGATTCGAACTCAGGTACTCTACGCCATTATCACTCCTAAGAGCTTGAATCTGTGATTTATACTGAATCATAATATGCTTGTGAAATTTCGGAAACAAATCACTAACTTCACTTTTCGACTTCATCAAACAAATCCAGTTCATACGGGTACAGTCATCAATAAATGTCACAAACCATTTGGCACCTCCAAATGTAGTAGTTTTGGATGGACCCCAAACATCAGAATGAACAATCATAAATAGAAGAGTGCTTCTACTTGGACTTGGAGGAAAAGAGACACGGTAACCTTTTGCGAGTTCACACACATCACACCGAAAGGTAGATATATCCAACTTCAAAAATAAACTTGGAAATAATTTCTTCAAATAACCAAAAGAAGCATGGCCTAGGTATCGATGTCATAGCCAAATATCTGATTTCTTCTTCTCATCTTCGGATCCTTCCACACTTAGAGCTTGAGTCAACCTACTTGAATTTTCAGATTCTAAATCCAGATAATAGTGCTTACCGTGTCTAACCCCAAACCAATCGTCTTGCGAGTTCGAATATCCTAAACACACAATGTGAAGGCCAAAAGACTACAATACAATGTAAGACAGTAGTTATTTGAGCAACAGATAATAGGTTAAAATTCAAGGATGGCATAACTAGGGCAGTATCTAAGGTTAGGTTGTTTGTGAGATGTATGGTACCCTCGCCAGTAACAATGGCAGGATCACTATTGACAGTGGACACAGTTGATTTGGTGGATGGTTGAAAACTTTGAACTTGTCTAGAATCAAAAGTCATATGGTCGGTAGCACCCGAATCAATTATCCATGCATTATTCATAACAGAAGTAGAAATATTAAATATCTTACCATCATTACCTGCAGTTGTATCTAATATATAGGTGAGGCTAATACTCTTCTCAGCTCCATCAGTTTATCCCATGGTAGCGGCACAAAAAAAAACAACAGATCTGATCTTCAGCAACCAATAGCAAAGGCCCAGAACAGCAACTAGCAACACAACAAACAACACCCTCCGATAGAATAACTCCTTTTAGATCCGATCTAGATCAAAGCCAAGAGCCCGAACACCAAACAACAACAGCAACTGAATGAAACAGCAGCAGCATAGCAAGTGAGACCAGCAATGGTAGAGGGTACAGTGACGTCAGCAACCAAGGGGCTGGTGGCAAACGGTGACCAGCGGGTGGTCGACCGACGAGGTTGCGACGATGCTCAAGGGGAGCGAAGATTGGGTGTGCGTTGTCGACGGAGCAAGACAGCAGTGTTGGAGTGGGTTTCGGCAAAGGAGGAGGCGCTGGGAGGTCGCCGAAGGAGGGGTGGATGAAGGGGGCGCCAGAGATGGATCGGGACTCATCGGAGAAAAAGAACATTGATGGGTTTCGAGGATTTGGGCGCCGGCGATCGGGAACAGGAACGAGGGGGTTTTGGTGGGTTGTTGTGCTGGCGTTGGGCGACGAGGTTTGAGATGATGGCTGTGCTCGACGACCGGAGGGCGGAGGTGGCCGGAGATGGCACCGGAGAAGGGACACAGGAAGATGGGTTAGAGTTTTGGACGGGAACAGTCGGGGTGCTGACGATGTTTTGATGGAAACTTCGATGGGTTCAGAGGTAGTCGTCGATGGCTGTGGGGTCATGACAGTGATGGCAGCAGCTTCGACGGGATCAAGGTGGAAGAGTTCGAGGATGAAGTTCGTCGGGATCGGGATCAGTGGTGATCAGAGAACAAGAAAGAGAAGAAGAACAAGTTCGGATCTCTTTTCCTTGCTTTCCACCAAGCCTAGATCTTATTAGGCTCTGATACCATGTTGAAAACTGATTTGGGGAAAATAATTATTATTCTTGTTCACTTTATTCCTTACTATATACATCTATATATAAGAATTATATTCTTAGAGGAGAAGAAATGAGATTGACAGAAGATTGAAGGGTGAGTGATTTGGGGAATCAGGAATCTGTTTCCAATAGATTAGGAAACAGAATATACATATTAGTCCTTACTACATTTCAACAAAAATATCTCCAAACAGTTTTCTGCTAGGAGATTTTGTGGAAAAGTCTTGTAAATATCATGTTTTCTATTAAATTTCATAGTAAAAAGTGCATCTAAAAAATGGGCGCTAACTGTGAGAGACAACAAAGCATAATCTAACACTAATATAAACCATGTGCCATATTGCACATAATTTTCAAAAATGAGAAAACAACTAAGGTTTTTTTTGTTGTTGAAAAAATCATATAAGAATATATATATACAATATTGCGATATTTTTAGGTTTGATTAACATACATTATGATAGTTTAAAATTGTAAGGATAAGGAGCTAATGGGTAGTTTACCTCTAGCACTATTATCGAGTCGATCGGGTCCGGTCCGATCCCGTATTACCGAACCTGAACATGCATCTCTACTGGTCCAAATATTGGACCCAGTCCCGATCCGTGAGAACTGGGTCCAGTCCCAGTTAAAAAGATGCTACCCATTGGATCCGGGTAGCGGCGAGCGAGTGGTGTCAAGCAGGAGAGGGAGGTTGGGCCTTTTTTGTGGTGGTGGTGCGTGCGTGTGTGTGTGGGGGGGGGGGTTAATTGGGAAGAATTTTTTTTTTGGGGGGGTTTTCCGGGTCCGAGTCAGATCTATTTTTAGTTGAACCAGACCCAACCCAAAAATATGAAGGGTATCTATTTTAAGATTCGAACCTTACCTGCAATAGACCAACTCCGGGTACTGGTCGGGTCCATTTTTAGAGGACCCAAACCCGACCCGAAAATATGAACAAGTCATATTTTATGACTCAAACCCTACCAGCTATATATCAGGTTGATTCCAGTCCAAGCCATGTCCTGGACGGTTCCGGGTTTCGGATTTTTTTGATAGTACTGCTAGTTACCTCCTACATTTCCGCTTTTTTTTTTAATAAAAAGGAGGAAAAAAACCTTCCGATCAAAAGTTGCCTTTGCATAATATATTGTATGGATAGTATAACTATGTACAATATTGCACAAAACTTTAAAAAATGAGAATAACTTTAAAAAATGTATAAGTTCATCTAATAGCATCTATACACTATTGCACGATTTTGTAGGTTTGATTAAGTGATAGGATTCCAATTCAAAATTTGAATGGAGCAAGAGTGACGAGTTGTTTCCTACATTTTCTTATTTTTTTTAGAAAAAAGAAAAAAAAAATTCTAGACAAAAGTGGTTTAACATAATATATTGTATAGAAGAGAACCTGTTTGGTGCCTAAAGTAATTTTCATAGAAGTGTATTGTCACCTTTAAAAGTTAACGGTAACTAACATGTCAAGATTGAAAACTCTTATTGGAGATTACAAAAAGTCAAACTACATCTCTAATCTCTAATCTCTAATATTATAATGGGAGTGTTGGGGTTGTCATTTTCAGACAAACTGTAATTTGTAGATATTCATTTAATCATCTAATCTCAATTATTCATTTTTAAGTGGGAGTTATATTAACCATTTATTTACTCAACTGTTGTTAGTTATCATAATACCCTCAAAGTTTAAATTTATTTACAATATAATTATTTACAAAAGTGTCACTTATATAAAATAAAATTTTGTGCTACTAAAGATAATTTGTAAAAAATATGTGATGAGTAAAGAAAGTTCACAGATTCGAGACGAGATTACGTCTTATTATTTACTATATAATAAAATAATTTAATTCGATGCACGTAAATTACTAGTCAATTTAGGTTTAAAAAGGGAAAGAGCAGATTTTTCCAATTAACCGGTCCATTTGCTGCAGTGAATGGACTGTCATTGTCTGCTAAGACTGCTATTAATTTTCTGTCATTGTCTGAGTGACCACATTTTTTTATTTATGGCTCTCTCTCGCTCTCTCTCTAAGTAGTAACATGTCCAGGCTCCGTTTAGAAAATACCAAATTGATAGTAGTAATATATGCACAATTCCCACTTGTAGCAGTAATATGTCCAGGCTCCGTTTAGAAAATACCAAATTGATAGTAGTAATATATGCACAATTCCCGCTTGTAGCATAGACAATTCTTATTACTTAATCTTAATTCTAGGGACGACCTCAATATGTCATGCCAACCAGTATGATGAATACATCAAATAGTTTTTTGGGGGAGGCATGAAATGAATTGAAAAAGTCGTAACAAAAAGAAGTGGTACTGAGATCATTTACCCTATTTGTGCGAATAGAATTCGGATGGATCTATCCCCGGAGTAGAACATGAACCTAAAAGAAAAGAATTGAAAGAACCCATTCGAGAACAAGAAAATAACATCATGATTTGAATCTCGACGAAACAATACATCAATGAGAGATTAATTCAATTATATATATATATATATATATATATATATATATATATATATATATATATATATAAAATAAAATACAAAGAAAGCTATCAAGTGGCTCTCCTTCAATTCCCCAAAAATCAAAGGCCCAGATCTAACCTCACAAAACACATTTTCCCCCCAAAATTTTCCCCCCAACACTCAAATTCCAATCCCCCACCCAAAACAACTCCTTTATTTATTTAATTACTAGTATTACCCTATGCAAATTGCACAAACTAAAATAAATTTGACAGACTCATAAGTTATTAACTATCTACAAATTCTAACAAAAAATATTAACTACAAAATCTTAAATTAGAGAGAAAAAAATAGTGATAAGGTACCTATGATGGTGTTGTGAGTAGTAGTGACGTTCTCTGAGTTCACTGGAAAAAAAATTTAAAAACGAAAAAAATTAAAATTTTAAATTTTAAATTTTAAAGATTTGAAAATTTGAAATTTTTGAAAATTTTGAATATTTGAAAATCTCAAAGCAAATCCAAATCCAAATCAAATGTCAAACCCCAATCAAGAGGTCATTGCCGATATCTGATCCGTTGCTGATTCCGTAGCGGTGAATCCCCTCCACCAAATCGAGCGTGAGTATCAAGCGACTCCGTATCGGCAACTCCCCTCTACCGAATCGAGAGCCTCTATATGCAATGCGACGATTCTAATTTCATCTCATTAACCAAATTCTCATTCTAATTTTTAATTTTGTGCATGGGATTACTCAGTTTTTTGCAGACTCGAATTTTGTGTGTGCATGAGATCTAAGTTCAGAGATATATGAATATTGTTTTATTTTTGAGTTTAAAATTTTTTAATTTGGTGATTTATTTGATGAGTTTTTTATTGGTTTTGATTAAGGTGTACGCAAGTGAGAGATGGGTTATTTGGTGGCCTCAATTTGGGCTTCCAAACCATAGTAGGACAGGTAAGCTGACCAGCAACTTAAAATAACTTGACAAATATGCAATATTAATTTCTTTACTATAAAAAAAAATACTATCGTGAAGTGTTCCCTTCACTGATTATTAGAAACCATGGATAACATAACATATAAGAGCTTTTAGTGTATATTTGGATATATAGGATTGAGATGACTGGAGTTTACCAGTGATGGGTGAAAACTTTCCACTCAAGAAAGACAGCTAAAGTAAATTTGTTATTTATCCATTTTAATTTTTTATATATAAAGGTGCAATGGGAAGACAAAGTGGAGATAAAAAAAATGATTAGTTTGGTTTAGAGTTTTGAGAACTTCATGTATTTCATCTTGGTTAAAATAATAATGAAAGGTATTTTAATTGCAAACTGAGTCTCAGAGAAACAAATGTTTAGATTATTGGTATTGTAGATACCTTCACACATGCACTTGCGTTGCCATTTTATTTAGACATACTCATAGTGGTTATGGGATTAGAGTAAGCTCTATAAAACCTATATGATAATGTCTTTGCATAACTATTACAAGTATCTAAAAGTGATGCTGAAGTTAAAAAAACTTTATGCAGTGTTTCTAACAAACTATATGCATTCCAGGTAAGTTCAAGCTAATGATTAAGAAGGCAATGGTTGAGCTTAAAGGTATATATACTGCTTCCTCATATATATATACTAGGTTTGCCCGTTGACACGTGCCTACGGCACGTCTTCGGAACGGTGCACCTGGTTTGATTATATAAAACAGTGTTGGAGGTCCAGCAAATTAATTGAAGTAGCAAACATATTATATGAGCAAGCAGTATATTTACCTTTAATCTCAACCATCGCCTTCTTGATCATTAACTTGAACTTACCTAGAATGCATATAGTTTGTTAGAAACACTGCATAATTTTTTTTTTAACTTCAGCATCACTTTTAGATGCTTGTAATAGTTATGCAAGGACATTATCATATAGATTTTATAGAGCTTACTCTAATCTTATAACCACTATGAGCATGTCTAAATAAAATGGTAACGCAAGTGCAAGTGTGAAGGTATTTAAAATACCAATAATCTAATCATTTGTTTCTCTGAGACTCAGTTTGCAATTGAAATACCTCTTATTATTATTTCAACCAAAATGAAATACATGAAGTTCTCAAAACTCTAAACCAAACTAATCATTTCTTTTATCTCCATTTTGTCTCCCCATTGCACCTTTATATAAAAAAATCAAAATGGATTAATAACAAATTTACTTTAGCTGTCTTTCTTGAGTGGAGAGTTTTCACCCTTCACTGGTAACTCCAGTCATCTCAATCCTATATATCCAAACATACACTAAAAGTTCTTATATGTTATGTTATCCATGGTTTCTAATAACCAGTGAAGGGAACACTTCACGATAGTATTTTTTCTTGTAGTAAAGAAATTAATGTTGCATATTTGCCAAGTTATTTTAGGTTGCTGGTCAGCTTACCTATCTTGCTATGGTTTGGAAGCCCAAATTGAGGCCACCAAATAATCCATCTCTCACTCGCGTACACCTTAAATCAAAACCAATAAAAAATTCATCAAATAAATCACCAAATTAAAAAAAAATAAACTAAAAAATAAAACAATATTCATACCCTTCTGAACTTAGATCTCATGCACACACAAAATTCGAGTCTGCAAAAAACTGAGTAATCCCATGCACGCACAAAATTAAAAATTAGAATGAGAATTCGGTTAATGAGATGAAATTAGAGTCGTCGCATCGCATATAGAGGCTCTCGATTCGGTATAGGGGAGTCGCCGATATGGAGTCGCTTGATATTCACGCTCGATTTGGTGGAGGGGAGTCACCGATACGGAATCAGCAACGGATCAGATATCGGCGACGACCTCTTGATTGGGGTTTGACATTGGATTTAGATTTGCTTTGGGATTTTCAATTTTTCAAAATTTTCAAAATTTTCGAAATTTTCGAAATTTTCAAATTTTCAAATCTTTAAAATTTTAAATTTTAAATTTTTTAATTTTAAAAATTGTTATTTTTTTTTGAAATTTTAAAAATTTTCAAATTTTGTAAAATTTTTTAAATTTTAAATTTGTTTTTTAAAATTTTTGTTCAAATTTTTACATTTTTTTAAAAAAAATTATAAGTTTTTGATTTTTTGAATTATTTTAAAAGTTTTTAAAGTTTTGATTTTTTGATATTTTTATTTTTTAAAAATTTTAAAATATTTTTTTATTTTAAAAATTTTTAAAATTTTTAAATAGTTTAAATTAATTTTAAAATTTGAATTATTTTTTTAAAATTTTAATTTTTTTTTAATATTTTTTTATAAGTCTTTGATTAATTTGAATTACTTTTAAAGTTTTTAAATTTTAAATTTTTTTGTTTATAAAGTTCAAAGTTTTTTAGTTTTTTAATTTTTTTAAATTTTCTAAAATTTTATTTTCTTAATTTTTTGAATAGGATAGAGAGAGGGAAATAATTAAATAAATAAGGAGTTGTTTTGGGTGGAGATTTGAATTTGAGTGTTGGGGGGAAACTTTTATGGAGAAAATATGTTTTGTGATGTTAGATCTGCACCTTTAATTTTTGGGGGATTGAAGGAAAGCCACTTAATAGCTTTCTTTGTATTTTATTATATACTAGATTTGCCCGTGGGCACGTGCCTACGGCATGTCTTCGGAACGATACAAAACACGAAAAGTCATGTAAACAGTAAAACAATAATTATGTAGCTCAAGTTTGAATAGTATGACAATAATTAGTTATAAATAAAAGTCTATGTTTCCATTAGTATATGTTGAAAAATAATTATAAATGGGGGTATAAAATCTAACTTCTTAGAACTTTAAGTGTGAAAAATAATAAAATTTAATTGTTGAAGAGATATTTGCTATTAAAAATTCTGAAATTTTACAAAACCAAAATCTTAAAATCAAAATTTCTAAGTAAATAAAGAAAGAATGAGTGAGAGATAGAGAAAGAGAGGGAAAAAGAGAGAAATATGAAAAAGTAAAGAGAGAAGAGAGAGATAGTAATAAAGTAATGAGGTTTTTAGGGGGAGAAATTTGGTTTTGGGGTTTGAAATTTTGGAGGAAAAATGTGTTTTGTAAGGTTTGATATGGACCTTTGATTTTGGGGGGGGGGGGGGGGGGGGGGGGGGGGGGGGGGGGGGGGGGGGGGGTTGATTGTGAGCCACTTGATAGCTTTCTTTGTAATTTATTATATAGATTAGGTTTGCCTGTTGACACGTGCCTACGGCACGTCTTCGGAACAGTGCACCTTGTTTGATCATATAAAATAATTTTGGAGGTCCAGCAAATTAATTGAAGTAGCAAACATAGAGCAAAAAACATATTATATGATTTTTTTTGAATTATTTTTAAAGTTTATAAATTTTTAATTTTTTAAAAAAAATAAAATTTTAATTTTCTTAATTTTTTGAATAGAAGAGGAATGGGGAGAGAGAGGGAAAAAAAATTAAATAAATATCGGAGTTGTTTTGGGTGGGGAATTTGAATTTGAGTTTTGGAGAAGAACTTTTGGGGGGAAAATATATTTTGTGCGATTAGATCTGGACCTTTGATTTTTGGGGAGATTGAAGGAAAGCCATTTGATAGCTTTCTTTGTGTTTTATTATATAGATTAGGTTTGCCCGTTGACACGTGCCTACGGCACGTCTTCGGAACGGTGCACCTTGTTTAATCATACAAAATAATTTTGGAGGTCCAGCAAATTAATTGGAGCAGCAAACATATTATATGAGAAACTTTTGGGGGTCCAGCAAAAAACATATTATATGATTTTTTTTTGATTTTTTTGAATTATTTTTAAAGTTTTTAAAATTTAATTTTTTTTTTGTTTTTTAATTTTTTAAATTTTCAAAATTTTTATTTTCTTAATTTTTTGAATAGAAGAGGCAGGGAGGGAGAGAGAGAAAAAATAAATAAATAAATATAGGAGTTATTTTGGGTGAGAAGTTTGAATTTGAGTTTTGGGGAAAAACTTTGGGGAGGGGGGGAGAAATATGTTTTGTGAAGTTAGATCTGGACCTTTGATTTTTAGGAAGATTGAAGGAGAGCCACTTGATAGCTTTCTTTGTATTTTATTATATAGATTATATAGATATGCTACTACCTCCACTGTCCTAGTATTATTTCATCAATATCGCTAATATGGTCTTTCTATCTCATAGTGCTTGGTCAGGCTTAATGATTGAGATTCTCTTCTGGTATTACTTAATTAAATATTATACAAATGTTGTAAATTAGTCGAAGTGTATCAAGACTAAATTAAATCCAAAGATAACTTAACTTGAAAATTTGCATGCTTGATGAAAAGGTATTTTGATAAAATTTTTTTTTTTAATATGCTACTAGCTTTTCCTTTTTGTTTATTAGTCTGTGGAGTTTTATAATATTGTCATGTTGGCTTTATGAAAACTAACAGTTTGATTTATCGCCTCCTCTGTGTGTTATTGTATGTTTCTGTTTAAATAATTCTTGTTAGTTCTTACTATACTCAACAAAAAAAACTATACTTAACAAAAAAAACTGCAAAAATTTGGCCTAAATATAAATTGAGTCTTATGATATGATGCAAGTTATTAGATATAGGTAGTTTTTCATTGCTCATTAGATGCTTTATATAGGTTTTTTTTTTTTTTTTTTTTAAAAAATTTTGAAATAAAGATGACAATGCTTTATAGTTGATACAATAAGGTTATCATATCCGACTATTATAGACCTGACCTCCTATATCCAAACAACTTGTAATAAATAAAAGTACCCAAATATGATATATATTCTTTTCCCCAGATGTCTGGCCTTACCAAGTTAGAGTTCGCTGTCCTAGATGTGTGCAAAATTAATTACCTCGCCTGGAAGTTAGATGCTAAGCTCTATCTTAGTTCCCTGGCCCTAGTACACATGTTGAGTACTCATCCAACAAAAAAGTTTGTTAGTCATGCAGACAAGGCCAAACGATGGTTTTTTTACGTCGCCATCTCCATGCAGATTTGAAGAATGAGTATCTCACAATAGAGATCCAAAAACTCTATGGGAATTCCTAAAGGATAAATATGACCACCAGAAAGCCATCATCCTCCCAATAGTAAGGAATGAAAAGATCAATATTCGCTACCAGGACTTTAAGAAGGTATCTGCATACAACTCAGCAATGTTCTACATTGCATCAATGCTTGAGTTGTGAAGAGAACTGGTTACCTAGGAGCAAATGATCGACAAAACCATCTCCATATTCCATACCACCAATGCACTGATGCAATAACAGTATGGAGAGCAAAATTTGCTAAGATTTCTGAACTCATCTCTGTGCTATTAATTATCGAGGAAATTTCAAATTTCAACTCAATTTCCCTATATGTTTTCAAATTCAAAATCTAAATTGAAATTCAAAAACCATCCAAATATTCCTCAAATTTGATTTTGAATTTCAAAAACTATAATTTGAAATTCAAAGTTTAAATTTCAAACCCAATCTTCCCTCATTCTAATTTTGAATTTCTAAACCCTAATTCTAAAATCAAAATTGAGAAACAATCCCGGCTCCTCTTCTCCACTTCGGCGTCTACTTTGACCATCGTCACTCTCCTGCACCTCTCCACTCCTCTCGTCATGCACCACAGTCCCTCCCTAAATAGAAGCAACACAAACTAACAAGAAGCACCAATCTCATAGATTTGATGTCTTTGAGTCTTATTATTTTGACTTTGTTATATAAAACCAAATAGTAGAAAATCGATGAGCCCACCCTGGCGGTTCAAACCCCAATCATGATCACCACCACCCACCTGTACCCTCACTGGCTGCCATCCATACCGCCGGCAAAGGCATACGCTCAAATTGAAGCCAAAGCCATGATCACCCATCACCACAACCCTCTTGTATCCTCACCGACTGCGGACCAAGCTGCCCACGAGGGCACGTACTCAAATCGAGGCCGAAGCCACGATCGCCCATCACCGCAACCCTCTTGTACCCTCACTGGCTGCTGACGAGGGCACGAGCTCAAATATAAGCCGAAGCCATGATCGCCCATCACCAGACCTGTTGTCCTTCCCCTCGCACCCTTCTCCTCTACAGGCGACGCCGCTCCCGCCGTCGACCTAGTCCTCTTAGCGTCGAAACTCCTTACTGCGCCATCACTTTCCTACACCTCAAATCGGACGAGCCAAAAGCCTCACAACACCACACTGACCTAGTCCTCTTAGCATCGAAACTCCTCACTGCGCCGTCACTTTCCTACACATCAAATCGGACGAGCCAAAAGCCTCACAGCACCACAATGCACCGGAGCGGTGAAGGTGGGTGGGTGTGTGTGTGGTGGTGGTTGTGGTGGTGGGGGGGGAGGACGATGGAGTCTTCCCCCCTCCGCTATTTGGCTTTTTTATTTATTTTTTCTTTTCTTTTAAGATTTTTTTTTTTTTTGGAGTTTCTCTCTCTGAAAAATCTAGAGAGAGAAACTCTAAGTTGATCAACTATAAATTAACTATTCCATTATCATGTTTAACTAATTGATTAAAAATATAAAACTAGTCTATTCCAAAAAAAAAAAAAAAAAAAAAATATATATCATTTAAAACAATTTGAAAATAGGCATCAATTAGTTGAAATAACCTACAAGAAAATAGAAAAAAGATGGTTTGTGCCCACACTCGAGATACTGAATGTTTTTTATATGCCAATTTTTGAAACTATTTGTACTTATAGGACAATTGCCGAAGTATTTGCACTCATGGACTCAACAACTAAACTCGTCATTCCCAATAGCGAGTTCAGTTGTTTCATCATCGTCGTTGGGACACAGTGTGTTTAGTGCTAATTTTTTGAGAAACTCGTCGTTCCGGACGACAAGTTTAGTTCAAAATTTTTAAGGAAGACTCGTTGTTCCCAATGGCAATAACATTTATACTAGACTCGGTATTGGGGACAACAAGTTTGGTTCAAAATTTTCAATGAAGACTCGTTGTTCCCAATGGTGAGGACATTTACACTACACTGTTAGGAACGACGAGTTTAGCTCAAAAAAATTTATATGAAGTTTTTTTCAAAAATTCACTAAGTACAACAGAATGTCTCACTCTCTGTAAAATTTCTTACATCCTCGTCATTCCCAAAAGCGAGTCTTGTATAAATGTCCTCACAGTTGGAAACGCTGAGTCTTCTTTGAAAATTTTGAACTGAACTCGTTGTTCCAAATAACGAGTCTAATATAAATATCTTCGCCGTTGGGAACGACTAGTCTTTATTGAAAATTTAAAACTGAACTCGTCATTGGGAACAACGAGTTTCTCAAAAAATTAGCACTAAACTTGTCGTATTCCAACGACGAGCATGAAACAACTAAACTCGCCGTTAGAAACGTCGAGCTTAGTTGTTGAGTCCATGAGCGCAAATACTTTGGTGACTGTCCGTTTTTTACAAATAGTTTCGAAGAATGACTTGTAAAAAAATATATTAAAAGATACCGTATGGGTGTTGCTTTGACAAATGTATCAAATTATAACTTGTATACGTCAACCAACCTTCACAAAATTTCCATGGCAACGTGTTTAGTTTAAGAAACCAAAATAAATAAAAAAATAATAAAATAAAATAGTTCAATTTGAAATACTTTAATTAGTCGTAGTTTTTTTTTTTTTGAGGGAAATATATGTAGTTAGTTAGTGGAAGATGTGGACCAAATGATTTCCTGATTGGACCCAACCAATCACGCATAGCCATTAAAGCTGCCAGCTTTCTTTCTATTGTAACTTTACCCATCAAGTTAGATTAGAAATGAGGAGAATCTCATAAATCTGATACAAATAAAAAAATAAAAAATAAAAAAAAAAACTCAAATCACAATCTTGTTGATCCTCGAATGTATAAAGGAGACCCGAACAACCCTTCATTGCTCCAACGATGCTATGGTTGTAATCGTATGGGTCAGACTTGAACACCATCAACCTCTTGTTCGCCTTGCCTGATAACCCATTCGTCACAACTCCCCAAATCACCTAAAATTCCGCACCACACCAAAGTCAATATTCGAACCAAACCAAACCAAACTAAAACAATATCAGTTTTGTACTAGAAAGGAGAATATTCCAACCATTGTTGCAGAACGCCGCATGGACGACATAGCCTCTATCGAGAAGGCCTTCCACTAGAGACTGTCCAACTTAATTAGCCGATACATCCAGTACACAAACGGTCTTCGAGCTAACTGAAGTTCATAAAAAAATAGTTTGAGAGAACTTGATTGAAAAACTGAAGTTCATAAAAAATTAGTTAGAAATTGGAGTACAGGAAATAAAGAAGAGGGTGTGGTATTTATATATAAGAATTAGGGTTAGGGTTAGGGTAAGAAATAGCCGGCATTCATTCAAAGGGTGCGTAAGTTGGTGGTTGTTAGATATGGCGAAGGTTGAAGAGAGATATGGTAGATGAGCACATAATAATTATTTAATTTGGAGTGCACATGATGATTATTTAATAAGCTAATCAGATGCTATGCATGTGGACATGTATCTTCTATTAGCATAAACTGGAGCAGGTATATGCATAGTTTGATATCTGTTTTAATTCAGAAAGATTAACGGGAAAAAAAATCCTGTTCTAACTCAGAATGAAGTATATCTAGATTCTAGACTATTGTAATATATATACATGCATATACATTAATTAGACTATTTCTGATACGTTAACTAGGATTAATGATCTGAGTTATTTCCTTAAAAAAAAAGTCCTTTCAAAGTATATCTTAATAAGTCCCCCGTCAAAATAAATCCAAGTTAGAGGATTGCCAGTGTATTCCATGTAAAGGAGTTTGATGATGATGAGATCGAGATCGGGCCGACGATCGATTGATAGCCAGCACGGCCTATTATGGTCATTGATACCCACCACCCTCTTGTTGGGGGATATGATGTATTTCTTTGCGGCTACTCTATGTTTCTTTCGCCCCACCCTCCATGTTCGGGGTGGAGTTTATATACTTTTTGTTTTGTTTGTAAGATTTTGTAGTAGACTCAGTATTCTGAGTTTGTTTTATTAATCATTTATTAATGAAACAAGGTGGCCAGACTCTACCTTTTCTTCAAAAATAAAAATAAAAATAATAAATCCAAGTTAAATTTTGGGAGAATACACATTTATAACGAAAAACAATTATTATATATAATTATAAGAATTTGATTTTGTAACGTCATAGAATAGTTATATATTTCTAACAAATCTATGACTCCGAGCATCCACTATCGTTCATGCTATATTATAGGTATTTGAAAATATGGAAATGGAAATAGAAGAGTTGCGCTGCTATCGTTAAAGCCAACATTTGGGTTAAAAAAATTATAAAATATACAGACGGAAGAACATCCTCTGTAATAAACTTTTTAATACCCAAAATTCGATAGACGGAAGATCATTCTCCGTTTGACAATAATTTTAAAAAAAATTAGCTAGACGGAAGAAGATCTTGTCGCGCGAATAATTAAATAAAATAAAAAAATTATCCGGACGGATGATGATCCTCCGTTTGGGGATTTTTTTAAAATAAAAATGCCCAGCCGAATGATAATCTTCCGTTTGGGCATATTATTTTATTTTTACTTTTTTTTTGGAGGAAAAGGACGAAAAGTGAAAGAAAAAATAATCGGCTTGTCTCTTTCCCATTTAAAAAAATGTCGTAAAAAAATAGAAAAGAGAGGGACGGAAGAAGATCTTCCATCTCACCATTTTAATTTTAAAAAACAAAAACAAAAAAAAAAGACGGAAGATCTTCTTCTATCTCTCTACTAGTCTTCCGTCTTCTATATTTTGCATTTGCTATTTGGCTCTGCTATATATAGCAGAGTGCTGTTCATGCTTTGGCCAAAAAATAGATTTTTGGACAACGATAGTGGCGGATTTCTGATCAAAATTTTCATTTTTTAGGTTTTTAGCAGACGATAGTGGATGCTCTTATGGTTGGTAATAGGGCTGGCAAAGTGCTGGGTTTGGGCCATACCTATATAGGCCCCGGTCCAAGCCCAAAGTTTCAAACATAGGTCCGAATCCGACCAGACTTTTCTTCGGGCTTAAAAATTAGGCCCAAGTCTGGGCCCAAATTAGGCTCGAAAATAGGTTCGGGACTCGACCCGAGCTACTTATGAATGTTGTAATATATAACTTTCCATAAAATAAAACTATATCAAGAATAATAGACGATAAAAAATTAACAATGATAGGGATACTACAAACTTTTTTAGTAATTCACATCTAATTTAGTTATTTTTATTTAATTTTATATACAAGATAAAATTTCTTTATCTATAAACTTTAATACTCATTCCAACTTACTTGTTGATAATATTTCAATTAGTGAAGACTCATACAAGAAATATGCAATGTAGTTTACTCTTATCGTAGTTGAATTACATGAAGAAAGGAGATTAGAGGTAGTAGTATGCACTGTCCGTTTATAAATCCACATGTCCACCACTTGCAGTTTGCAACATATATATCTCTTACATTAGAGCATCTATAGTCGTGGCCAAATTTCCAAATTTTGAAAAATTTGGAATTTGGCCAAAAACCCCCTATAGTCGTTAGCCAAATACCCAAAAATTGAGTTCGACGTGAATAGTCGCTAGTCAAATTTGAGAGAAGAAATGACAAAAGCCAAAATTTGGAAATAGGAATATCTTATCCCGTTCGATGACAATTTTATTATTATTTTTTTTAATTAAACAGATCGAATATCCCGTCCGATCGAATTTTTTTTCTTTTTCAAAAGAAACGAAATCATACACGGTTCGTTTCTTTTAAATTGAATGAGAAGGAAAATCATCTACCTTCTGTTGATGAGAAATGAAATCATCTCCCTTCTGTTTCCTTCAAATTGAATGAGAAGGAAAATCATCTGCCTTCTGTTTCTTTTTTTTTATGAAAAGGAAAATCATCTCCTTTCCATTTCTTTTTTGAACTCAAAAGCCATTTTTTTGGGTTTGGCAACTACAACACAATTCCAAAATTTCTATTCCTGTTTGCCAAATACCCAAATTTTAACTTCTAATAACTACAGATGCACTTATACGCCATTACTAAAATAATATTAATAGGGTTATTGGCAAATACTACTATATATTGGGACTATTCATTTCGGTAAGGCTCCAATTTTTTGGATGCATCACTACAAACGGGCACGAAAATTTTCAGCATTTTTTTTCCCATTCCCGGCGTTTACAAACGTCGGGAGTGATGACCCCGACACTTTGCGAAATGCCGCAGCAAGCACCGGGCTTACCCCCGCCAGGGATGCAAAAAATCTTTGTACCAAACCTGATAAGTAAATTAAGAAAAGATTAGCAAGCATATCATACTGAGATTGTACACTAGGAGCTAATTCACAATTTGATGACGAGAAAGTGAAACAAACAATGGCAGGGTATATATACAAATGGGAGTGACAAGTATTGTCATTGCAGTACAAGTGCTTATCGAGTTTATCAAAATTTTGTGAAAATCGGTCCTGCATCAGACTTTTCCTGAGGACTCTGCCTGTACTGACATCTAAGAATAGAAGAAATCTGCAAAGTCTTCTTAAGATGTCCAGCATATGTCGTCTACCACATCAAACTACAACTATCGTATCAAAGACATCCGAGAGTTGTGGTGAATAGTGCATTTCACATTTGGAAGAGGTTAATTAATTTGAGGGTTCTTTTTATGTGTACTCTTAAAATGTCCTGGCAAGTATATAATAGGAAAAGAAGAATGTTATTTGATCATATTTTACTACAGAGAACAATGAGATTTAAGGAGGGAAGTTAACAAATTTGAAGAATTATCGCTAGTGCACGTAGAACTTTCTTAAGTGAGCTCTTTGTGGTTGTCTTCGCTTATTAGCTTATCGAATTTTGACAACCATGTATATTTGCTATGTTGCTTCTCATATTTGCTTTTAACTAGGCCCACATAAAATTCTTCCTCTTGAGAATAATCAAAATAAAAACCATAGGAGGACATAGAAAGAATATTCAATCATGGCTTACCGATATTGCAAATATATCCATATAGAAATCAATTAAACAAAGTTGCATAAAATGGGCAATAATTAGTTCTTGCAGGATTTCTTTGTGTAAACATGACATGTCTAAGAAATTAAGCATTAAAAAACAGAATAATTGTGGATATTCAAAATTGCAAGAAATCTGAAGATGCTAAAGAAGAAGAGAAAAAGGGCCATGGCTACTATAAGGGGAAGACTGCAGAATGAAAGCTTATCGGGTTTCCGTAGGAAGGAATTATAAATGGATAAGTGTTTACAATTTCTTACGAAATGGAAGACCATTAGTAATTCCAGCAAAAGTAACAAATGCAGCCATGAAGAGAGCTAATAAACTGAAAACAACTCTCCAAATCAGAAGAGAACAACACTTCACCTTTAACTGAATTTCATTCCTGGATAAATAACAATTTCAATCTTTTAATGTAAGAGGTCGAAAGTAAGGCAGAGAAACGAACATAAAGTTATCCTTGAACTTGAGCACAAAACTGAATAAGATAAGTCTGACAGGATCTAATTGTACAAGGCCTTGCCATGGAATGTTGAAAAGGTTCTTAACAGTATAAGCACAGGTAGTTATACTGAACGAAATAAGAACAGAAAGAAAAATCAAATTAAACTGAACGAAATAAGAACATCACCTTAAACATTTTTATGTTATAAAATGTGAGTCCTCCATCTCTAGGAAATTACACGATAATTGGTAAAGCAGATGAAGAGAACAGGTAAATGGCTGACATTGAAAACTACTTAAAATTTGATAAGAATAACGATAAACACGTATCCAATTACATTCCCAAATTCTTCATAATAAACTCCAAATCTTTACATTGTGTTCATCATTTTCATGCAAGTATTTTAGCAAACACCGTGTGTTCTATGATTCACAACATTAAAAGATTGCATTTTTGATCAAATAAAACCCTTTAACTAATCAAATTGAAAAATTAACCTCTTTTACCTTGAAAGAATGAAACAACTTAGCTACGAATCGAGGAATTAAAGGAAGAGGTCAAACTCTTAGTGCTTCAAAAACTCTAGCTCTGACAGTTGAACTAGCGAGAGGCCAAACCCTATATCTGATAGCTTTCTGATGGAGAGGATGGAGATCATGTGTAGGGTTCAGATAAGGGTTTCGGTTTGGACTAAAGAAATGAGTTGCCGGTGGAGATGACGGTCAGTAGGCTAGGGTTGGGGTTTGGGTCAGTGTGGGGGAGAGAGAGAGAGGAGCAACATGCGACGACAGGGAGTGAGAGAGAGTGAGGGACAGAGACGGAGACGGTGACGACGCGTGTGAGAACGTACGGGAGGATTGAGCGCCAAGAGGGAAAGAGGAAAATTGGGGTTTGTGGGAAAATAGGGTTTGGCATTTCGGTTTTCTATATGTGCGGTGCCGGCGTTTTGAAACGTCGGGGTATATCTCTCTCCCGACGTTTTTCAAAATACGCCGGGGTATCCATCAACTCCGCCGGCGCTTCTTAAAAAAATGCCAAGAATTTTCTGGCGAAACTACCCAAACGTCAGGGTAGTTTCGTCGGCCTATCTCATTTCTTTTGCAGTGCATGATTGTCACTCCTCTCTCAATGATAGCACATCTTGCTCTTAATTACTAGTAGCACACTCTAATGATGCAATATTCACATGTACAAAATATGTGGCGGAATAGATGTCTACCTATTATAAATATGGCTCAATTTTGGTGATGTTATTGTTGCTGATTTAGATTATCCTCCTGCCTTTTTTCCTGTTGGTTATTTGCATTATGATGTTGTTGTTACTTATTTCTATGTGAGAGCAAAGAGATGATATGAATTCTTTTAGAAACAATAGAAAACTACTCTTTTTAACTTTCACCAATATTGACTGTTTCTAACTGATGTTGACCTTTGAATCTAACTCGTTTGAGGCGTTGGATCTGATTTAGATGGTGACAATTGTTTCACTTGACCTGCAAAAGTATGAAACATCGGGGTTAACCCCAGTGACATACCCTCCGACGCTCAAGGTAGAACTCAAGAAGAATATGAGAAAGCTTTTGGTGGAAAAATATTGATTACCTGTTTCTTGTGGAGGTATGGGGTATTTATAGTCGCCTTTGAGGTCAATTTCAAGATAATCGTTTATCTTTATTTCTTAGTGTTTTTTGATTGAATTGATTATCTCTTCTTTCACGAAGAGTAAAGAGTGGTTGAAGAGATTGAGTTAAAACTCTTCTCATGATAAGATATATGGTTTTTGAACTGCCTTTTATGAATAATTATGAGTTTAAATCATATTTAAATAATATGGATTCATATATTGAGCTGTTATGACAACCCAGTTAGATAGATCCATTTTTTTGTTATTGGGCTTGAAAGATGCCAAATTATCGTCTACAAACCAGTTTTTATAGGAATTTACCATTTACCCCTTAAAGATTCGTGCCCGATTTGAACGATCCCGATTTGTGCTGTTTTACCTATATCATATGTATTGTGTGTGTGTGTCGGGTTGTGTATTGCGACATTGTGGTGGATGCTTCGGTTGAACTTTGATGCACTACTCTTTTAGTTTCGTGATTATCTTTCTTATGGAACAAGATGAATGTTCTATATCCGTATTTCGCAAAATAATGGTAGAGCCAATGAGGCATGGACCGAAGCAGTGCAGTAAAATGTACTTTGTTTTGTACTTTAAAGTTTGGGTAGGATATGGAATTAGCCAAAGTAAGAACTTAAAAGTGCGTTGCATTATTCATGTTTGGAAAATGGAAAACTTTGCGGATGAATGGAATATTTAGCTATGTCTTCTCGTGACTTTCTTAGATTGGTGTTTTGATGGCTTGTGCATATGATCAACCAATAAACTAAGACGTTAATGTTATGTTACTTATTTAGTTCCAAATATGAATGTCTTCTTATATAAATTCAAATTAATACAAATATTATATGTCTATCTCAATTTGTAACTTATTATAAATGATTCCACAGAATAAGTCCTTTTTTAAAGCATTTTGTTTGCAACAATATGTGTGAAGAATAAATGATATAGAGAAATTTCCAATTATTTTAAGGCAAGTCAAGACTTCTTCATTGCAGTAGGTGTACTATATGTGTACCGAACCGCAAACAATATATCCCCGTTAAAGCTCAATCATTAAACACTAATAAGTTTTGGTACAGAGTATACTGAACCGCAAAAACATTATTGGTATATTTATTTGCAAATTGGTGAAACTTGGGTATAGTTTGGTGAAATTTACCTGATATGGCTAAAAATAGGATTAAATCGGGACCGTTCACATCGGACACGAATCTTAAAGCCTAGGGGTAAACGGTAATTTCATCTACTAACGGGTCTGAAATGGGAACTGAGTTTTTATTCAAAGCCCAATAACCCATAAACGGATCCATCTCAACTGGGTGCGGGTTTCAACCTGCAACGAACCCAGTCCAGCAGGGTAGAATTAGGGTTTCTGATTAATACTAATCAACGGCCCTGATTCACATCTTTCCTTTCACTGGGGATTAGGAATTACATTCCTAATCTGATCACATGGATTACATTCCTAATCTGATCCCTAAGGCGACTATAAATACCCCCCATCCACCACCATTAAGAGGTAATCAATCTTTTGCCAATTTATGCTCTTTCATAATCATTTCTGATTACTGACTTGAGCGTCGGAGGGTGCGTCGCCAGGATCAACCCCGGTGTCTCGCACTTTTTGTAGGTGAACGGCGGGAGTCAACGGTCAAACTCCGGCAGAACAGGTTTCAGGTTTGCTATTCAAGTTTTCCAAGAATCCACAAATACTATCTGTTTGCCCCCACACCAGATTTAGCGGTAACAGATTGGCGCCGTCTGTGGGAAACACCACGAATAACAGCCTTCCTCTTCCCGTAGGTCAGACCTTCCCCCGTCATGCCTCCAAGGAAACTCAGATCTAGGGGGTCCAACCGTGGGCCTACCCCTCCTCAACCACAACAGGAGGTCCCCCTCCAACCCGTTCAGCAGCAGGGGCAACTTCCTCCTCAGGCAGAGGACCCCCTGGGGCTGGACCAACTCCCTCCTCAGAATGCCGGTGCAGGGGGCTCGCGTCCCAATCCTCAGAAGCAACCTCTCCAACAGGACCGCATCCCAATACACAACCCCTCTTCCGACTCTATGGCATCCCATAATCCCCGAGCTTCCGACCTTCGAAATACCATCCTCAATCGGCAAAAGGAAGAGGATCTTCGCCGTCGTTTGGATGAAAGGCGGGCTCGAGAGGGAGCCTCCCACCAACAACGTCCAAATGAGCGATCTCCTCATCGCCGAGACTACAGAAGGTCCCCTACTCGAAGAGGGCGAAGGGAGTCCCCTTAGCATCGTCGGCGGAGAACTCATTCTCCAGTAGCCGAGCCACACATAGGGACCACAAAGCGGGAGAGGCACCAGTCACAAGGGCAGATCTTCACGACTTCCAAGCGACAGTCTTACGGGTCCTCAATATCACCCCAAAGAATGACCAGAGGCCACCTACTCACGAGCCAACTAGGAGCCATCGCCTTCACACTCTCAGTCCTAGTCCATCTCCAAGCCACCATCGCCGCAACCCCAGTCCACCCTCGTACGAAGGTGAGTCCCGGGGCCCGGCAAGGTATCATCAAAGAGAAGACTCAGTCTACCGCCATCTCCACGAGATGGAGAGGCTCATCGGCCGAATTGACAGGGAAGAAGAGCAACGAGCGATAAACCTCCGCCCGAGCAGACCTCCATTCTCCCGCACCATCATGGAGGCCCCCATCCCAGAAAACTTCAAGCCACCTCACTTCGAGACGTATATCGGGGAGCCAGACCCCGCAGATCACATAGAGTGTTTCAAAACTCTCATGATGATCCACCATGCTTCAGACGCCCTCCTCTGCAAGATCTTCCCTGCCACGCCGAAGGGGTCTGCGCGAGAATGGTACTCTCGACTTGCCCCGGCCTCCATCTTCTCATTCGATCAGTTCGAAGGGCTCTTCCTTACTCATTTCGTGAGTAGCCGCCGGGCCGAGAAAACAAGTGTATCTCTGGTGACCCTCAACCAAGAAAAGGGTGAACGCCTAAGGGATTACGTTCGATGCTTTACCGCCGAAGTCCGGTCCATTCCCTCCCTCAACCAGTCAGTAGCCTCTGCCGCATTTGAGCGCAATGTCACTAATGCCAACCTCAGGGCATCCCTTGCCAAGAAGCCTCCTCGAAACTTCTCAGAGCTCCTACTTAGGGTGGAGAAGTACATACGGGCGGAAGAGGCTCTCAACCCCCTTGCTCTTGAGGAGACATCTTCCGGGAACAAACGGAAGAACACAAGTGAAGAAGGGTCCCAAAAATTCCAGAAGGACAGTAATGGCCAGCGCCGCCTGAACTGAATTTATCTATTGTTCTAGAAGCTAAGATGTAGCCGAGTTTTGTAGAACACAAGTTTTAATTCCTTATTATTACTCTATTTTTTCTGATTGTGTTTTAATTTTTATTATTTATGCGTACAACATGGTGGATAGACATTTGTATGATTTTTCAAATCATAAAGAAACCGAACAGGTTATTTGTGATTAATAAAAATTAACACCGTATATTGGAGGACGTGACCGTTAAGAAATCCAATTTCTCAATTAATAATTTGATGGATATGCGAAGAATTAGTTGAGAATAATTTTTAGACTACGTTGATAGAGTGGTTAATATCTTTAGGATTTTGGTCGACAATTTGGGAAGGATAATATTTTTATTTATAAGGAATTATAATTTGTGTGTGTGATAAACGAGGTGAACCAAGAGCCCTAGAACTAATTTTACCATTAAACAAAGTACAAGAGCTTCATAGTTTCACAGCCCTCTCCCTCTTCACCAATTTAGTTAGATTTAGTTAGATTAATTTAATTTAGTTATTTTATCCTTATAAAATTCGATCTTCCAAATAGTGATTCATCTAGCGATATCGGTACTCAGTAAAATATCTAGTCCCTGTGGGTTCGACACTCTACTCACCTATCTATATTACTTGTGCGATTTTGTACACTTGCAAATATCACCATCAAGTTTTTGGTGCCGTTGCCGGGGACTAGTTATTCTTTTATTGATATTGAAAATTGCTAGATTATTACTAGTTTGGATTTTTTGTAATTATTTTTATTTTATTATTATTTTACATCTTTATTTTTCTTTTGACTAACTTTTACTTTTATTTATTTTTCTTATTTTATTTTTTTTAGTTTTTCTATTTCTTTTTTCTTTCTCGATACTTATATTTCAAGACATACACACACATTATCATGGGGAACGATGAGAACAGGCCTTTGAGAGACTATGCTATGCCCTCAATTTATGAATCAAGCATAAAGAAGCTGGTTATTGAAGCTGACGATTTTGAGATTGAACCGGAGATGATTCTATTGATTCAACAGACTGTTCAATTTTGGGGACTACCACACGAAGATCCTTATGCTCACATTTCAAATTTTCTAGAAATTTGTGACACTTTCAAACACAATGGAGTATCAGATGATGCAATTAGACTGAGACTCTTTTCTTTTTCCCTACGAGATAAGGCGAAGGCTTGGCTACATTATCTACCACCCGGTAGTATTACTACTTGGGAGGGACTTGCACAAAAGTTTCTAGCCAAGTATTTTCCACTAGCAAAGATCGCAAGGCTAAGAAATAATATTTACACATTTACTCAATTTGAGACCGAGTCTTTGTATGATACATGGGAAAGGTACAAAGAGTTATTAAGAAAGTGTCCTAATCATGAACTACCGAAATGGCTGCAAATGCAAACATTCTATAATGGTTTGGGAGTTATACATAGATCTATGGCTGACGCAGCAGCTGGTGGTGCACTCATGAGCAAAACTTACACAGCAGCCTATGATCTTTTAGAGGAAATGGCATCAAATCATTATCAGTGGTCTTCAGAGAGAACAATGTCAAGAAAAGTGGCTGGAGTTTTTGAACTTGATCCTTTTTCTACTTTAAATGCAAAAAATGATATTTTGTCTAAACAAGTAGAAAATATGAATTTTCATGCTATTCATTCTAATATGATTTGTGATCTTTGTGTAGGAAATCATTCAAGTGCAAGTTGTCAAGTGGGGAACCATTTTGTTCCATCAAATGCC
Source organism: Hemerocallis citrina (assembly GCA_017893485.1). Taxonomy (NCBI): domain Eukaryota; kingdom Viridiplantae; phylum Streptophyta; class Magnoliopsida; order Asparagales; family Asphodelaceae; genus Hemerocallis; species Hemerocallis citrina. The sequence goes on along the minus strand of CM030361.1, from coordinate 2,670,198 downwards.
GAACATGAAAATTTTGTGTCAAACTTTCAAATGCAAAATAATCATTATGCAAACACATACAATCAAGAATGGAGAAACACCCCCAATTATCTATGGAACTACAATCAAGAATCAGTTATACCACCTCAAAACTTTTCACAGCAAGAAAAGAAGCCGACGCTTGAAGATATGTTTGAGCACTACATGCAAAGGGCAGAACAATACATACAAAAGACAGATTTGGCAATCCAAAATGTTGCAAATTCAACTTCGGCTTCCATTCACAATCTTGAGGTACAAATTAGTCAATTTTCAAATATTCTTAATGAAAAAACTGCAGGAACATTACCACGCAATATAGTTGTCCATCCTAAGGAGCATGTCGAGGCTATAACACTAGGAAGCGGGGGAACAATTGAACAACCACAAGAAGAAAATGGCAAACAGAATGTGGTTGAAAAGCAAAGTGAGATTGAACAAATTGTGGAGGAACAAATTCAGCATGAGCAAGTAATGTATGATGTTTTTAATTCCATAAATTTTCCTCCTGAAGAACAGTCATCCATTCAAGTAAGTGAAACTCATTTAATTGTGGGCGAGGAACATAAGGCTAAATTTGAAATATCACCAATTGAAGTATGTCCAACAAATGCAGAATTTTTTTTGAAAATAAGAAAGAAAATATTTTTGAACATGTCATGTATTTGGATGCTGAACCTTCTATTTATTCATTTTTGCAGCATAAATTCAAAGAGGTGGGGGAATCGAAGACATCATCATCTAAAAGGAAACGCCTCAAATTAGAGCTTGAACCTGATCCACATAAGAAGAGAAAAATTAGAAAGGATGTGTTAATGTTGTTGGATCTTGGCGTTACTTAACCATCTTACCCCCATGTCTGGCTGAAGACTTAAAACTTAGCGCTTCTTGGGAGGCAACCCATGTTTTATTTTATTGCATTTAGTTTTGATTTATATTTTAGTTTATTTTATTTTAACTTTTGATTTTATCTTGTAGGATTGCATAAATTTTGGAAGTCGCCGAGCGGTGCTGTTTTTAACACATGCATTGATGGTTGTTTTTGAGCAGTTTGGAGTCAAAATCTGGAAAAGTGATTCAAAGAGAAGTTGTAGAAAATTGTTTTAGATTTCCAGCAAAAAAAAATCAGCCCATTTCGACATCTACAGCTCCAGATATCGCCAAAATACTGAATGCTGCGCGTGCAGAAATTTAAAGACGAATCAGGGGAGAAATTCTAAACTTTTTGCATTCTTTTTATTTTTCTTTTTCCTTTCCCATTGAGGACAATGTGATATTTAAGTTTGCGGGGAAGGTTTACAAATTCATTTTTTTTTGAAAAGAAAAACAAAATAAAAGGATTATAATTAGGCTTACCTCTACACTTTTGAGTTCTTTATTGTGATAAGCATTGAAACAATTTTTTTGGGATAAACAATTTTTTTTATAAAGTAATATTAAGCATACTTATTTACTTTAGAATTATTGAGTTTCAAAATTCCTTAAAAAATTGTGTGGGTCATGCTATTATACATTAAAGATAAATGTGATACTTTTTCTTGTGATTATCCCCTTTGATCTAGTCCTAAACAGGGTTTAAGTAAATAGAGTAATAATGAAAAGAAAAAAATTTATGAATAAAGTCAATCTACTCCAATGTTTTGAGTTGCTAAGTAACTAGGGGTATTCATCACAAATGTTTACACTTACGTAAAACGGCAACTTGAAATATGAGTATGCAAAGCACTTTAAGTTTGTGACTTGTTGAGTAACCGGGTGAATTCATCACAAATGTTTTGCATTCACGTCAAAAGGCAAGTGACAACTTAAAGAAGAGGCTAAAAACAAAAAAAAACAAAAAAAAACTCTAGTTTGCTACTCGGTTTGTAGTAGAGAGAAGGGATAATCACAGATTAAGTTGTTGCATACTACAATTACATTAATTGCATGACAAATGCGATTGGGTTAGGAATTATGAATAAATAATTGCACTGGAGAAAGTGGGTATGCTTAGTTTTACTTTATTTGCAATTGTTTATAATTTTAATTGCAATTTTGATGCTTGCATGATAAGATCTCTTGGTGTGATGGGTTGAGTCTATTATTATTATCCCTTGTTCATGATTCAACTTTTTGCTCGAGGACAAGCAAAATCTTAAGTTTGGGGGTATTTGATGTGTCTAATTTATATACAAATATTTGTACTCATTTACCTATTAAAAGTGCTTGTTTTCGTTGATATTGTTTATAATTCATCTTATTTCTATGGGATTTCATTTAAGTAATTATTTTTGAAGAAATAATATTTTTGATGCAAAAAGTAAAGATTTGTGGAAAAAATCAACAAACAAAGTAGAATAATGGATTTATCAATTGTTATTGTTTGGTTGAGTTAAAAGTGCGACAAATATTTTTAAAAGGACTTTTATACGCTAATATGATTTATAATTAGTTTAATTAATTTTAAACTAATTAAATTTATTTTATTTAAAAATCCTAATTTCAGGTATTATTTTGTGTATGTAGCTTAGTTCTAGGGCTCTTGGTTCACCTCGTTTATCACACACACAAATTAGACTTCTTACCCGGGGATTAGTCACAACTCGCTAAATGGTGAGTTCGGAGTCCAGCTTCTTCTACATGGCTGCTCTCGCAACTTACTAAGCTCTTCACAACGAGTTCGGAGTCCAACACTTGGCTCGATTCCGCTTCAAATAACTTGCTCGTAAGCGAGTTAAAAGTGGTTCGCCATTCGGAATTGCTCCCACAACCGTTGAACCTCTCTTAAACGACGAGTTCGGAGTCCAACACTTGGCTCGATTCTGCTTCAAATAACTTGCTCGTAAGCGAGCTAGAATTGGTTCGCCATTCGGAATTGCTCCCACAACCGTTGAATCCCTCGAACGACGAGTTCGGAGTCCAACACTTGGCTCGATTCTGCTTCAAATTACTCGCTCATAAGCGGGTAAGAAATGGTTCGCCATTCGGAACTGCTCCCACAACCGTTGATTCTCTCACTTAAGCAGCGAGTTCGGAGCTAAACTCTCCCCTAGAGTTGCTCCTCAAACTCTTCTCACAAACGGCTCTCTCCCAGAGCCGAGCTCTTCACTCCGCTCGCCTCCAAAGCGGACCCCATCTCAACAAGTTTGGAGCACAACTCTCTCCTAGAGTTCCTCCTCACACTTGTCTCACAAATAGCTCTCTTCCAGAGCCGAGCTCTTCACTCCACTCGCCTCCAAGGCGGACCTCTTCTCAACGAGTTCGGAGCACAGCTCTCTCATAAAGTTCCTCCTCAAACTCGCCTCTCAAATGGCTCTCTCCTAGAGTCAAGTTTTTTGCTCCGCTCACTTCCAAGGCGGACATCCTCTCAACGAGTTTGGAGCTCACAACTCTCTCCTAGAGTTGCTCCTCAAACTCGTCTCCCAAATGACTCTCCACGTCCTTCGGAACCAAAACCCGAGCGACAGGCAATCCGACCTCAACAACCAAGAGGATAGTGCCAATCCGAGCTGCGAATTGGAGAAAAATGACTTTCCCCTCAAAATTCGCGTAAGATTTCGATCGAACGGCCCAGATCGTGCCAGCACTACTACACGACAAGATAATGTTTTCTTGGGAACTGAGCTTACCTCGAGATCCATGCCAAGATCCAACGGTTCAGATCAAGCTCACAACTCTCTCCTAGAGTTCCTCCTCACAGTCGTCTCACAAATAGCTCTCTTCCAGAGCCGAGCTCTTCACTCCGCTCGCCTCCAAAGCGGACCCCTTCTCAACAAGTTTGGAGCACAACTCTCTCCTAGAGTTCCTCCTCACACTTGTCTCACAAATGGCTCTCTTCCAGAGCCGAGCTCTTCACTCCGCTCGCCTCCAAAGCGGACCCCTTCTCAACAAGTTTGGAGCACAGCTCTCTCCTAGAGTTCCTCTTCACACTTGTCTCACAAATGGCTCTCTCCTAGAGCCGAGCCCTTCACTCTGCTCGCCTCCAAAGCAGACCTCTTCTCAACAAGTTTGGAGCACAACTCTCTCCTAGGGTTCCTCCTCACACTTGTCTCACAAATGGCTCTCTCCTAGAGCCGAGCCCTTCACTCCGCTCGCCTCCAAAGTGGGCATCTTCTAAGCGAGTTTGGAACTCAAAACTTTCCTGCAGAGTTGCTCCTTGCACTCCCCTCAAAGAATGAGTCTTCCTATGGCTCTTACGAGGGTCTTCCTAGCACATCTTCTCTGCCCCTAGGAGTGGAGTTCCTCTTCAAAAATCCCCATGACCAAAACATTCAACTTCTTGAAGACAAGGATGTTGCGGGACTATTTTGACCATGAAGGAGGGCAAATCTTCATCCCACTCCTAAAGAGAAGTTGTAGATCTTCGAAATAGCTTCGAAACAAGTGGTCGCATGCCCCGATCGGACCTCCGTAGCACCGGGAAAGTGGATCACAATACAGCTGCGCCGAGCTCGAAAATGGCAAAAACTATCACCTCAGGATTCGCGCCATGATCGTGATCAACCGTCTATATCCCCCCCACGTAGCTCGGATCGGCAAATCCGAGCAACTAGCCATCCGAGCTGCGAATTGGAGAAAAACAACTCTCTCCCCAAAATTCGTGCAAGATCTCGATCAGACGGCTCTGATCCCGCCACGTCCACAAAACGACAAGATAACGTTTTCTCGAAATTTGAGCCTCTTGTCTCGTGATTCGCACCACGATCGTGATCAACCGTCCAGATCGAGCCACGTAGCTCAGATCTACCATCCGAGCTACTGTCCTACCGAAGTGCAAAGTGGCAAAAATGCGCCTCAAAAGTCGCGCTCGGATTTGCCGAACAAGAAGCAGTGAGGAAAAAAAAAAAGAGAAGGGTCGGGTTCGGACCCATTAGGGTCCCAAACCCGAACCCCTTCCATTCCTATTCTTCTCCATGTTCCCTCCAAAGCAGCACAGAAAACCAAAAACAAGCTCGTCATCATCGAGCCGAGCTCACCTCCACCCTCCATCAGCTCCCTCCTCGAGCTCTGCCATGGCCGACCACAATGCCAAGCTCTGAGTTCCACCATCTCCATCGAACCCATCGAGCCGAGCTCACCTCCACCCGCCATCAGCTCCCTCCTCGAGCTCCGCCATGGCCGATCAAGATGCCGAGCTCTGAGCTTCAACATCTTCATCGAAGCTCCTCGACGAACCCATTACTGACGAACTCCTCCCTATAGCGCCGAACTACCCCACTTCGCCGACAACAGGGCCGAGTTCCACCTCTCCTTCGCGAGCTCTCCTCTCCAAGCTCGTCACTGGGCTCAAGACCTCCATGTCGCTAGCTCCGACTCCGCACCGAGCTCCTCTCCGATGCGAGCTTCTCTCGCTGTTGAGGCGTGGCCAAAGTCGAAGGGGGCGAGACGGTGAATTCGAAGACGAAGAAGAAGAAGCAAAGAACAGAGGAGGCGGGAAGGAAGAAGAAGTAGAGAAAAGAAAAAGGAAAAAAAACAAAAACAAAAACAAAAATATATGCCTACGTGGCGATGCCACGTGGCCTCACATCCGAGGTCGGATCCGAGCTGCGCGAAAACTGGACCAAGTTGCTCGGATTCCGAGCAACATGCAATCCGAGCTCAAAATTGGAGAAAAACGCTACCGAGCTACACACGCCGTCCGATCTACTCAAAAATCTCGTCACGACACGATCGGCGCTCAGAAACGCGCCACGTGTCCAGAACGTGATCTGCTTTGCGATGCGCGCACATCTGATCATGATCGACACTCAGAAACGTGCCACGTGTCCAGAACGTGATCTGCTTTGCGATGCGCGCACATCTGATCACGATCAACGCTCAAAAATGCGCCACGTGTCCAGGTAACATTTAATTAATTAATTTATTTATTTAATTGTTTTAATTATTTAAAAAATCTGGAAAAAATATTTAAAAATCGAAAAAAATTAATTAAAAATTCTAAAAATAATTATTAATTCAGAAAAATTATTTTTAAATTCTGAAAAAATAATTATTAAATTAGAATAATTAATTAATATTTTCGATAATTAATTATTTAATTCGGAAAATGAATAAAAATTCAAAAAAATGAGAAAAAATTCAGAAAAATCTGGAAAAATCACCAAAAATCCAGAAAATTCCGAGGACATTTTTGGGCATTTTACAAGCCCAGAATAACACTGTTACACTCCGAGCAAGATTCCAAACTCCCTTAAGAACACCGATAAAATTCCGTACGCCATTAGAACAACAAAACTACTCCTCGAAAACTGTAAAACTCAGTCTCCAGGAGTGGGGGGCTCGTGATATGGCTAAAAATAGGATTAAATTGGGACTATTCACTGTTCACTGTTCACATCGGACACGAATCTTAAAGCTCAGGGGTAAAACAGTTATTTCATCTACTAACGGGTCTGAAATGGGAACTGGGTTTTTATTCAAAGCCCAATAACTCATAAACGGATCCATCTCAACAGGGTGCGGGTTTCAACCCGCAGCGAACCCAGTCCAGCAGGGTAGAATTGGGGTTTCTGATTAATACTAATCAACGGCCCTAATTCAAATCTATCCTTTCACTAGGGATTAGGAATTATATTCCTAATCTGATCACATAGATTACATTCCTAATCTGATCCCTAAGGCGACTATAAATACCCCCCATCCACCACCATTAAAAGGTAATCAATCTTTTGCCAATTTACGCTCTTTCATAATCATTTCTGATTACTGACTTGAGCGTCGGAGAGTGCGTCGCCGGGATCAACCCCGGTGTCTCGCACTTTTTGCAAGTGAATGGCGGGAGTCAACGGTCAAACTCCGGCGAAATAGGTTTCAGGTTTGCTATTCAAGTTTTTCAAGAATCTACAAATACTATCTGTTTGCCCCCACACCAGATTTAGCTGTAACATTACCCTTATTTTTATGGGTAATGCTACAGCTATATTTTTTTGACAACCTTAGGTAACACAATCTCATTGAAAATATATTATAGAATAGTTGTAGTGGATTGTACACATCGCCAATGAGATTGTGCCACCTAAGCTTGTAAGGTTGTAAATGTAGCATTACCCTATTTTTGTTGGGCTAACAAATTAGCAAAGCAATGTGGATCACTTTCCAAATTCTTATTCATTCTTCTCTTCATCCTCTGTCATAAACTGACCCATAATGAATTGGATTTGGCCCAATAGAAGCCGAAACTCAATTATGGAGATTTATATTATGAGTAATGCTTCACCCACTACCATTCTCTTCACTAGTTTAGGGGACACATTTCTATTGGAGAGTTCCCCCACCTACTCTATCTTTCTCCACCTATTGGAGTGTGCTACCTAAGGTAGTGAAGATAAATGCAGTGAATTTAGCAGTGAGTGTAGCATTACTCTTACTAGCAACCTGTACGTGCGATGCATGTCCTAAGATATTTTTTTTTAAAGTCAAGACTATGACGTTGTCTCGTATCGAACCTTAGAACTCTTTTTACCCATCTCAAATCCTTACTATACTATTTACAATTATCCTTTGTGGTACAAATTTTTATTTTATATGAGTGACACTTTTGTAAATAATTATATCATAAATAAATTTCGACTTTGAGGGTATTATGGTAACTGATAACATTTGATTAAATGAATGGTTAATATAACTTCTACTTAAAAATAAGTGATTGAGATTAGATGGTTATATGTCTACAAATGACGACCTCAACTCTCCTATTATAATATTAGAGATATTATTGTGCAGTTTTGCAAATACATTCCTTCCATCTGAAGAATTTACAAAAGAGGACCTTGGCATCCAAAACTAATGCAAAACAGCAACGCACGAAATTTAACGAATTCTGTTGATGGTCACAAAGGCAAAGAAATTTAAACTTCAGGGGGAATTCAGATGAATTTTTTGCCATACTAGGCAACTTTTTGAAAATATTTGAGATTACGAGACAGTTTCGAAATTATTAGAGCTCGTGGGCTACTCGGTGCCAAGTCAGCAGCGGCCGCTATTTTCATTAGCGACCTGTTCCTTTTAGAGGTCGCTAATGAGAATAGCAATATTTTTTAAAAAATTAAAATTTTTGTTTACTGTCGCTATTTCTATTAGCGACCAAAGTATATATGAAGTCGCTAGTGAGATTAGCGACCTTCAACAAACTATGTTTTAACACTTAGCAATATCTAGAGCTTTTACTCTCTGAAAAAATAACAATCAATTTATTTTTGGAACTGAGGTTGCTATTCAGAATAGCGACCATAGTTGTAATAAGGTCGCTATTCGGAATAAAGGACTTAGTTGTGTGATTATTTTATAATTTTTACAAAGAACAAGGAGCTTAAGTTTCCTACTGAGGTTGCTTTTGCGAATAGCGACCGAAATACACTAAGGTCGCTATTCCCAATAGCGACCTTAGTTGAGTGATTATTTTGCAAATCTTACAGAGAGCAAGTAAATTTAGGTTGCGTTTGGCCTAGCTTTTTTTGGACTTTAAAGCTACTTCAGAAGAAAAAGTCAGGATTTAGAGTTTTGAAATTAAAAGTTGAAGCTGTTTGGAAAGTCTATTTTTTTTAACTTCAAAGGTACTTTTAAGCTAGAAGTTGTTTGACATAAAATATGAATTGTGAGCTACTTTTATACTCAATTTGAGTTTTTGATTTTATTTAAGAGTAAAATATATGTCATCAAATTACAACAATATCTGCATATTACTAATAAAGATATTTAAAGGCCAAAAAAAGGCTTTCGACGGCGAAGAAAGAAGAGGCGGCGACGCGACGACGTTCGACGGCGAAGAAAGGAGGGGGAGGCGGCGACGGGAGAATGGACGGCAGCGAAGAAAGGAGAGGGAGACGGCGGCGTGACGAGGGGATGAAGCGACGCAGTGTTCGGCAGCAGCTGTTTGGCAAGAAAGGGAAATGGAAAAAAAATTGTGTTATGAGGTTTAGCTATGAGGGAAAGGAAAAAAAAGAGAAACGTAAAAAAAAAGAGAAAATGAGAAGTCAGAAAATGCTCTGGAGGGCTTCTACCAAAGCTCATTTTCTTCACTAAAATCAACAAGAAGAGAAGCTAATTTTAAACTGGGCCAAACGCAACCTTAGTCTTCTACTGAGGTCGTTATCTGGACTAGCAATTTCAGTTTGAAAGTTTTTTTTCCCAATAGAGCAAAAAATATATAGAAATTGCGAAATGTCTCAATACATTTATTTGAGGTCGCTAATCATACTAGAGACCTCATGTATACTTCAGTCGCTAGTGAAAATAGCGACAACAAACAAAAATTCAAAATATTTTAAAACAGAGGACACTAATTCTATTAGCAACTTTCAAAATGGATGCTGCAATGAGAATAGTGGCTGCTGCTGACGTGACACAAAGTAGCCCATGAGCGCTAATAATTTTGAAATTGACCTATAATTACAAATATTTTCAAAAAGGGCCTAGTAAGGCAAAAAAATTCATTTCGGATCATATCTAAACTAGGCGGGGGTTTAGTGAAAATAGACCCTTTTTAATTACTCCGCGTGCCTCCCGCGTGAATATATTTTCTCTATCCGCGTGCAATCCACGTGATTTGCCACGTGGCTGTATTTTTCACGCGACTTTTCCATCTATAAAATAAATAAAAAACTTTCCCATCCGCCGGTAACCCCCTCCCCACCCCCCCCCCCCCCCCGCCACACAAAACTCTCAAATTCCAAATTCCCGCCTTTCCTTCTCCATCCCCAAATCCCCAAATCGAAGAAACCCTAATTTTCGAATCCTCAAAATAATCGTCAGATCGGCAATCAGAATCCGAATCGTCGGCGATATCATCTTCGAAACTCTAAAGGTACGGATACGACTCATCCAATTCTTAGAATCCCTTGAATCTTGTCCGATTCTGTACAATTCATGCTAGAACTGTCTTCTAACGCTTTCTATTTGTTAAATTAGGGTTTGGGGGTCGATTAGGGTTTCGGATCGTTTGGTCACAACCCTAAAGGTGCCGTCTTTTGTTTGGGATGAAGAAATTCGGTTCAAGTCAGGTATGATAAGACTGTTGCAATATTTAATTTCTGTATTTTTTCGAAATTTTTTGTTTCTAAATAATAAGTAGCCAATCATGTGCTATTTTCCCCCCAAATTGAGACTAGGGTTTGTCCCAAATAGGAACTAGTCTAAAGAAGCCATATTTTATGTTGCTTATTTTCGGGAGAGGAGTGGACATGGTTCTGGGATCAAGCAAATCGGTTGAAGTGAGGTATAATGAAACTGATGCAATTATTTGTTTCTGCAAATTGTTGAATGTTTTATTTGGTATGATACTCAATCTATCATAGGATTACTGATTTTTTCCCGAATTGGAAGTAGGGTTGGTCTAAATTTCATTTTGATGTTTGTTTGTAGGGACAGTGTTTGAGTAGCTGATGATTTGATCTGATCTTCAAGGCGAAGATCGGCATGGCTCTGGTTTCAGGTACTGGTATATGACTTATGCAATCCTTTGTTTTTTTTCTTTTTCGAATTCTTGGAATTATTGTTTTTATCTCAAAAAATCATGCTTGGTTCTATGCAATTTTTACTAGGAGTATCTTATAACGCTTTTTTTATTCTCTGATGAAACAGGTTTGGATGTTGATTTTGAGCAGACGGTAAGGGACAGACAGGTCTTTGGGATCAAGAAACAAATCAAGTTCATGCCTGGTATAATAAAACTGTTCTGTAATATTTAGCCTATTCATAAGTTTGTTAATTATTGGATCTTGGTTTATATCATCTGGTACTGATAATTCCCTAAAATTGTAGTGCCTCTTGTTTGATTTTCATTGACTAATACGAAGTTATCGTCGAACTGCTTGCTATTTCTATTACATTGTTGAGAACAACAATCACTTAAATTATATAAATAAATGTTTGTGAAAAATAAGAATTAGTAACGATATAAAGAAATGTTGTTCTACTGTTATCTTCTGCAACTTATATCGTCTGCGTATATAAACTAGAGACTGTAGTCTTGTCTAGAAAACCACCCATTTACAATGAAAAGTTTGCCTTTTTACTTGTAATGCCTCCAATATACACGTAATTTGTAAAGAAGTCGACAATTTCTTTAAGTTGTTGCAGTTCAGTCCCTTCAATTTAAATTTAGACTTGTTTGCATATAAGTTCCTCAAGCATAAAAGTCCTCTTAAACATCATTCTTTTCATAGATGTCCCTAAAAACAGAAAGGGAAATGACCCGTGATGTACTGTTAGTTTAAGGTGTTCATGGCTG
>CM030361.1:2438703-2658474 GCA_017893485.1 Hemerocallis citrina | reverse complement strand
AGGCCATCGTGGCCATAGATGTGGACTTGGCCATAGTGATTTTATAACAAATATTTATTTTTTTCAGCGACTTGTATAAATGGATAATCTGACAACTTTTTCTTCCTATGCTGTTTGTTAAGTATGATGCAAAAAGTCGTTTAACATGTTATATGAATATCTGGTTCTTTCATCTTCCCCCCCTTTCATAATTTACACATTAAGATGTTATTCATTCTGACATTTTATTCATTCTTTATAGTAGAAAAGAGTTGGATATGATTTATTCTAATGGAGAAACTGAATTATTTCCATCTAAACCAAATTATTTGTGGTGGTTGTTTGCCTGCAGCATTTGTTCTGTTTGAGTAAATGTCGGTTTTAGGTTTGGATGACTTTCTTTTGAATTTATGTTTCATTGAAAAACTAGGTTCAGATTATCCATGAATAACAATCCACCCTTCTTAGGTTTCTTTATGTCTTAACACTTGCATAAGGTGTTAAGCCTAGTTTCTCTATGTAAATTAGGCACATCTCTGCCCAAAGTCCTCGTTCCCTGTTTGAGCAACCCCTTCCTCAAATTTTTTAATTTTTTGTAACAAAGGTTCCAGCAATGTCATTCATATTTGTTGGAAAATCGTAAACTCTTTGGAAACATCCATGACTTTTCTAAACCTGAAAACTTTTCTACTGATAACATTGTACTCTTAGTGGAGACAACAATATATGGTAAGTAGGTTTGTTCCTGCAAATGGAGAAGCATTAGATGGAAGAACTGAACAAAAGAGAGAAACATTTAGTAGGTTCCAATGTAAAGTTAATTACCTCTTAAATTTAGCATCATGATTTCATTGTTTTTTTTTCTTTCAGTAGAAGAACAAAATGTCAAATGCCCTCTGCTTATAGGAGAGTATCACATCTTTCATGGGTATAATAGTAGAGATATTTGGTAAACCCTTAGCTGGATGGGAATCTGTGTGCCAGGAGTTGTATGCTATGCGTCCCTACTGCCTTGACAGTCTCTTTGTCTCTCCACAACCCATTCCTAGTCTTCTGTGTGACATGTGCAACATGTGCAGTGCAATCGTCGTCAGGATGCTTTCGTGCTTCCTTTAAATGAAACCTTATCGAGTTCGATGCCCACAACTTACTCCAAAAATACAGCAAGTCATCGGTTGGTCAATTAAACTAGAGGATGCAGTAATCTGGCCCAATGTTTCTAGGCCTAGATCGTGAGGCATATTATTTACAGGAACGTATATGTCAACTGTGTAATAGTCATTTAGAAGCATCCACATGTTGTCTTCAACACACCTCATTAAGGCTCTAAATGGGTTGCGTCGAGTGGGATACAAATACTGGAACCTTACAGTTTCCTACCTGACGACTTATCACACTTGTAGTTCAAATCCAGCTATAGTTATATTGGTTGGGATAGATTCCTTCAGGTAGGGGATCTTCCGGTTGAACCTGACCTGATTTGCAATACTAGTTGAATATAGATGTCAAGAGTGATATATACTTCATTCTTCTATTAAGAAGTGACTATAATAAGTAGAACATAATACTAAAGCAAGTAACAAAATTGGTTATCAGAATCGTATTGGATGATAATTTTTCATATCAACCAGTTATAATGATAATTCTCCCTTACAATTGGTTCATGGTCAGAAACCAAATATTTCCCATTTACGAATTTTCGGATGTGCGGTATATGTCCCAATTAATCCACCACAACGCACAAAAATGGGACCTCAGAGGAGGACGGAAATATATGTTGGGTATGAATCTTCATCTATAATCAAGTATATTGAACCGACGACTGGAGATTTGTTTACTGCTAGGTTTGCAGATTGTGATGAATCACTATTCCCAACATTAGGGGGAGATAATAAACAGTTGGAAAAAGAAATTTCATGGAATGAATTATCATTGAAAAGTTTAGATCCTCGAACAAAAGAAAGTGAATTAGAAATTCAAAGGATAATTCATTTGCAAGGTATTGCAAATCAACTGCCAGACGCATTTACTGACCACAAAAGAGTAACAAAATCTCATATTCCAGTTGTAAATGCTCCTGTCAAAATTGATGTCCCTGAAGGACAACCTATAATTGCTAGTGAGTCTAAGGCACGCCTGAAGCGTGGTAGACCACTTGGTTCCAAAGATAAACATCCTCGGAAAAGAAAAGGAGCAAATAACCATGATTGTCAAATCGAGGATGTCTTTCCAGAAGAGACCATTGACATAGTTAATAATGAAGAGAATCAGGTACCTGAAATTAATGAAAATGAAGAGATCTCAATTAACTATGTCATTATGGGAATAAGATGGTACCGGAATAATATAATTGTCGATAATATTTTTGTATATAATATAGTGCGCGATATCATAAATGAAAACGAGGATCATGAACCTACCTCTGTGGAAGAGTGTAGAAATAGAAATGATTGGCCAAAATGGAAAGAGGCAATTAAGTCTGAATTAGACTCGTTTGAAAAACGAGGAGTTTTTGGACCCGTAGTTCGAACACCAAAAGAGATCAAACCAGTAAGCTATAAATGGGTATTTGTACGAACAAGAAATAAACGAAATGAGATTACTAGATATAAAGCACGACTTGTCGCACAATATTTTACCCAGATGCCTGGTGTTGATTATGAAAAGACATATTCTCCTGTGGTGGATGCAATAACATTTCGATATTTGATATGTCTGGCAGTGCATGAAAGACTTGAAATGCGCCTCATGGATGTGGTCACGGCCTATTTGTATGGTTCGTTAGACCATGATATATATATATGAAAATCCCTGAAGAATTTAAAAGTGCCAGAAGCACATAATGATAATTCCCGGAAAATTTACTCGGTTAAGTTAAACAAAGCTTTGTATGGATTAAAACAATCGGAACAAATGTGATATAACCATCTTAGTGAGTTTTCGATAAAATGGACCATAATAATGGTCATATAAGCTCACATATATTTATTAAATATTCAAGGTCGAAGTCTGTTGGAACTCCTGAAGAGTTGTACAAGCCGTGCAATGTTTAAAGAAATATCTTAAGACGAAAAGACCTTGGATAAGCAAATTTCTTGTTTTGTCATCATTTTTGTTTTCAGGTTTTTCAAATTAAACATTTGAAAGTTGGTTTACTAGTAAGATGAAGTCCTCACCAACTCGAAGTCATTGGACTGAGTATTTATCATATCATTATAAAGCCAGATATCAATCAAGAGATATTGGCTCCATGCGAGGCAAGGCATAGATGTGTTTGTTTGATCGCTATGACTCTATCACCTCAATTTTTGAAAAGAATGGTAGAATTGATCGAGATTCGAGATATGACTTTTGAAAGTCCTAATCGGATGATCTCGTCAGGGGGAGAGATGATATGCACTGCACTCTTTTTTCCTTCACCAAGTTTTGTCCCACTGGGTTTTCTTGGTAAGGTTTTTAACGAGGTAGCATCTTCATTCCATATCATCGTTAAAGATTATGTACTCTTTTTCCTTCACTAGGGTTTTTTCCATTTGGGTTTTACCTAGTAAGGTTTTTAACGAGGCATATTCTTATTTACATTCAATAGACATTCAAGGGGGAGTGTTATAAATAAATTAAGTGTGAATTGTCTATTGAATTTCCCCCCCCCACTATTTCCACATTCTCCACTACCACATTGCATTCATTCATATTTATTCATATGTAATAATTATGCAATTGTCTCTTTGTATTCTTTGTAAGCCTATAAATAGGCCATTGGGGATTCATTTGTAAGTGAGATGAAAATATTATGAATGAGAATAATCTTCTTCCCTCTTGTCTTTATTTCCTTTGTTGATTGTTTATATAATTTCATAACAAAAAAATTATATTTATTAGCACGTGGTATATTATATTCCTTTAAAAATTACATATTTATTAAAATATGTATCGCACTTACTAAATACTAGTATGTTATAACAAGTCTAGATTCTTCGTTCAAAAGCTAACTCATCTTCCTCTCTACCTGAACTCGTTTTCGATCGAGTAACTACTCCTTCCATACCTGTATGCAACTACCTTACGTGGTCGAGACCAATCTCGACGGGGACATATATCATGAATACTAATCAACAATAGTTATAGTGTTTCGATTATAAAAAGATATATAGGGTTCGTTCTTAGCAATCTATCTTTTAAGACGAGTCAATCACTAAATCACAAGCAGGGCCGGCCCCAGTATGGAGGCGAATAAGGCGGCCGTCTCGGGCCCGTGCGGAATGTGCGATTTTTGGGGCCCCCAATTTTGAACTTCCCTTGTAAATATAGGCACTTATTTCGCGCGTAAAATATATATATGTTATTAGGGGCCCCATTTCGGAAGTTCGCCTAGGGCCCCCGGGAACTCAGGGCCGGCCCTGATCACAAGTCGTCGATCTATTTATATGATACTAGTATTTTTCACGTGTGATGCACGTTTTGATAAGAGTTTGAGAATTTTCACGAGAGATGTACGTGTTAAGAAATAGTTTTGGAGTTGGAAGTGCGTTGCATGTAATAGAGAAAAATATTTTTTAAAAAAAACTACGATTTGTACGTGCAATGCACATGTTCATAAGCAAAATTGTAGTTGAACGTGCAACACGTGTGTTTTTTCAGTGTTAACAAAATATTGAAAAATAATTTTATACGTGTATTGCACGTTTAAATATGTGAATTTTTTTTTTTTGTTTTTGTTGTAATTAATGGGAGAGTTGGAGTTCCACGTGCAACGCACGGGTTTGTATGCTGACAAATTACAACTCCAACTCTCCCCTTATATATACTAGTAATTTTCACGTGTGATGCACATTTTGAGAAAAAGTTGGAGTTGAACGTGCGATACATAAGTCGGTAACAATCAACATTTGTGATGAATGCTTTAAACTTTAAAAAAATTGGAATTGAACGAGCACTGCACGAAATTTTTTAAATCTTTTGAAGGAAAAACCTTGTACGTACGGTGATGTATTACGAAATAGATTTGGAGTTGCACTTGCGACTAATGTATTTGCTTTGTGACAAAAAAATTTAAAAATTATTTGTTTGGTAAAGGAAAAAACTTTGATTTACATGCGTGATGCACGTGTTAATAAATAGAGTTAGAGTTACACGTGTAACGTATGTGTTTCATTTATGACCAAAAAAAAATATTAAAAAATTATTTGTTTGATTACAAACTCAAAGTGACAAAGTGACGTTTTTTTCCCCAAACTGACCTATTTTTGAAAGTTTTTCCCAAACCGACCTTTTTTTTAATTCCCAAAGCGATCCACTCGGTCTTTGAAAGACCAAGTTTAGTGAAAACTAACTCGGTTTTTCAAAGACCGAGTGTTAGTATTGAATTTTTCGAATTCTAACACTCGGTCTTTGAAAAACCGAGTTATTTTTCACTAAACTCGGTCTTTTAAAGACCGCACAGTCATTTCGGTAAATACTTTCGAAAGTGGGCCAGTGTGGTAAATACTTTCAAAAGGTGGATTATTTTGGTAAAAGTTTTCAGAATTAACTATAATTATTATAGTGAATATTATTGACCAAGTTGAGTTCTTGTCCTTCATTTAGGTGCATATTTCTCTCCACTAGTCACTGAGAAATAATTGCATCTTGTTCTTTGATTAACCGACTGAAATATTTGCTGCTGCAGATCCTATCTCTCAATTCTTATCTACTGGTGTGATGGGTGTTGTCCTAAATCTAGAAAGAAAAGCATTATTGGGTCTAAAATCATAACATGCACGTGTTTAAAATTTTCAAGATCGTCTGAGCTAATTTCCTTCGTAAAACTCTATACTTTGTATGGTCTTTTTATTTTTTCATCTTTTGTTGTTATCTATTTGCCTTTTTATTACCAGGTTAATAGCTGAAAAATAAGGATACAATGATGCAGGTTATTTATTTTTCTAGTTGTAATCTATACAAAATATTATTCTAACTCACTTTTGGTTCAAGTATTTTTCTAATTTTTTCTTTTTAAAACAAACAAAAAAAAAGGATAGCAAATATAGGAGACAACTTCCCACTCCTTCTCCATCCAAATTTTGAAGTGCAATTATATTTCTTAATCAAACCTTAAAAACCATGCAATATTGTATATATGTTATAGGAAGAAATTTTTTTTTTCAAAAATAGTCCTCATAATTGTTCACTTTTCAAAAATTATGTGCAATGTATTATTACATAGTGTTATATTTAAAAATTATGTGTAATACAGTGGTAATTATGAAATTTGAATCCTCTTGGTGAATAATTCACTAGAGACATTCACTGGCCCATTTAACCAAACATCTTGCATCAAAATGTGTGCCCTCTGTTATGATCAACAAATGATCAACAAGATGTGTGGTTAGATGGGCGACTCTAGTGAATTAGTATTTCACTGGATAGGATTCAAATCCGTAATTGTGGTACATTAGTGCCATTGTTTCACATGTTCTTCAACATAATTTTCAATTTATATTATTTTGCTTGGTTAGTTAAAACTTAAAAGTGGCCATTTTGAATATCAGTATTTCTGCTTTATTTTCTTTATTATTAAGCCACTATTACCTACACTTTCCTATATTTTTATTTTGCAAGTGTTATTTTCAGGGTCATAATATTGTGTTCTCTTGAATAGAAAATTTTGCCGTACTGACCCACTTTTTGAATTATTCACCAAGAGTGTATGGTTAAAGAGGATGACTACACATACATGAGTTTTTATTCCAAACATACATTATAAATGCATTCGGCCCACTTCTCACTAAAAGACAAGGTTTTAACATTGTCCTTTAGTGAGAAGTGTCCCCCATTACATTTATAATGTATATTTGGGATAAAAACTCATGTATGTCTAACATTTTGCATGGTTAAATGGGCCAGTGAACGTCTCTAGTGAATTATTCACCAAGAGGATTCAAATTCCATAATTACCACTGTATTACACATAATTTTTAAATATAACACTATGTAATAATACATTGCACATAATTTTTGAAAAGTGAACAATTATGAGGACTATTTTTGAAAAAAAAAATTTCTTCCTATAACATATATACAATATTGCATGGTTTTTAAGGTTTGATTAAGAAATATAATTGCACTTCAAAATTTGGATGGAGAAGGAGTGGGAAGTTGTCTCCTATATTTGCTATCCTTTTTTTTTGTTTGTTTTAAAAAGAAAAAATTAGAAAAATACTTGAACCAAAAGTGAGTTAAAATAATATTTTGTATAGATTACAACTAGAAAAATAAATAACCTGCATCATTGTATCCTTATTTTTCAGCTATTAACCTGGTAATAAAAAGGCAAATAGATAACAACAAAAGATGAAAAAATAAAAAGACCATACAAAGTATAGAGTTTTACGAAGGAAATTAGCTCAGACGATCTTGAAAATTTTAAACACGTGCATGTTATGATTTTAGACCCAATAATGCTTTTCTTTCTAGATTTAGGACAACACTCATCACACCAGTAGATAAGAATTGAGAGATAGGATCTGCAGCAACAAATATTTCAGTCGGTTAATCAAAGAACAAGATGGAATTATTTCTCAATGACTAGTGGAGAGAAATATGCACCTAAATGAAGGACAAGAACTCACCTTGGTCAATAATATTCACTATAATAATTATAGTTAATTTTGAAAGTTTTTACCAAAATAATCCACTTTTTGAACGTATTTACCAAACTGGTCCACTTTCGAAAGTATTTATCAAAATGACTGCGCGGTCTTTGAAAGACCGAGTTTAGTAAAAAATAACTCGGTTTTTCAAAGACCGAGTGTTAGAATTCGAAAAATTCAATACTAATACTCGGTCTTTGAAAAACCGAGTTAGTTTTCACTAAACTCGGTCTTTCAAAGACCGAGTGGGTCGCTTTGGAAAATAAAAAAAAGTAGGTCGGTTTGAAAAAAACTTTCAAAAAATAGGTCGGTTTGGAAAAAAAATCCAAAGTGACAAACTCTCCCATTAATAGTAGTAGATAGAGATTGAGATTGAGATTGAGATTGACATTTTTAAATTATATCGGCATCATCACTGGTGTCCCTACATCCATTATCTTGTTAAATTTATCTTGGTCGACGTTGTAGATTTTTCTTCGACTGATTATGACTCTCAACCTATATCTGATTTTTGTGTGTTCATATAATTGAAAGGTTCGTTTTGTGAAGGTTGGTTGTCAATTTAATTTCCAGAAAATTGGAGCAATATGTGGACAAATGTGTATTTGTTATTATAAGTTCTCATTTCTTATGACTAATACAAATTTTAAAAAAAGAAACACAAATTTTCATTTCCAATTTGTGTTCTTGTAATTTAATTAATTTCTCAGTTTGAAATTTAGTTCTACAAATTATAGTAACTACAGTATGATTTAGTCCTCCACATGTATTAATTTAGTCTTCAAATTTTAACTTAATTTACTAAATTTAACTAAATTTATTTCAAAACTAGGTACATTATTTAATGACATTAAAGAGATTTAGTTGAATGTAATAAATTAAATTTTCAATAGAAAATGACCTACTCCATAAGAGCATCCGCTATCGTCACATCTAAAATATGCATATTTAGCAAATAGCAAATAGAAATGGAGAGAGATTGCTACTATCGTTGGTCTTAAATTTGTCAAAAAAAAAAAATGAATAAATAAATCAGACGGATGATCTTCCTCCGACTTCTGAATTTTTTTAATTTAAAAATTGCGTTTTTGTAAATATGTAATGGCATTTTCGTAATATCCAGAAGAGTTTTTATGGAAGAAGTTATCGGGCTGAAGAAATTCTTGTGTGAGAGTTTTTTTTTAATGACATTTTAGTAATTTTTTGAGAAAAAATTTCTGAATATTAAAAAATAAAAAATAATAAGCTATATTCAGCAATCGCTAAAGCCGATTGCTAAATTTAGCGATTCACTGTTCATTTCGTTTGCTATAAATGTATTTATAGCAAACGATAGTGAATTTTTTTGATTAAATAAATGCATATTTTGTATTTTTAGAGCATCTGTAGTTGTCTGCTATATACCCAAAATATGAAAAAAATGGAAAAAAAAGTCGCTGTAATCGTCTGCCAAATACCCAAAATTTGGGTGTCGCATGAACAGAAGCATGCCAAATATGGAAGACGGTTTGGCAAATGCCAAATTATAGCCGGACGAAAGATAATGGTTCGTCCGATAAATGGGACGGCAAACAAAACACCGTCGCTTCAATTGTGGATACTTCGAATTCGACAGACGGAGGATAATCCTTCGTCCGAATAATTAAATTAAAAATAAAAATAAAAAATTTTGACGGAGGTACATAATGTACCGTCCAAGAACATTTCTCAAAAGCCAATTGGCCTAGGACGGGACTTCATCCCCCATCCCAGGCAATTGGTGGTTTTTTTGTTTTGGCCAATGATAAAAGGTCATCTAATAGTCCGGACACCTTTTGTGAGGTCAGCCAGTGGTGGGCAGTGGATTATGATTTATTTATGTGAGTACGAGTTGGGTACAGAGTGTTACAAATTGGAATGAAGGACATCTCTTGGCTGTGTGTCTTTGAATTCCACAAATCTGGCAGAAACCCAAATTTTTTTTGGTCCTTTTGTAACTTTTCTTATCTGTTTTATTTTTTTTTAATTTTTTTGTACTTTGTCCCTCACTTAAATGCATATATATATATATATATGTGTGTGTGTGTGTGTGTGTGTGTGTGTGTGTGTGTGTGTGCGCTAATTTTCTGAGACAAAAGATAATCGTTCGTCTTATCTATATTTTGGGTTTTAACGACTACAGCACAAATGCATTTTTTCTATTTATATTTGTCAAATATTTAAAATATGACTCAAGATGTCTACAGATTACAGATGCTCTTAACAAGTCCAAAAGGGAATAAATTACTTGGTATGACCTAATAACGGTCCCAATCAATAAAACTATGAAAGTACAAACAAGACATAAAATAAAGTAACAAAGGTTCACTCACAAAAAACAAAAAAACAAAAAAAGACCAAAAAAAGATTGAAGAGCAACACCTCCCGGAAACAATGAAAGGGACTTCCACCTTTTCCCTAAAAAATAAATAAATAAATAAATAAATAAATAAAAATGAAAGGGACAGAATAAGAAAAAGATCAAGGACAAAGAAGATTATCCAAAAAGAGAAAAAAGAAAGAAAAATTAAATAAATCTAACATGTATTTATATAGAAAAAAGAATGTTGTCGGTAACGATTAAAATACTAGCTTCAGTACCTATTAGTCAAAAGGAAAATCCTTCCAGTTGTATGATTCATTAATTTGTCCCACCTTTCTCCGCAATTCATCGAGTGATCATGTTATAGACGGAAAAAAAGAAAAATAAAATCAAGAATAACTATGAGAATGATATATAATCTTCCTAGCGGGATAAGAGCATCTACAGTCGTTGGTTAAAAACCCATTTTTTTCAACGAAAAAAAAAAAGAGAAAAATAAGTGTTGTAGTCACTGGCTAAATATCCAAATTTTAAATTTAAAGGAAATAGTGATCGGCTATATTTGAGAGAAGATATTGGAATTTGGAAAATATTGCCGGATGATTGATGATGTTTCGCCCATTCATTAAAAAAAATTTAGACGAAAGATTGTCTTTCGTCGCTTCCTTTTTTTAATAAATATAACAGACGGAAAATAATTTTCCATCCAATCATTTTTTTTAAACGATCAGATGGGAAATCAAATCCGGTCCATCGAATTTTTAATTTTTAAAAAATTCTCAGATAGGAGATGATCTCCCATTCGATCTCAACTTTCATCATTTGTGAAGAAACTTTTTTTAAGTAGTAGGCCTATAAAAATTATTATGGGTATATATTAGGTTTTAATTGAAATTTAATTAAGATTTAAGATTTATTTAAGATTTAATTAGGATTAAATTAAGAGTTAATTATGATTAAATTAGGAGTAAATTTGGGGGGGGGGGGGGGGGAATTCTTGGCGGAAATTGATTTTCTGTCCGTGGTTAATTTTTTTTATTTAAATCCTCAGACGGAAAATTATTTCTCGTCTAACACATTTTTAAAATGCCTTTTTTTTGTGGGACAAGACATTATTATCGTTCAACGATTTTTTAAAATGAAAACTCAAAATTCCAACTCCTATATGCCAAATATCCAAAATTTGAGATTGATCGACTACAGATGCTGTAAGTGAATAGTAAAAATTATATTATTTTTTTCTGAATTGAAAAATAATTGGAACACAAAGCAAGAAATATCTATATAATAAAACACAAAGAAAGCTATCAAGTGGCTCTCCTTCAATCCCCCCAAAAATCAAAGGCCCAAATCTAACCTCACAAAACATATTTTACCCCACCAAAAATTTTCCTCCAAAACTCAAATTCAAATCCTCCACCCAAAACAACTCATATATTTATTTAATTTTTTTCCCTCTCTCTCTCTCTCTCCCCCTCCCTCCCTCTTCTGTTCAAAAAATTAAGAAAATAAAATTTTATTTTTTTTTAAAATGAAAAATTAAAAAACTAAAAAAGTTAAAAATTTAAAAACTTTAAAAATAGTTCAAAAAAATCAAAAAAAATCATATAATATGTTTTTGCTGGATCCCAAAAGTTTCTCATATAATATGTTTGCTACTTCAATTAATTTGCTGGACCTCCAAAACTATTTTATATGATCAAATAAGGTACACCGTTGGAAAGACGTGTCGTAGGCACGTGTCAACGTGCAAACCTAGTATAAAAATAAGTAGTAAACCTTAGTATACCTGTGCAATTCAATGAAGGCATTGTACACTTGCCTCTGGCTTTGGTAATAATAATATTAAAAGAAGAGTTACTTTTCTTCTACAAATTTTGAATCCAAAAATTAATAAGAGCATCTGTAGTCGTTGAAGGTGAAAATATGAATATATGGATAAATGGAAATGAGAATCGAACTTTTGCAGCACTCATTAAAAGCTATTTTTTAGCTTTCTAACGTAAAATAATAAGCGACGGCACATGAAGTGCCGTCGGAGAGGGAAAAAAAATAGTTAATTTTGTGGGACGGCACTCGAAGTGCCGTCCGATCGTAAAAAAAAAATAATATTTAAAACATGGAGCGACGGCACATGAAGTGCCGTCGGAGACAAAGGAAAAAAAATTTGACACGGAAAGGAGGGACGGCACATGAAGTGCCGTCCAACAGGAAAGTGATTTTTTTTGGGGCATTGCAAAATCATGAAAAATCATGGAAGTGATAAAGAGAATGCCATTGTAAAAATCTCCTTTCTGGGAGTGATAAAGAGATTTATGCCAATGCAAAATCTCCTTTCTAAATTTTTTTAATTTTAAATATACCAAAGGACGGCACATGAAGTGCCGTCCGGGAACTAGGGAAAGAGTGGGACGGCACTCGAAGTGCCGTCCAAGGATATTTCGTTTTGGGTTTTTTAAATTCTTTTTGGGGCTTTTTAATTGCAAAAAATTAATTTTACTTTCAACGGACGGCACTTGAAGTAACGGACGGCACTTGAAGTGTCGTCCAACGGAGAAAATTTTACTTTTTGGGTGGGACAGCACTCGAAGTGCCGTCGCTCAAATATGAATAATTCTCAAAACGATTCTCATTTATAGCACACGACTGCAGCGATTTATCAATAAAATGGATATTTGGCAAACGAGTGCAGCACGTTTATCAGCCAAATATCTATTTTATCGATATTTGACAAACGACTACTGATGCGGTTTATTTCTGGGAGACGTGTGGATGCACCAGGTGTGAGTTCGGACTCAATTTGTATTTGAAGGAGAAAGCTGCTCGTCTGACGACCCTCGGCTGACCGGGCAGAACCTGCGGCGACCTCGGAAAGAGGCGGGGATCTGGGCTCGGATCAGAGGGTTCGAATCCGAGGTCTTGTGTACCTGCAGACGGTCCTGAAACACCGGGGTTTGTCCCGGTGGCGGACCCTCCGACGATCTAGTCAGTCTCTGTGAGAGAGTAGCAATAACTAGGTGAATTTAAGTGGTGAAAGATTGATTACCTCAAAAGGTGGGTGAGGGTCTAGTATTTATAGAGAATCCCAACTGGGTTTGGTTCCGCTTGGGGGCCGGGTCTGGACCCGAAAGCCCATGGGCCTGACGTGGCAGAAGGCCCAGGGGGTTTAAGGCAGACGTGGCAATACCAGGAGCGGTATAGGGCTGACGTGGCAAAACCCTTGGTGGTATTTGGAGCTGACATGGCTGATCGTAGGTCTCCTGTGCTTCTAGGAGAATCGGAGGGCCTAGGCTGTGTCAGGTCATCAACATGCTTCGCCAGAAAGGGGGGACGGCCCGTGGGGCTGTCACGGATCGGATGCCGAGGACCACTGAGACTCGTCGGATATGAGGAGGCCAGTTCTGTGGGGGTGAACTTGAAGTTCGGCGCCGACCCTGCAATGGTTCGAAGCCGGACTAAATTGCTATATTTACCTTTCTTGAGTGAGAGTTGTATTGGGCCCGGGTTGGGCCCCCCAGGCCATTTTCACCCTACTACACAAGCCCCCCACTCCTGCGGGGGTGCGGGAGCTAGCCGGGGAGGAGTGTTCATGGTCGTGGAAATGGGATGGCGAACCGCTGGGCCTTCATGAGGGGTTTGCCCCGAGTGTTTTTTAGAGCGATCCTCGAGCCGCCGAGAGTCCATGGGTTGGCAAAGGTGATGGCGGATTGTCTGAGACTTCCTGGGAAGATTGCCTTGGTGCCAGACCTAACCTCGGGCGGGCGAGGGATTCTGGGTCGGCAAGGTTGAAGGCGAGTCGTGGAGCCTTCCTGAGAAGACTACCCTGGTGCTAGACCCGACCTCGAGCAGGCGAGGGACTTATGGGCCAACAAGGGGGGTGGCGAGCCGTTGAGCCTTCCTGAGAAGACTACCCTGATGCCAGACCTGACCTCGAGCTTGGCGAGGGATTACGGGTCGGCAAGGGCGATGGCGAGCCGTGGAGCCTTCCTGAGAAGACTACCCTGGTGCTAGACCCGACCTCGAGCAGGCGAGGGACTTATGGGCCAACAAGGGGGGTGGCGAGCCGTTGAGCCTTCCTGAGAAGACTACCCTGGTGCCAGACCTGACCTCGAGCTTGGCGAGGGATTACGGGCCGGTAAGGGCGATGGCGAGCCGTGGAGCCTTCCTGAGAAGACTACCCTGGTGCTAGACCCGACCTCGAGCAGGCGAGGGACTTATGGGCCAACAGGGGGGGTGGCGAGCCGTTGAGCCTTCCTGAGAAGACTACCCTGGTGCCAGACCTGACCTCGAGCTTGGCGAGGGATTACGGGTCGGCAAGGGTGATGGCGAGCCGTGGAGCCTTCCTGAGAAGACTACCCTGGTGCTAGACCCGACCTCGAGCAGGCGAGGGACTTATGGGCCAACAAGGAGGGTGGCGAGCCGTTGAGCCTTCCTGAGATGACTACCCTGGTGCCAGACCTGACCTCGAGCATGGCGAGGGATTACGGGTCGGCAAGGGCGATGGCAAGCCGTGGAGCCTTCCTGAGAAGACTACCCTGGTGCTAGACCCGACCTCGAGCAGGCGAGGGACTTATGGGCCAACAAGGGGGGGTGGCGAGCCGTTGAGCCTTCCTGAGAAGACTACTGTAACACCCCGCAAAATTGAAATTACAATTTTGCCCCTGGGTGTTACGCACGTATATTTTTGTAATGAATTTCACTACATATTTTGGATTCGTACTATTTATACATTTTCCGTATTGATTTCAGTCAACTAAAATATAATATTTCAATCCCTGGGATTTACGTGCTTTTTACGTGTTTTGATGCACGTGTTTCCACCACTACGTATAATATTTTCTATAGGTTTAAATTATTTATTTTTATGTATTTAAATCTATTTTATAAAACGAAAATTTATTTTTCCCTTGTTTTGATTAAAATGCATTTTTCAATTTTTGCACGTATGGTGCACGTGCAAATTTTATTCTCATTTTGCTACTCTCATTTTACTATTTTTAGCATGCATTAGTTTTATTTAGCCTTTCTTTTGATCCATGGACTTAAAGTTAAATTCTAGCCCAATAGACTAATTAAAAAGAGAGCCCACTAGAATAATTAAATTAGTTAATAAATGAAGGCCCATGATTCAAGCCCACTAATTATAACTTAAATTAGGTTGAACATGTACTAATACATGACAAGTTACAATATTAGTACACATTTTTGAGTTATAGAAATGTATTCATATTTATTTGTGCATGTGTGCATGCACACACAAATGTATTTGGACCATTTTGTGGGCTAGGTGGTAGAATAATGGAGAGATTAAGTTCATGGAGAGTGGGGAGATGAGAGGTTGGGAGTTTTAGGAGTTAAAAATATGAAGAGGTGAGAATTAAAAAGAGAATTAAAATGAGAAGTTATTAGGTGGGAGATTTTGCAATATAGTCCCTAGCATTGTCCTATAAATAGCAACCCATTTCTCATTCTTTTTCACACCAAAAATAAAATAAATAAGAGAAAGAAAAGAGAAAGAAAAGAGTGTAAGAAAAAGAAAGAGAGTTATTGTGCTTGGAGGATCTCTTGCTTGGAGCATTTGCTAGGAGGAGAAGAGGACTAGGAGTTGCTAGGAGCAAGAAGAAGCCATTCATTTGTAGTTTTCAACCTTCAAACAAAAGGTGGGTTCTCATGCTTTCTAATTTAGAACTATGCATGCTAGTGACAAAATATGAGCATTTTGTTTTGATATGTAGTTAAGATTTCATGTTAGTGTTACATGCTATGAATGAAAACAATATTGTTATGATTAAACAAATAATAGGAGATTTTGACTAAAGAGCTAATACCATAGATCATGTTAGAATGCTTGTAAAATGTTATGCATGTTAAAAATGTATTCTTTTGTATGGAAAATTTGTTGAAAAATGTTGTTTTATGTTCTAGGGTCATGAATAAGAAAGAAAGATTAATATTGTGTTAGTGGTTGATTTTGTAGTACAAACATGCTAATTTTGATAAATAAAGTAAAATGTGATGGGATAAATATATTGTGTTTATGAATGGTAGAAATATTGTTATGATTAAGAGAACAATTTTCCATCACGATAGTTAAAAATAATAAAATGAATTACTGTCACAAACCATACTAGTACTCATGATTGTAATTGTCGAAATGTATAATTTGTAGGAAGATTGTTGAGACTTCTTAATGAGTTTAAATGCAAATTAAATTTGGGAAAAAATTCTAATACTCTTATAAAATGAAATAGAATATAGTAAAAATAGTTGTAGAATTTTTCAAGTATATTTGAGAAGTAAAAGAGATATTTGAAGATAGAATAAAATTTTGTTCTTAAGTTAATTATTTTTAAGAATATGAATTTTTTTTATAAAAAAAAAGACTTTGATGTGAGAATTAGTTTCTCTTGTTGAGATTATGCAATTATGATGAATGTGAAATTCTAGATTTCTATGTGTACTCAAATTGTTAATGAGTTTAAATTAGATGAATGCATGAATAGAATTCTTGTTGGAAAGAATTGAGAATAAGTGAATTATGAATAGAACATTGATTAAGTTGTGAATTATTTGTATTTGATTAATTGGAGAGACTTCATGAGTTTAAAATTTGCAAATGAAATTGCTATTGTTGTTGATTCATGAATGGACTAAAAGAGAATTATGATTGATGCCAAATGAGATATAGATCAAATTGTGGATGGCTAGAGACATGGAAATATCTAAGTGAAGACATGATAATGAAAAGGGTAAAAAGAAAATAATTTCCGAAACTGATCCACCGTGGAAAATATTTACCCAATTGGTCCACTTTTGAAAATATTTACCAAAGTTAGTCCATTATTATATTTTCCGAAACTGAGTAATTTTAACATTATTATTGACTTCAAAATTCTATTATAGACCTTTATTTTATTAAGAAGAGTAAAGTAGTAGTTTGTGAAGTGATTTTTCTTGAAGAAAATTATACTCTTATTTGTGTAAAGAATGTTTTAAAGTGAGTTGAGATATTGTGAGAGTTTGAATTTGTTGATAAAATTTCATGTGATGAAGTTGCGTACTTGAAAGAAATATTTTGCTTATAAAGATTTTGAATGAATAAGTTGATTATGAATATGTGCCTAAGTTGTTAAAAAGAATGATAATGGATGAAAATTTTGTTCATGAAAAAGGATTATTTGTTTTTATGGGAAATTATGAATGAATGAATGAATCATGGGTAATGCAAAAATGAGACATTGATTAGATTATGGATAAGTTAGAGATATGAATATAATAAGTTTAAGATATGATTATTAAGGGGTATGTGTACCCATGTTTCATGTACATGAAAGATTATGATTAAGAATTAGTAAGACTTCGGTTACCGGCAAAAATGAAAGAAAGGATTGATATGATTTTGAGATATTGCCGTGGGGCGATCTCATATTTGTTGATTAAGTCCGGTAGGAGGTAAAACTAATTCTATGAGTGGAAATTATTCATGTCTTGAACTTAAGAATAATTAGGCACTTAAGTGAAGATGTGATAAACTTGTGCAAACGTAAATGGGTGCTTCTATATAGTCGGCGGTGGATCTCCGTGGCTATAGACCCAGTTGGTGGACTGTGGTTGCCCCATAGGAGATGGACTGTATTTTATCCGGGACTTAGGGTAGTCGACGGATGTTTACCGTACTCCAAAGAATATGTATATACTGGGGCTAGAAGGGCATTTACGGGATTATCATCACGATATAATAGCCAGGGAGGCTAGGATCTGTTAATATAAGCCAGGGAGGCTAGCCAGGGAGGCTGAGATCCGTATCTGTGAAATAACTCTAAAACTTGTTTTATTACTGGGTAGTCTCATGGCGAGGGATTGAACCCTTCAATGTGGAGTACGTAGGCGCTTGCCCTCGGACCTATGTAGTATGGGATGCATAGAATCCGAACAAGTGTGCATTAGTGTCATCCTAGTATAGAAATGTGTGCATTAGGCATTAAGGCATGACATACACTTATGTTTAGAATAATCACCTTTGACACTTTACTTGTTCATTCAATCTTTTTGTTGATTTGTTAAAGTATGAGATCGTTATACTATTCCCGGCATAGAGAGGATAGCCGTGTATAACATTTCGTCAGTTCTAAGTAACTGACGTGCCCACAGATTGACATGCAGGTAATGGACTATTCATGGAGTTATAAAGTGGATATGCTGTTGCTGTTTAGAAGTTAAAGATGTTGCAAATGATGTTAAAGTTATACTAGTTGTTTTTCATTGATTGTAATCTTTTAGTCTTCCGCTGTGTAAAACCAAGTTGTAATTGAACTCTGATGTATTGTGAATAAAAAGTTTTAAATTCTTTGTAAAATTGTACGAAGTGAAGTAAAGATCCTGTGAAATCCCGAGTTTGTCCTTATTTGAAATTCGGGGTGTTACAGATGGTATCAGAGCATGCTTCACAAGTAGTACAAGTTTATAAGGAACGATAAAAAGTGACGATAAATTTGGGAACAAGCCAAGAGAGTCCTTCTGTCAACCGGGTGTAAACAACCCTAAGCGACACGGTACTTAAGCGTCTTCGGACCACCGCTAGCTGGGAACCGACTCTTACGGCTAACCCAAGTAAATCGGAACTTAATAGACTAAAGATTTGTTTAGGAAGAGTAGTAAGATCATTAACTATAGTCTAGAACCCGTGACACCTTATTGAGTAGTTACAATATTATTCCTGCAGACACTAGAGTGTGAGTTTCAGTCTATAGAGATTTAAATGTAAGTGATTTACATTTGTGTTGCTCTATGCACTGATGTTTTCTCTTTCTTTTGGATTGCTGGAGTCGTGAATGAAGTTGTTATTGAACTTGCATTCAATTTCATTCATGATGTTCTCCTTGTATACATGAGAGTGTATGCAAGCACATTTTTTCCTGGGTATCAGAGTGGCGCAGTGGAAGCGTGGTTGGCTTGGACCGTCATTCATGATACCTTACACACTTCCCTCTCAAATTATTTTTGTAGATTTTTATCATGGTACTTTCTACATATTCAATATTTTTCAAATAAATATTTTTTTATGGTATTAAATCATTTGAATATTTATTATTTATCTATCTTCCTTAGTCTTGATATTTTAAACTTATTTTTCAAACTTAAAATTTTGTCTTTCATTTATTTATGTCACTTTATGTTTACCCGTTTATATCTGCTATTACTTTACGTATTTTGCCAAGTTTTAAATTGCCATTTATTAAATTAATATTTCAACAATTATTTTCTTCATTATTTTGGATTTTTCTTATGAAATTTTCTTATGTGCACTTATTTCATATGATTTGATTTCTGTGATACTATATTATCTTATCCTATATGTTTTTAACAAGATTGAAATTTTCTACCTATATAAATGTGACCTATTATTGTTCGGTACTATTATTGCATATTTGTTTTGATAAATTCATTTTTCTATTAATCGGTATTCATTACTTTTATAGTTTTATGTTTCTTTAATATAATGCATATACTCACTATTTATACATTATCTTTCTCAAATTTTAACTGTCTTTACATTCTTAGTTATTACTTATATTTTTCCAATGATCTCTATATATATATCATATATTCCAATATTCTTTTGCCCTCGTCTAACTACTACATTAATATTTTTGCATATACTCGTTTATGTCTATTGTCCTAAATTGCTATACTACATAATTATTGTTTTCAATTGTGTTTCCATCTCGTGTATGTGCTTGACACTATTTGGTCATAATGTTATAAATTATTTTCATCACTACAAAATTTTGTATATTCACAAAGTATTTCAACGTATGCTTTCTATTTTTTTCAAATTGTGTGTATAATCATTATAGTTCCCTTACAAACTATTTTATTAATTGATATACAAAGTCATTTTATGATTTCAACAAAGTCTTATTCCCATTTATTTTTCCAAAATATTATTCAATGGTCTCGTTTTAAATTGTTAGTTCAATTTCGTTATACAGTTCGCGAATTTTCTACCATTTAATACATTGATAAAATTTTCCAAATTACCTATTGACTGTGTTCTCTTCACCACATTGTTTTCGGAACTATTTCGAATTTAACGACTTAATCGACTTTTCCCTTTTTATCTAATAGCTTACCTAATATTATTTGTGTACGAAAATTTATTTCAAACTATTCTATCTCTTCTCACATTTCATTTCTTATTTTCCTAGTTATCTTGTTCCGTCTTGTAGCATCTTAATATTCATAGTTTTCGTATATAGAGTTTGTCTTGTTTTCCTCGTTGCATATTTTAAAGTTTACAGTTATCTAAATACAAATATTTTCTGTGACATGTACAAAATACAATCTTTACCTTAGCGAGTTCCGGGGACGGAACTACTCTAAGGGGAGGAGAGTGTAACACCCCGCAAAATTGAAATTACAATTTTGCCCCTGGGTGTTACGCACGTATATTTTTGTAATGAATTTCACTACATATTTTGGATTCGTACTATTTATACATTTTCCGTATTGATTTCAGTCAACTAAAATATAATATTTCAATCCCTGGGATTTACGTGCTTTTTACGTGTTTTGATGCACGTGTTTCCACCACTACGTATAATATTTTCTATAGGTTTAAATTATTTATTTTTATGTATTTAAATCTATTTTATAAAACGAAAATTTATTTTTCCCTTGTTTTGATTAAAATGCATTTTTCAATTTTTTGCACGTATGGTGCACGTGCAAATTTTATTCTCATTTTGCTACTCTCATTTTACTATTTTTAGCATGCATTAGTTTTATTTAGCCTTTCTTTTGATCCATGGACTTAAAGTTAAATTCTAGCCCAATAGACTAATTAAAAAGAGAGCCCACTAGAATAATTAAATTAGTTAAATAAAATGAAGGCCCATGATTCAAGCCCACTAATTATAACTTAAATTAGGTTGAACATGTACTAATACATGACAAGTTACAATATTAGTACACATTTTTGAGTTATAGAAATGTATTCATATTTGTTTGTGCATGTGTGCATGCACACACAAATGTATTTGGACCATTTTGTGGGCTAGGTGGTAGAATAATGGAGAGATTAAGTTCATGGAGAGTGGGGAGATGAGAGGTTGGGAGTTTTAGGAGTTAAAAATATGAAGAGGTGAGAATTAAAAAGAGAATTAAAATGAGAAGTTATTAGGTGGGAGATTTTGCAATATAGTCCCTAGCATTGTCCTATAAATAGCAACCCATTTCTCATTCTTTTTCACACCAAAAATAAAATAAATAAGAGAAAGAAAAGAGAAAGAAAAGAGTGTAAGAAAAAGAAAGAGAGTTATTGTGCTTGGAGGATCTCTTGCTTGGAGCATTTGCTAGGAGGAGAAGAGGACTAGGAGTTGCTAGGAGCAAGAAGAAGCCATTCATTTGTAGTTTTCAACCTTCAAACAAAAGGTGGGTTCTCATGCTTTCTAATTTAGAACTATGCATGCTAGTGACAAAATATGAGTATTTTGTTTTGATATGTAGTTAAGATTTCATGTTAGTGTTACATGCTATGAATGAAAACAATATTGTTATGATTAAACAAATAATAGGAGATTTTGACTAAAGAGCTAATACCATAGATCATGTTAGAATGCTTGTAAAATGTTATGCATGTTAAAAATGTATTCTTTTGTATGGAAAATTTGTTGAAAAATGTTGTTTTATGTTCTAGGGTCATGAATAAGAAAGAAAGATTAATATTGTGTTAGTGGTTGATTTTGTAGTACAAACATGCTAATTTTGATAAATAAAGTAAAATGTGATGGGATAAATATATTGTGTTTATGAATGGTAGAAATATTGTTATGATTAAGAGAACAATTTTCCATCACGATAGTTAAAAATAATAAAATGAATTACTGTCACAAACCATACTAGTACTCATGATTGTAATTGTCGAAATGTATAATTTGTAGGAAGATTGTTGAGACTTCTTAATGAGTTTAAATGCAAATTAAATTTGGGAAAAAATTCTAATACTCTTATAAAATGAAATAGAATATAGTAAAAATAGTTGTAGAATTTTTCAAGTATATTTGAGAAGTAAAAGAGATATTTGAAGATAGAATAAAATTTTGTTCTTAAGTTAATTATTTTTAAGAATATGAATTTTTTTTATAAAAAAAAAGACTTTGATGTGAGAATTAGTTTCTCTTGTTGAGATTATGCAATTATGATGAATGTGAAATTCTAGATTTCTATGTGTACTCAAATTGTTAATGAGTTTAAATTAGATGAATGCATGAATAGAATTCTTGTTGGAAAGAATTGAGAATAAGTGAATTATGAATAGAACATTGATTAAGTTGTGAATTATTTGTATTTGATTAATTGGAGAGACTTCATGAGTTTAAAATTTGCAAATGAAATTGCTATTGTTGTTGATTCATGAATGGACTAAAAGAGAATTATGATTGATGCCAAATGAGATATAGATCAAATTGTGGATGGCTAGAGACATGGAAATATCTAAGTGAAGACATGATAATGAAAAGGGTAAAAAGAAAATAATTTCCGAAACTGATCCACCGTGGAAAATATTTACCCGATTGGTCCACTTTTGAAAATATTTACCAAAGTTAGTCCATTATTATATTTTCCGAAACTGAGTAATTTTAACATTATTATTGACTTCAAAATTCTATTATAGACCTTTATTTTATTAAGAAGAGTAAAGTAGTAGTTTGTGAAGTGATTTTTCTTGAAGAAAATTATACTCTTATTTGTGTAAAGAATGTTTTAAAGTGAGTTGAGATATTGTGAGAGTTTGAATTTGTTGATAAAATTTCATGTGATGAAGTTGCGTACTTGAAAGAAATATTTTGCTTATAAAGATTTTGAATGAATAAGTTGATTATGAATATGTGCCTAAGTTGTTAAAAAGAATGATAATGGATGAAAATTTTGTTCATGAAAAAGGATTATTTGTTTTTATGGGAAATTATGAATGAATGAATGAATCATGGGTAATGCAAAAATGAGACATTGATTAGATTATGGATAAGTTAGAGATATGAATATAATAAGTTTAAGATATGATTATTAAGGGGTATGTGTACCCATGTTTCATGTACATGAAAGATTATGATTAAGAATTAGTAAGACTTCGGTTACCGGCAAAAATGAAAGAAAGGATTGATATGATTTTGAGATATTGCCGTGGGGCGATCTCATATTTGTTGATTAAGTCCGGTAGGAGGTAAAACTAATTCTATGAGTGGAAATTATTCATGTCTTGAACTTAAGAATAATTAGGCACTTAAGTGAAGATGTGATAAACTTGTGCAAACGTAAATGGGTGCTTCTATATAGTCGGCGGTGGATCTCCGTGGCTATAGACCCAGTTGGTGGACTGTGGTTGCCCCATAGGAGATGGACTGTATTTTATCCGGGACTTAGGGTAGTCGACGGATGTTTACCGTACTCCAAAGAATATGTATATACTGGGGCTAGAAGGGCATTTACGGGATTATCATCACGATATAATAGCCAGGGAGGCTAGGATCTGTTAATATAAGCCAGGGAGGCTAGCCAGGGAGGCTGAGATCCGTATCTGTGAAATAACTCTAAAACTTGTTTTATTACTGGGTAGTCTCATGGCGAGGGATTGAACCCTTCAATGTGGAGTACGTAGGCGCTTGCCCTCGGACCTATGTAGTATGGGATGCATAGAATCCGAACAAGTGTGCATTAGTGTCATCCTAGTATAGAAATGTGTGCATTAGGCATTAAGGCATGACATACACTTATGTTTAGAATAATCACCTTTGACACTTTACTTGTTCATTCAATCTTTTTGTTGATTTGTTAAAGTATGAGATCGTTATACTATTCCCGGCATAGAGAGGATAGCCGTGTATAACATTTCGTCAGTTCTAAGTAACTGACGTGCCCACAGATTGACATGCAGGTAATGGACTATTCATGGAGTTATAAAGTGGATATGCTGTTGCTGTTTAGAAGTTAAAGATGTTGCAAATGATGTTAAAGTTATACTAGTTGTTTTTCATTGATTGTAATCTTTTAGTCTTCCGCTGTGTAAAACCAAGTTGTAATTGAACTCTGATGTATTGTGAATAAAAAGTTTTAAATTCTTTGTAAAATTGTACGAAGTGAAGTAAAGATCCTGTGAAATCCCGAGTTTGTCCTTATTTGAAATTCGGGGTGTTACAACTACCCTGGTGCCAGACCTGACCTCGAGCTTGGCGAGGGATTACGGGCCGGTAAGGGCGATGGCGAGCCGTGGAGCCTTCCTGAGAAGACTACCCTGGTGCTAGACCCGACCTCGAGCAGGCGAGGGACTTATGGGCCAACAAGGGTGGGGGGCGAACCGTTGTGCCTTAGGAATGTTGGGCAGGGTAGCCTGCCGTCTTTTGCGGAGTATTGAAGGCGTCCCGGGATCTGTGCGATGTTCCAATTTCCCAGGGGCCTTAATGGCGCCGCCTAATAAATGTATGGCGCATGGTCTTCCGTCGTTTGGTTTTCCCCACGTCATAAAAGCTGGCTTATGGGGGAGGTTATAAGTACCCCTCTCCGCAGCGGGTTGGATCACAGCAAGGGTGGTCTACTGGTCATCAAAGGTGTCTGCTCCGGCGGACGTCTGTCTTTTGCAAAAAATTTCCCCCGGTCGTGTCGGAGAGGTGGTTTCTCTGCCGCCCGGATCTTCTTTTGGATCTGATGGCTCTGATACGGCAGCCAGATCTAGGGGGGATCGGGGCGAGAGGGGTAACGACCGAATCCGAGGGGTGAGCTGTTTGCCGCTGAAGGTTTTGTCTTCTGGAGGAAATGAAGGGCGTTCCGGGCAAGTTGTTAGCAACTGTGAAGGTTCTGTTGCCAGAGCAGGTTGAACCTTTGCAGTTGCAATCAACTGGCTCGGAATGGTGCGCTTCTCTCGATCTCTGAGTGTTGATCTGCTTTCGACCAGGGCCCGTGGGTCGGCGGAATACCGACCGGAACACGGGGCCCGGGGGATGCTCGCCGAGGGCGGCGCCTTAAAACTTTGAATCAAAAAACTTTTTCTGGTCTCATCCTTGAATAGTTCGGGGTTTTGGCCGTCGAGGCCGTACGCCCCAAGCTGCTCACGGGTGAAAGGGGAACCGACCGAGCCTCGGAGCCCGGGCGTCTGTCTAAGGACGGCGCCTTAAATCTTAAGCAAAATGTTCCCTCTGCCGAATACTCCCTCCGAACTGACCCCCGCGTCTGGCTGCCAGCCCGGCATTGGATGACGTCAGCAGCGCACGTTTCGAGGACGTGGCACGATTTCCCAGGCGGCAGTTGCACGTCAGTAGGTGAACAGTACTTGCGGAAATCGAGGAGTCGCTTTTATCTTCTATAAATATTCCCCCCTCTCCCCCTTCATCCCACTCCTTTCTTGCTGCTTTCTTTTTCAAAAATTTTCCAACACTTCAGTGCTTGCCCCTGCCTTTTGCTGTACTTGAGTCGCCCTTCCGAAGTGACCCCAGGTGAGTTTGTAAGTCTGTTTAGTTTTAGGCACAGATGGATAGGGTTCAGTCTGGCTCGTCCGCATCGACATCTAGGGGGAAGTGAAACCTGTCTCCAACTCGACTTCTTGGGAGGAGCCCGTACTTGAGGGGGAGTCAGTACACGTTGAGGAGTCTTCCGATTCGGTTTCGTGGGAGGAACCAGTAGGTGAGGAGGAGGAGGTACATGGTGTGAGGCCGTTACGCTCCCAACGTCCCTTTGTGGTGGAGAGTAGTGAGTCGGGGGAAACGAATGATGGCTCGGGCGGCGTCCGTGTTTTGGAGTTGACTTTCGAGGAGGAGGGAGGTGAGGGTGGCACTGTAAAGAGATCCACAGTTCAGGGTGCGGGTCCGAGTTCCATGCCGACTGTCCTGGGGCCCTTATTCACTTTCTCGCCGGAGCGAACCAAGAAGAAGAAGAAGAAGGCTCCGAGGAAGGCAGGACCAAGGACTGGTGGTTCGAGCCAGGCGCCCGTATATCGTAACTTGTGGACAGGTTCGCCCGTGCAGCCGAAGCCTTTCCGTCAGTATCCTGACGACCTATCCGACAAGGAGCTCTTCGGCGTGCAGGCTTCCACGCCGAGTCGGAAGAGGGGGACGATGGACGCGATTCTGACCGTCTTGGAGGGTGGGGACTTGGAGGTTTTGCAGCTGGCGTACCACATAGGTCCTGGCTACGAATTGATGCTGCCGAGCTCTACTCTGCGCCCAACCGATCCCCTATCAGCT
This sequence comes from Hemerocallis citrina, assembly GCA_017893485.1. Lineage (NCBI taxonomy): Eukaryota > Viridiplantae > Streptophyta > Magnoliopsida > Asparagales > Asphodelaceae > Hemerocallis > Hemerocallis citrina. The sequence goes on along the minus strand of CM030361.1, from coordinate 2,632,288 downwards.
TGGTATTGCGTCTTCCCAGTGGACGCCTTCATTTCTGGACTGAGGCTGCCAGTCCACCCGTTTGTTCGGGAAGTGCTGAACTGGGCCTCCTTGGCTCCGATGCAGTATGGGCCGAACTCTTGGAAGCAGATAATCTGTTTTGTACTGATGTGCGAGGAACAGAAGGTACCCCTGCGGTTGAACGTGTTCCGAGCGATGTTGATGATCAGTTCGGCGGCTGAGGGCGTTTACTATATCTCCCCCCGGAGTAAGAGGAAGGTTGTTCACAGCCACCCAGACTCCATTAAGGATTGGAAGAAGAAATATCTGGTGATTCGGAGTGAAGAGCCCTAGGACATTCCGACTAGATGGAACTATTCCAAGCCGAGCTATCCTGCGCCGAGGCCGGGGGATCTGACGGCCGAGGAGTGGGGGTTTGTCGAGCGCCTCCGTTTGTCTCCTAGTATCGATTGGACGAAGGTGACAGAGGCCCACCTGGCGAGCGTCGGACTGAGCCCAGCCGTTCTGCGTATGTAGTTGTTTCTTTTCTCTTGGTCTTTTCGTGCTTTCTTGCTCATTGCTCTTAATGGTTTTTTCCGCAGATATGGATGAGGCATCGATCAAAGCAAGGAGGCTCGCCATGAAGAAGGAGAATGCCGAGAAGAAGAAGGGGGAGGAGGCGAAGAGGCCGAGGGAACCGTCCCTGGTTATCTCGGAGGTCCCGCTCGAGTCGAAAACTAAGAGGACTCGCTCGGAAACGAGCAAGGGGGCGACCCCTTCGAGGGATAAGGGTCCAGCGAGGGCGTCCGATCTCGACAAGGGGAAAGGTCCCTTGGTAGAGGTTGAGGAGGAGGACCCGGTGGTGGAGATGTTGCGGCAACGGTGGGCGCCGGACTGGTCGGTTCAGATGGGCGACTGTCTGACCGAGGAAGCCCAGGCTGTTGAGGTGGTGGAGAAGTTGGCGACCCCTCGCGATCACCAAGCGATGGAGAGTGAGCCCGTAGAGGTGGCCTTTACGCGCCTGGCGCAGGCCACCGTGCTGGTAAGCTCGTCGATCTCATCTTTCTTGTTAATCTTGCTTCGGGAGTTCTCTTCTTATTAGTGTTTTGTTGGTCGCAGGCTTGCATGCAGGGAGCTAATGTAAAGAATCTCTACGAAGCGTCCCTGTCGCAAGAGCGGGTTCGGGCGGACAAGAGCGAGCGGGAGATGAAGGAGATGCGGATTGAGCTCGAGGGTTCGCATAAGAGGGAGCAGCAGATGAAGCTCGAGCTCGAGGCTCAGGACGCCGAGTGGGGGAAGAGGGTGGTCTTCTTGAAGAAGAAGTTTGCCAAGGAGAAGGAGGAGTTGACGGCTGCGTTTGTCAAGGAGAGGGAAGAGCTGACGGATGCGGGTCAGCGGATGGTGATCAAGGCCCAGGATGAGTGCTACGCGAAGGCCCTCAGCCATGTGAGGCACTTCTACCCGTCCGTCGACCTGTCCGACTTTGAGTATGACATGGAGATCGATGGGACACCGAAGACTCCTGCCGAGGAAGGGCCCGTTGGCAACCCTGCCGTCGACCCTCCTGCGAACCCGATCGATGCCGAGGTGGGAAATCAAGTTGTGTAGTTTTATCTTTCTTTTTTCTCCCCTTCGATTGTATTTGCCTCCCGCGGACTGGCCACCGCCTTTTTTTTTGTAAGAAGAAGTACAATTTATAAAAAGTATCTTTGACTGGCCAAGTATTTTGACCTCGGATATTTCAGAACCTCCTTGCTTATGTGCGTTGAGTCGGTCCTCTTGCAGGTTGTGGCTTCCCTTCCCGAGGCGGACCCCCGTCGTTCCGATGCGGCGTGGCCCCGGAGCAAGGTTGAGGCCCTGGAGGCCGCGTTGGTCTGCCACCGAAGGGGGGCTCGTGACACTGATGCGGCTTTGAACTTTTATCGGAATAAGTCTGAAGCCTTAGGCGAGGAGGCGAGCCGGCTGAGAAGGGCGATGCTGGATCGGGAACTCGGCGGTGCGAGCCTTGGACAGGCCGTGTTGGGTGCCTCGGTCCACTTCTGGGAGGTTACTTCGCGAGGTCTTTGCGGAGAAAGAAATGGAGATACACCGCTACACTATCATGCTGGGTGCCTCGACATCTTCCTCGGCGGGTCAGCAAGCGGAGGGGGTTCCCTCTGCGATGCTGCTATTGCAGCGTATGCGACCAAATGATGCCCAGAGCTCCGTGGCTGGGGAGTCGACCGTGGCGGAGTTTAAGGACCATCATAACAAGGAAAGGGTTTTTAGTCGCTCGTTCGGAGTAATCCCGCCCTTCAGCAGATCCGAGGGGCTCTAAGATGGCGACTTCTTCCAGTTTGAGATGAGTGGAGTGGTCCTGTAACGGTCTTTGTTTGTTTTCTTAGGACGAAAAATAAAAGGGTACGAATAAAGAATTCTGTTCCTTCTTTGCTTCGGCTAGTGGTGTAGTGAACGATGGTGGTTTTTAAGGAGAGTCCACCGATCCACGAGGGATCGAAGTGGGGCCTTAGGGAGAGTCCCCAGCTTGGATTCGGTTGGAGCCTACCGAGGCGTTGGGGACGATACCGGAGTGAGGACTCAGGCGCCGATCTCATTATCTGGCGTTAGGGTTTCAACAAAAAGAGATCTCTTTCGTATAAGATAAGGAGGGCCGCTAAGACGGTCCTGTACACATGAGTGTTTACACAAAAACCTGTTTACATTTAGCCAGGCTAGAGCCTATGTTTGTCCTTCGAGGAGTTTCATTAGGTACTCGGCTTCGACTGGGGTCTCCTCCCGCTTGGTGACAGGTTTGGAAGCAGGGCCGTCCCTCTCAGGTTTGAACTTGACGGCGTCGAGGGAGAACATACCTCCCCCGACGGTGGTCATGTAGCACGATCGCGCTGCCTCTTGGCTACCTCGGACAGTGCCGACCCCTTGCGGGGTGGGAAATTTGAGTTTCAGATGGTAAGCCGAAGGCACCGCTTGGAGGGAGCATAGTCCGGGTCGGCCGAGTATGGCGTTGTAAGCCGCCTTCACGTTGACCACCATGAAGTCCATGGACTCGGTCCTCTTGACAGGAGACGATCCTGCGGTAACGTCGAGGGTGACAATCCCTTCTGTCACGGCAGGGACGCCGGAGAACCCATGCAAGGTGTATCCGGCCGGCTTGAGCTTGCCTCTAGGTAGCTTGAGATTCTCGAAGGCTTCGAGGAAAAGAATATTAACCGAGCTGCCGTTGTCGACGAGGACTCGGCGGACTTCACAATTAGCCATGTGGAGACTAATGACGAGGGCATCGCAGTGGGGTAGGTGAACGCCCTCGAGGTCCTCTCCTGAGAAGGAGACCGGCATCGGTTGTAGCTTGGGCGAGGGAATGTCGTGGACAGCATTCACTTCCCGGATGAAGGCTTTTCGGGAAGTATTTGAATTTCCTCCCATTGGCCCTCCGTGGACACAATACAATATGAAGGGCGTATCCGTGGCTCCCTCGGAGTCGGGATCCCGACCCTGGATGCGGTTCGGAGTAGGGTTCGGAGGCGAGGTCTTCCGGTTCCTAGTATCTCGTCGATCCCGTGGGACTTCTCGGGTGAATTCTCGGAGGTACCCCCTGGAGATGAGTTCCTCAATTTCGTCCTTCAGGGCTCGACACTGGTCGGTTTCGTGCCCGTGATCTCTGTGGAAGCGACAGTAGAAGAGCTGGTCTCGGTTCTTGCCGTTGTTAGGCCGGGGGGGTAGTCGAACATTGCCTTTGTCTTCGATTTCTAAGAGGATGGCGGATACGTTATGCGTCAAGGGAGTGTACCTCTCGAAGCGGGGGACCGGCGGGATCTTCTTCAAGGCCCCCGCGTCCCTCGGAGCTTTCTTTGATGGTTCGACCTCTTCGACCTTCCGCTTTCCCTTCCCGATGGCCTCCTTGGTATCTTCGGGGTTAAGGGCCTCTTCCGCCCTAATATATTTCTCGACCCTGTTGAGGAGGTCGGGAAAGTCGACGGGGGGTTTCTTCGCCAGAGAAGCCTTCAGCTGTCCATGACGGACGTTGTGCCGAAATGCCGCAGAGGCGACGCCCGGATCGAGGGAGGAGACCGATCTTGCCTCTGCGGTAAACCTCCGGACGAACACTCTGAGGGACTCCCCCTCTATCTGTCTGAGCCCAAGTAATGAGGCGTTGGTCCTTTTGGCCTTCCGGCTGGTGACAAAGTGGGCAAGAAAATTGCCCTCTAGTTGGTCGAAGGAGTAAATGGAGCCGGGGGCGAGCTTCGAGAACCATTCACGAGCCGGACCCCGAAGGGTGGCCGGGAAGGCTCGGCACAGCAGGGGATCTGAGGCGATGTGAATCATCATGAGGGTTTTGAAACCCTCCATGTGATCAGCAGGATCTCCCTCGCCGTCGTAGGTCTTGAATTGAGGGGGTCGGAAGTTCCTGGGTATTTCCGCTTGGAGGATGGGGGCGGAGAAGGGAGGTCGGACAGGTCTGTACCCCTGAGCCGCCCGTCGGTCGCCGTCTCCTATATGATCGAGGCAATCCTCCATTTCTTGGAGGCGCCTTAGGAGTATGCCATCATCTTCTGGCTGGTTTGTTGAAGGGCGCGATGCGCTGGTCTCGGCATCCGACCCTGTTTGGGAGCGGAGAGTTTCCTCCCTGGGGGTCCGTCGGAGGGCCCCGAGAATTTCTCTCCGGAAGTCTTGGAACTCCTTGTGAGTGACGGGGGCTCCCTCGACCCGGTTTGGTCGGTCTGAAGGCTGCCTTCCGATGCGGCTAAGTGCTGGCCTCCGTCCCTCGGGCGGTGGTCTTGGATGGTTCAGGGCTGGGTTGGAAGCGGCCCTTCCCCTGCTGCGGGTGATCTGACGGTTGACGATTATTCCTCGTAGGTCGGGTTGGACTGTACGGGTGGCGCTTCGTCGGGATCCCTGATGGGAATCTCCGTGCCTTGATGCGTGTGGCCCGGCATTGGTTTTTGGTGGGGGTGTGTCCCGTCGGTTGACGGAGGACGCGACCCCCTGGCCTCTGGAGGCCATGGGAGTTCGGCTGTCGAGGGGCCTTGATGGTCGGGCTCGGGTCGGCTTCTGAAGCAGTGTTCCCACAGACGGCGCCAACCTGATGCGGTTTATTTCTGGGAGACGTGTGGATGCACCAGGTGTGAGTTCGGACTCAATTTGTGTAACCCCTGTTTTCATTAATACGTATTTTAAAAATATATTTTTCCCGTATTTAAATAATCAGTATTTTTCTCTAATCGATTTTATTATTTAAATAAATTTTTATGAGCCCAAGTTGTATTTTGATTTTATTATGTATTATTCTGAAACCCAAGTATTTATTCTAAAGCCCAATTTCATGTTTTGGTTTTATTAAATTAATTTGAGCCCAAAAATTTAGCCCAAACTGGTATTTTGATTTTATTTATTTAAATTAATTAATCTAAGCCCAGTTGTTTAGCCCAATATCTAAATTATTTTATTTAATATTTTTAGCCCAGTATTAAAGCCCAAGCCCACTAGACCCAGAACCCATTATTTGTACAGATTTATTCCTACACCTATCCCCATACAATATTTATTCTTTCACCCACTCTTGTCCCGTACCCCAACTCCCCACTCATTTCCCGTACTAGCACTTTCTCCCATGTTCTGATAACTACCCCACTTCTCACCCCCTCTAACTTCTTATTATATTATATTTATACCCTTCCCCGTTTCCCCTCACTCTCCCTCTCCCTCTCTGGTTCTCAATCAAACCAAACAGAACAAAGAAACCAACCCAAACAAAACAGACCCGACTCTCATCTTCTTCCTCCTCCATCTTCCGCCGCACCCCGCCTGCGCTCGCCTCGCCTTCTCCATCGCGAACCCACCACAGTCGCGCCATTCCCCTTCCGCAGCCGTTCTCCGCTCACTCGCATCTCCACCCCGCGCCTCCGCTCGCCTGCCGCCAGCCCCGACTCGACGAACTCCCACTCCGTTGCAACCTCAGCCGAGAGCTCCAGCGCCGCTCCCAGTCGCCTTCAAGCCTCCGCAGTCGTCCACCATTGCCGCCCGTTGCTGCTCCAAGCTCAAGCTCGCCATTCACCATTGCCGAAATCGAGCTTCACTCTCGAGCTCCACCTCCGTCTCCTCCTCCGTTCGTCTCCCGCTCCAACTCAGCCGTCGACAGCCTCGTCTCCACCATCTCCTCCGGTCGCCGTTTCCCTTTTTCCGCTCGCCTCCTCTTCCGCCGGTCGCTCACCGCTCTTGCGAGCGCGTCGCCGATCGCTCACTGTCCTCCCATCTCCCCCGCTCGGCACTCCACCGTCGCGAGTCCCCGTGCGCCGTCTCCCTCGATCGCTGCTCCCGCCAGTCGCCTTCTCCACCGCGCCGTCGCCCCCATCGCTCCCGCACTCAGTCCTCTCTCTCTCTCTCTATCTTTTTCTATCTCTCTCTCGCTCTCTGTTCTGAGATCGAAGAAGAAGAAGTGAAGAAGAAGGAGGAGTTTGGGGATTCTATTTACTGTTGAGATTGGGGATTTGATTGTATTGGACTGTGTGTTGTATTGGGGATTGTTGAGTTACTGTTGGATTATTGTATGGTATTTGGTGTTGTGGGGAGATCCGATTGTGAAAGGTGGGTGTTGCTGTTTACTGCATTGGACTTGCTGGAGTGAAGTTGCTGTTTGGGAGCTTTGCTATCTTGGAGTGGTTGAAAGGAGTTGTTGCTGCTTGCTATTTGGAGTTGCTGTTTGGACTTGCTACGTTGGATTTATGATTTGGCGTGGCTGCCACACATTTCACACTCATTCTGCTGCCCGGGATACTGATCCCGTTATTCTATCCTTTATTTAATCGTCGTCAACTACCAGGCAAGTGTCACTTGTACAATTATATTTGTTCTAGTACAAGCCTTTGTAAAAATACCGCAAGTATATTATTATTTGACTCCAATTCGCATTCATAAGTCGAATTGATAACCGTTTCCATACATGATCCGTATCCCGTATTCGTACAAGATCACGAATACTTTGTTGCCATGTCTGTTGCATGAACACGATACACATATATACTACTATACATGATGTTGTGCATGAATTGCTTGTTATTAGGTTGCATGTTGTTATAATATATTTTATTCTTGATTAAGTGTTATGCATGTCATTAGTTGCATCACATGTTTTATAAGTCCTGAAATATGTTTCCTGCCTTGTATAAGTTTTGATACTTGATCTTGTCATGTTACCCTTGCCATGTTACCCGTCCTTGTTCATGCATGTAGTTTTTGTTCATGTGTAATTGTAATAAAAAGATAACAAGCCGGGGTATAAAGGGAAAAGATTTAGTAGTGGACAATATAGAAGAGCGTACTCGGTCGGGGGCTCGTGGTTCCTCGCTGCAATTTGTAAGTTACAAGTTACAAGTTTGCTAAATACAGGTTACATGACATGTTTCACGTTACAAGACACACTAACTACATGTTCCACATGCACGTATCTCGAACAAGATACAACTTTCCCGAGTACGTGACCTATAGAATCCACCACTAGTCTAAACGTTCACTTGATTGCGAGTAGCAACCATGTAGTATGGGATGCATGAAGTGCTACCTAGTTAGGTTAATAAAAGACATGACATAACACGTATACTTGCATGATCCGTTTACATGTTACATGTTATGATGACTGGTTTACTTGTTTACATGTTACGCGTTCATGTTGACACGTTTACTTGCTTACTCGTTTACATGTTACATGTTACCATGGATTATTTAATTGTTCACATGCACGTTATTTGTTTCATGAAGTCTTATTCTTGATTCTGTCACATGTTGTATTTGTTCTATTATATCATTCTTGATTCTCTGTTCTTTCCTGCTTTTGTTCATTCTATATTTGTCCCGTTGCTTGTACCACTTGCGGCCCGTGACTTGCATTAACGGGTACCACTTGTTTCTTTCCTTTTAATAATATACTTGCAGGCCCCGATGGAGAACTACCCGAAGGTGTTGCCGAACAGAGATTCTAGTCTTGTTTAATTTCATGTTATTTTAATTCAAATTTATTCATGTAATCCTTGTTGTAATCCGGGCGTGTTGACCCGTAACTATGTTTCTTTCCAGTTGTTGGTTCATGTAATATTCATGTACTTTGTTATCCTGTTGTGATTTTATATGCTTTCGTGGTTAAATTATTATCTTGTTGTTGAGTTAAATTTACAGCTTATGAATGATGTATCTGCATCATTCGCTGGGCCTCGGTTACGTGCTCGTGTTTCCGTATTCTGGGAAGCGGGGCGTGACAATTTGTATTTGAAGGAGAAAGCTGCTCGTCTGACGACCCTCGGCTGACCGGGCGGAACCTGCGGCGACCTCGGAAAGAGGCGGGGATCTGGGCTCGGATCAGAGGGTTCGAATCCGAGGTCTTGTGTACCTGCAGACGGTCCTGAAACACCGGAGTTTGTCCCGGTGGCGGACCCTCCGACGATCTAGTCAGTCTCTGTGAGAGAGTAGCAATAACTAGGTGAATTTAAGTGGTAAAAGATTGATTACCTCAAAAGGAGGGTGAGGGTCTAGTATTTATAGAGAATCCCAACCGGGTTTGGTTCCGCTTGGGGGCCGGGTCTGGATCCGAAAGCCCATGGGCCTGACGTGGCAGAAGGCCCAGGGGGTTTAGGGCAGACGTGGCAATACCAGGAGCGGTATAGGGCTGACGTGGCAAAACCCTTGGTGGTATTTGGAGCTGACATGGCTGATCGTAGGTCTCCTGTGCTTCTGGGAGAATCGGAGGGCCTAGGCTGTGTCAGGTCATCCCCATGCTTCGCCAGAAAGGGGGGACGGCCCGTGGGGCTGTCACGGATCGGATGCCGAGGACCACTGAGGCTCGTCGGATACGAGGAGGCCAGTTCTGTGGGGGTGAACTTGAAGTTCGGCGCCGACCCTGCAATGGTTCGAAGCCGGACTAAATTGCTATATTTAGCTTTCTTGAGTGAGAGTTGTATTGGGCCCGGGTTGGGCCCCCCAGGCCATTTTCACCCTACTACAACTACAGATGCTCTAATAATAAAGTAAACCCCAAAGTTATTGCACTTTAGAAGGGCAATATTACACCTACTGTTATTCCACCTTTAACCTAAAAAAAACAATATATATATATATATATATATATATATATATATATATATATATATATATATTACACCTACTATTTTTTACAATCTTTGTTTCTTGCACCCTAATGTAATACTTATCTGATAAAAGTATTTACTATACACTGTAATAGATACCTCCACTAAGTGTTAACACCTACTATTTTTTACAATCTTTGTTTCTTACACCCTAATGTAATACTTATCTGATAAAAGTATTTACTATACACTGTAATAGATACCTCCACTAAGTGAGCGCAACATTAGGATATAAGAAATGGAAGTTGTAAGAAAGACTGCAATTCTATAAAACTTCTTGGTAAAAAAGGTAGCAAAGAGTGCAGTTCTATAAAACTTCTCGGTAAAAAAGTCCCTCTAAATAATGGGCAAGGTGGAGACAATAAAGCATAATCTAACTAGAGAATCTGTTTGGTGCCTAAAATAATTTTCAGATAAGATTTATTAAAAATTAACTGTTACCGCTAAATCTGGTGTGAGGACAAACAGATAGAATTTGTGGATTCTTAGAAAAGCCGAATAGCAAATCTGGAGCCTTTTCACTGGGGTTTGACCGTTGACCCCCACCGTTCACCTGCAAAAAGTGCGAGACACCGGGGTTGATCCCGGCGACGCACCCTCCGACGCTCAAGTCAGTAATCAGAAAAGATTATGAATGAGCGTTAACTGGCAAAAGATTGATTACCTCTTAATGGTGGTGGATGGGGGTATTTATAGCCGCCTTTGGGATTAGTTTAAGAAGGAAATCCCTAATTCCCAGTGAGAGGATAAAGCGAATCAGGGCCGTTGACTAAGTATAATCAGAAACCCTAATTCCATCATGCTGGACCGGATTTGCTGCGGGTTGGAACCCGCACCCAGTTGAGGTGGATCCGTTCACAGGTCATTGGGCCTTAGAAGAGAAGACCCAGTACCCATCTTAGACCCATTTATAAGTGAAATTACCATTTTACCCCCAAGCTTTGAGATTCGCACCTAATTTGGACAGTTCCGATTTAACCCCATTTTTAGCCATATCATTAACAGTAACTATCCTGTCAAGATACGAAAACTTTTAAAGATAACAAAAAGTTAAACTGCATGGAGTATATCAATTTAGTATTAGTAGAGCATCCACTACCGTCACTTCTAAAATATGCACTTTTAGCATTTAGCAAATAACAATGAGAGGAAAAGCAAGTTATCATTTGTGCTAAATTTACATACACACACAAAATCAGACGGATGATCTTCATCCGTATCAGTATTTTTAAAAAAAGCATTTTAACAATATTTGAAAAAAAAGTTAATGAAGAAGTGATCGGACGGAAGATCAATTTTTTTTTAAAATGGCAGTTGTGTAATTAAGTAATGAAATTTTAGTAATATTTGAATGACATTTTCGTAAACTTAATAGAAAAAAAAATCTGAATAAATTGGCGGATGGAAGATCCGTCCGACCATTTTTAAAAAATAATAATAATAAAGTGAGGGATCATCATCCTCAATCTTTTATATTTAGCAAATTCTAAAAACTAATTGCTATATGTAGCGGATTACTATACATTCATATTCTAAATTTTAAATTTTTAGCTAAACGGTAGTAGAGATTTTTTTTAATTCTATTGCCAAATTTTGAATTTTTAGCAAAGGATAATGAATGCTGTTGGAGAAGAAAAACAAAGAGATTTGTCCAATTAACCGGTCCATTTGCTGCAGCGAATCAATGGACTGTCATTGTCTGCTATTAATTGTGATGGAAACCGTGGCCGGTTTAAGAGCTTATCGCGCAGGTGAGGTGACCACAATTTTTACAGTATTATTTATGGCCCAAAGTGAGTGTTAACAGTACCTAATTGACTCTTTTCTGGAGCTTACTTGTCATGCATTAATTATATCAATTATTATTGTTACTCTTAAATACTCCAGCTTGTTCTACAAATTAAAGGATATCTTATTAGCATATACAGGTGAAGAGATGAATTAGAGATGGTTCGAGAAGGGGTGGAAGTGGGCCCAGCCGTAGCCTTGTATTAATATGAGGTCCGAATTACTTGTTCGCCGGGCGTAAGTTTTTATCGTCATGCACAGCCGAGCCGGCCTGCTGTGATGATCTGTGAAGTCCCAATTACCAATAAGTGCGGTGCGGACCACTTGAAGTGTCTCGATCTCTTTGTTCCGGCCTGCCGTGATGATCTGTGAAGTCCCAATTACTAATAAGTGCGGACTACAAATAAGTGCGGACAACTTGAAGTGTCTCGTTCTCTTTGTTCTTAAATGAGAGAGAGAGAGATTACTAATGAGTGCGGATCACTTGAAGTGTCTCGATCTCTTTGTTCTCAAGAGAGAGAAAGAGAGAGAGGGGGAGGGGAAATCCTTCGGTTGAGCACTTCTTTCCATGAGCACTCGTCCTTCTGACTATTGTATGAATGATCCAAATCGTTCACATTGATCTACACGTCTAAATTAGTCTAAATATGTAAAATCAAGTCATTTGAAATTTAATTGCCCATCCATCATGTCATTAGGAGAAAAAATTGTTCGATTTATATCTTGCATACTATGTTGGATAAGAAGACGATGAGACGATGGAAGAATGAAGACGATCGGAGACGGAGTTGTAGCAAGGAAAACTATCAGCAACATTAGCAGCAGGAGTAGCGATCGACCTACATGGGGTGCGGTTGACCGCCCTACTCTGTAGAAGTTCCCGAGAGGGGGACGGTCGACCGACCTTGTGGTGCGGTCGACCGCGCACGACACTGATGGATAAATTGGGTCGGGTCTTGGTGATTCGTGAGAAACCCAACTTGCTCTTCAAGTCAGATCTGACGGCTCATATCGTACGGTTATCTCTTCAGGTATATCCAAAGGCTATTGTATCAAGGTATCAAACTAGGTTTTCTCTAGATCTCTATATATTGTTGTTATTGGCCTCCATTGAGAACCAAGAGAAAGAGTACTTCATTGAATGAGAGATTGAGTGATGCTCTAATTGTAAACAACTAGTACTTACTGGTGAGGTTTGAGAGAGGGTCGTGGTGAGAATTATAATATTCTTATATTTTCTCTATTTGAATAACATCTTGGGTTTCTTCCGTTCCGAAGACGTGCCGTAGGCACGTGTCAACGGGCAAACCTAGTATATATATACACACACGCTAATAAACTAAATTATCTCTCTTGGTTTGCATTTTGACATTTATATAATTACTAGATTTGCTCGTGGCCACGTGCCTTCGGTACGTCTTCAGAACGATACAACATATGAAAAGTCTTGTAAACAGTAAATCAACAATTAAGTAGCTGAAGTTTGAATAGTATGACAATAATTAGTTGTAAATAAAAGTCCATGTTTTCATTATTATATGGTGAAAAATAATTATAAATTGGGGTATAAAAGTTCATGTTTCCACACACACGCGTGCACACACACACAAACACACACACACACACACACACACAGAGAATTAAATAAATAAATGAGTTGTTAAGGGGGGATTTGAATTTGAGTTTTGGGGAAAAACTTTTGCGAGGGGGAAATGTGTTTTGTGAGGTTAGATCTGAGTTTTTGATTTTGGAAAAATTGAAAGAGAGTCACTTGATAGCTTTCTTTGTGTTTTACATAGATATGTAAAAAGTTTTAGATTCTTCATTCAAAAGCTAACTCATCTTCTTCTCTACCTGAACTCATTTTTCTTATTCTACTCGTTCTATACATGTTTGCATGCATCTACCTTATGTTGGTCAAGAACAATCTTGACGAGGACCAATGAAAGGATATATCATGAATATACTGATCAGCAATAGTTTTAGATTTTCCATTATTAAAAAAATATGTATAGGTTTCGTTCTTAGCAATCTATCTTTTAAGCATGGAGCAATATGTGGAGTGTGGACAAATGGGTATTTGTTATTATAAGTTCTCATGTTCTTTTATGAATTTTTTTTTTAAAAAAAAGGGGAGAAAACAGAAATTTACATTTTCAATTTGGGCTTTTTGTAATTTAATTTCTCAGTTTAAGTTTAGTCCTACAACTTGTTGTATTTGCTATGCAGTCCTTCAATTACAACACATTTATCTGTTCAGTCTTTAAATTTTAACTTAATTTACTAAAGTTAACTCAATTTATTTCAAAACTAGGTAGATTATTTAATGACTAGGATTGCCCGTGGGACGTGCCTACGGCACGTATTCGGGACTGCAAAAAAGGTGGGTGTAAACAAAAAAGGTGGGTGTTTAAAATGTTTTTCTAATACGACGTCTTTAAAATGTTTCATACGGCATGTTATCGCGACGTCTTAACTTTCTTTAAAATATTTAGTAAAAATTTCGATGGAATATCTCATGAAATATTATTCCTTTGCCTCTGGGAAATATATATTAGGCTCTGGGAAATACAACTTTTAAGAGGTAATGTCATTCAATTAAATAACCAGCACGCGACATTATTCGAGGCTTTTGGTGTCCTTCGCGACATTATTTGCTACTATTTTGTTGCCAACTCTACATGCATCATTTCATTGTTTTAGCTAACAACATGATAGTTTTTTGTGTTCCCTCAAGGTTTCCTCTCCTGGTGTAGAAAGAGTTATTCGAATTCCAGAAGAGGTTGAAAGGTTCAAAGAGAAGCCAATGTATGTCAGGTATACTATCAGTGAAGACACCCCTGCTTCCCCTCAAGAAAGTAATGGTGTGTTCAAGCTCGTTTCCTACGACCTGGAATTGGGCCATTGCACTTGGGGTATAGCTGTTGTGAAGATAAACAGAAAGCAGGCAGGAAAGGGAAGACCACTCAGCAAGAAACGGAGGGAATGGCGATTGGAGACGCCATTTGATTCACTGATTTTGGTTAGAATACATTCTGATTGTTGATACTTGTTCAATGAGATGAGAAAATTAAACTGATGATGTTAATGAGATAGTGATATACTACTTGATGCTTGAGTGAGTGAGATGATGAATCTTACATTTTACACATGAATCTTTTGCATTTGCTAGTTTGTCTGCTGCAATAACCATTAGAAGGATTTTATTCTCAATCACCAATGAGTAGGGATTTAATTTCTTCAATCGCACTTTGTCAAAATTTACATTTAGAACTGTGATCGATCAAAATTACAGAGGGTGAGTTTTGTTAGGTAGCCTTTGCCCGGCTTTTGAATGAATTGAAGAGGACAGGAGATCTTGCTGGTTGCGCAAAGGGCGTAGATGTTAAGATGTTAGCATCAACATCCTCCCCATTCTGAAAAGAATAATTAACTCAAAGATTCCAGGTTAAACCTTTCTCAGCTGAATTAGGTTAACCACCGTATCATGTTATTTTAACACCTATAAAGATTGACAATTCTATTTTTGGCATACTTTTAGCTTCTCTCTCTAGAATTTCTAGAGAGAGAAGCTCTCCCAAAAAATCAAAAAAAAGAAAACCCTAACCGTAGATCTGAGCGTACACAATTTGATACTTGATGATGTGTTCAGCTTCTGTTTGTCTTGAGCGTACACAATTTGATACTTCATGATGTGGTCAACAAACTGAAACAGAAAATAAAGAACTTGAATGTTTTATTTCTTAGAAAGATAGACACTCAGGAACATGTTTAAAACTATGAACTTTAGAAGGAAGTTAGTTCGTACTCATCCTCACATACAATCGTGAACCTCTGTTTCTCCATGGAGTATGATACGAAAGTTACATCATTAGGAGTCTGTACTGGTTCCTTAAGAGTTTGTACTGGTTCCAATAAACTACTAACATTAGACTAACATTTTATTTAAGGTATTTCATGTATTACTAACTTTAGCATCTAAGTTACACATGATTGATGGTGGGTGATTGCATTATGTAATGTGTAGGTCAATCCTTCAAACTAATTCTCTCTGAGGAAGCTTCAAGTAAATAGTAAAAGAAAGTTCTAACTCTATTTTCATGAAGATCATGATAAACAGTATGAATGTGAAAGAAAGTTCTAACTCTCTATAGGATGTTTCATTGATATAGGATATGCACTGCATGGATGTAAGATCCTTTTCGTATAATTTGCCGAAAACCATGTTGAACAATAACATCCATTTAAATGCTTCACCATGGGCATAGCATGCACTTTCCTACACTCCTGCACCGATAGGGTATTTTATTTTCTCTCCCCACCGGTTACAGGACACTGTAATCTGCTTCCCCATATGCAGGACAAATGTATTACTACTCCCCACCGGTTACTACCATGCATTTCATTCAGAGATGCATGTCTACTTCACAATAGATGAAGCCTACAGTGTTGTTGTACCCTCTGTTTCCCTCATATGCAGGTCAGAAAGCTTACTTCACAATAGATGAAGCCTAAAGTTCTCTACACAAAGCTTCAAGTATATTAAAAAATAGTAAAAGAAAGCTTCATCTATTAAAAGTTCACACATACAATCCAGGAAACTCATCCTCACATACAATCCAGGAAACTAATTCTCACAATCTCTTAAAAGTTCACAATTTCACAATTCTACAAAATGTACCACCTACAAAATCTTCAAGCTTCAAGTGTACCACCTACAAAATCTTCAAGCTTCAAGCCTTCACTGAACCTACAAAATCTTCAAGCTTCAAGCTACAAAATCTTCATCTTCACTGAACCTACAAAATCTTCATCTTCAAGCTACAAAATCTACAAAATCTTCAAGCTTCAATCCAGAAAGCTTCAAGCTTCAAGTGTACCACCTACAAAATCTTCACTGAACCAACAAAATGTTCACAATTTCACAATCTCACAGGAAAGCTTCATTGAACCTAATAAAAGAAAGCTTCACTGAACCTAATAATAGAAAGCTTCACTGAACCTACAAAATGTTCACAAAATGTTCACAATCTCACAATCTAGCAATCCAACATCTATAGTCGTCTTTAGCTCTGCAATCTTGACTGAAACCTATTATGAACAGTTCAAAAATAAATAACAACATTTCATTCTCAGATAGAGGAACATATTTTTGCATCCAAAATTGAGTTTACATATAGATATAGATATAAGCATAAAGAAGTACATATAGATATAGATATAAGCAGTACATATAGATATAGATATAAGCATCCAAAATTATGTGCTTTATCGTAGAGATGTACATATAGATATAGATATAGATGTACATGAAATTCGTAGAGAAGTTAAAGAAGAGACAATACACATATAAGTTCTTATTGCTTACATTGTTTCTAGAGCAGTCAATAAGTTGAAGTCAGGAAGTTCTCCAGAAAGTCCATATCCACTTAGATACTTGTAAAGCCATGAATTCTACCTTCAAAATTTGGCTAATTTACTTTTTAGCTCGTGTAATGCACAATTTTTTGACCTTTGCATGCAAGAGATAAAGAGTGATTACAGTGAGGTGATTCGAGGGCTATCATCAGAGCTAGAACCCACCCAATCCCAAGTGTAATCTAGTGGGAGGCAAGGATCACCCTGCCAATTTTGAAGAACATCAACTTGAGTCCACAAAGCTTGCATTCCTGGTCCTGTATCGGCAAACCTAGACGCTAAAAAAGGAGAGAAATTCTGAATTAATGTGAGGTGAGTCTGGTGCAAGTTTATGACACAATGCTAGGCTGTGTTGTGTGAAAGACGGTTTAGAAATGGAAGTGTGCTTGATAGATGCTAAAAGCTAAAGTGGACAGCCTGTTCTACAGCTTAGGTTGATTCTCCTATTCTTCTTGATCTTGTATTTGTGCTTTATGGTTTGTAACTTTGTTTTGCCATGTATTGATTCAGTCTTGTTCGTATTTGAGATGCTTTGAATTGAAATTTTGCATTGCATTGAGATATTTTGACGTACGTATTTTTTGTCAATTTTTTAAGTGTAGGTGGTAGCCTCATTCAGAAATTAGTATTGATTGATTAATGATTTAGCTAAGATGTTTTGCGATCACAATATGACTTCCGAGGCTTGATACAGGATTATTATCTGTTGCATTCGTTTGTGTTTTTTGATGTTGTTGGCATGGTTGTCTAAAGCTCTTATGTTCTGTGAACAGCTCAACACAGTAAACATATTAAAACTATTAATATTCATAACTTCAAATCTATATTACTAAAACTCTATTGGCGTTCTTAATTAATGCAAACCTAGGCTAATAATCATTCGTAACATGGATGAACTCCAGTCCACAAATTAGGGGTCATTTCGAAAAAAGGCTAAACCCAGGAAGAAGCACTATTCACACGGCAATTTTATAGCATGTTAACAATGAAATGCAGACAAAAACATGCAAGAGATTGTTGAAGTACCTGCCCAGGTCCATGATATGTCACCTCCCCACCACGTTTAGTCCGGTATAAAACATATGGAGCATCTTTTACGTCGAAATTCATATACTTCTCAAAACTTCTGGTACCTAACGTATACACAGGAGGGTGTTAAAAAACAATCAACATGTCATACTGATCTTCATTTCTATCTACTAAAGTGTGCTTCCTTCTTACCATTGACTTCTTCCAAGACCATGCTTGTTTGTAAGGAACACCATCTTTGTGAAGATCAAAGCATTCACACCTGTTTAGAATAGTGACCATCACTAAAATGTAAGACTAACGATGGCGGTATAATGCTTATCAGAATATAACTTCAAATCTAAAAGAAACTTTTTAAAACCCTTTAACATTGGCTTCTGTTTTCACTTGTGGGTTCAATCTTTATACTATATAAGACAAACACACTACCACTTTTGTAATGGCAGTGAAAAATTAGCTTAGTTAATATATAAACATCTAACAGCAAACATTGTGACTAAATATTGTGACCATATAAAAGCAAACATCTAGGTGTGACTAAATACTGTGACTATAAAAAGCAAACAATCTTCATGTTCTCTTAGGTTTTATAACAGCAAACATCTAATAGCAAAAATTAGCTTAGATTCCAAAGGTCCTACCTAAATGAGAGTCATATCTTCTTTGGGTTTGGGATGAACATTTCAATATATCGTCAATGTGAGGGCATAGTGCAGGTTGACAAAGGTCCTAGCAACTACACTGTCTCTTTGCTGTTCTAATCCTTGTTCACTCAGATCTTCTCTTATCCTTGTCACTATAGTGCTTTGTATTATGTGCTTTATCTCATTCTCCCTCCTTTAGCTTGTGAATGCACATATTTCTAGTCCTATTTCTTATGGAACAACATAGCAGTAACTTATCAATTGCTTAACAGTAACAGTAACTTATTAATTGCTTAAAAAGAAACAAATGCTTTGTTGTAAATAACAAAAGGACTTTGAGAAATGATATTGACTTACCAATTGGTTCCACTGCTCAAAGTCGTTGCTAATATTGACTTTTAATAAATTATCACGGTGAAGCAATCCAACATCTATAGTCGTCTTTAGCTCTGCAATCTTGACTGAAACCTATTATGAACAGTTCAAAAATAAATAACAACATTTCATTCTCAGATAGAGGAACATATTTTTGCATCCAAAATTGAGTTTACATATAGATATAGATATAAGCATATAGAAGTACATATAGATATAGATATAAGCAGTACATATAGATATAGATATAAGCATCCAAAATTAATTCCTTGGTTGCATGACATGAGATTCAGTTGCATTATAAATAATATAGGCTCTCATACCTCCAGACTTGCCTATTAGGTTCTGGCCCTGATTTCTGAATTGTTTTATTCAATTTGAATTTGCATCAAAATATCAGGATTATCATCAAGTACAGAGCTTGGTTGAAAAAATAATCATCAAATACTCACTATGTTTTTTTTTTGAAGAAAAAATACTCAGTATGTATCTGATAACTAAACACTCTTTTCTTAACAAATATGTAAATGGGTGGTAGCATTGTGCACTAACCTAAATGTATATCAGGTAAAGCTTAATTGAAATTGAATTGTCTATCAGCTGATAAATTTTAGCATACCTGCATATACCTTTTTTCCAATGATTTTTTGGCAATGGTTTACAACCATTATGATTGTTACACAATTTAGGGAAGAGGAAGAAAAGTGCTGGGCCCAGCACAGAAGAGTTACATTTAGTGGTCAGCAACATACTAAAAGATACTGATTTCAATACTGTGAGCCTTGATTACTTTATTTGTCGTCTTCTTGTGTATTATTCTTCTGTTTGATTTCACATTGCTGAATAAAATGTTCACAATGCAGGCAACTTTGGCGGACATTCTCAAGCAGTTAGGTAAGCTTGACAATACTTTTGGGCTTTTAATATTTAGCTGTATGCTCTTAGTAACATTGATCCATATGTTCTTAGTAACATTGATCCGAAGCAGCATCTTATTTCCACTTGACTATCTAATATATTGTCATAATTATTATTTTGTGTGTTATTGTTTTGGAGTTGGTCCAATCATCGCCTTAGCAATGTTTAATTGAAAAAAAAGGTACATAGTTTTTTTACCTTTTACATAGTTCATTAAATCTTCTTTAAAAAAGGGTATAATAAGGTGATCACCTCAGAGAAACAAATAAAAGATTGTAAATGGTTTGTCTTTACACCAGTAATCTATTTTCTATGATTACATATTATTATGTTAAGCATAAATAGATTAATCTCATGAAAAGCATCAAGAACCAAGGATAACCCAACACACTTCAAGAAATTTAACATTTATATAAAGAATAAAGCCATAAAGTAAGTTATATAATAGAAGATAAACACATTATTAATCATTGTTCTAAGAAGCTCAGGAAAGCTCTACTTATTAATTATTATACTCAGTGGATCAGCTGTAGCATTGAGGTCCAGATTCAGGATTTCACACCAACAAAGATTTTCAAGATCATACAACTGGACTATTTTTTGGAACAGTTCCTTGTTTCTTAACCGAGGATCCTCAAATTTCTTTGTATTATTTCTACCTTAAAGTGGGTACTTCTAACTACCTTTTGTCCCTGAGAGATCAGGAAGCAGGGTGTGTCAAAATTGACCTACAAAAGGAAGTACTTAATACATGGAATACTTTCAAATTTAATTATGCTATGAACATCAGTATGGATGCATGATTTGTGAAAGATTGACACATACATCAATAAAATTTGGTTAATTTGATATGTTGTTATTTGTTAGTCTTGTCAGTGTTTGCAAAAGAATATACACTCATCAGCGGCTAGAGCGGCTAGTGTTACTGACATGATTTAGCTGGAATGTATCACAGAATACAAAATATATAGTATCTTAAACTGTTCACTAATAGAATCATTTAATCTGTCTAATTAGCCAGATACTGTATCCTCAAACTTTAAATTTATGCCACTAGAAGTAATTTGTAAAGACTGGGAGCTTAAGGAAAAACGTACGGTGTGCTCGCATGTGCAGATTATCAGTTTAAGTAGCCGCACGGTTGCATCTAACATTGTATGGATTGGTTGATGATAAATCACAACAATAATAGTTGGTGGTTTGTGAAGTCTTTATTTATAATCTCAAAAGGGACATCCTTCTTTACAGTTTTAATTATATTTTGCTGTTTAAATATTACTTTGAGATTATAAATAAGGATACTTATTTATAATCTCAAAGTAATATTTAAACAGCAAAATATAATTAAAACTGTAAAGAAGGATGTCCCTTTTGAGATTATAAATAAAGACTTCACAAACCACCAACTATTATTGTTGTGATTTATCATCAACCAATCCATACAATGTTAGATGCAACCGTGCGGCTACTTAAACTGATAATCTGCACATGCGAGCACACCGTACGTTTTTCCTTAAGCTCCCAGTCTTTACAAATTACTTCTAGTGGCATAAATTTAAAGTTTGAGGATACAGTATCTGGCTAATTAGACAGATTAAATGATTCTATTAGTGAACAGTTTAAGATACTATATATTTTGTATTCTGTGATACATTCCAGCTAAATCATGTCAGCAACACTAGCCGCTCTAGCCGCTGATGAGTGTATATTCTTTTGCAAACACTGACAAGACTAACAAATAACAACATATCAAATTAACCAAATTTTATTGACATAATGTGTCAATCTTTCACAAATCATGCATCCATACTGATGTTCATAGCATAATTAAATTTGAAAGTATTCCATGTATTAAGTACTTCCTTTTGTAGGTCAATTTTGACACACCCTGCTTCCTGATCTCTCAGGGACAAAAGGTAGTTAGAAGTACCCACTTTAAGGTAGAAATAATACAAAGAAATTTGAGGATCCTCGGTTAAGAAACAAGGAACTGTTCCAAAAAATAGTCCAGTTGTATGATCTTGAAAATCTTTGTTGGTGTGAAATCCTGAATCTGGACCTCAATGCTACAGCTGATCCACTGAGTATAATAATTAATAAGTAGAGCTTTCCCGAGCTTCTTAGAACAATGATTAATAATGTGTTTATCTTCTATTATATAACTTACTTTATGGCTTTATTCTTTATATAAATGTTAAATTTCTTGAAGTGTGTTGGGTTATCCTTGGTTCTTGATGCTTTTCATGAGATTAATCTATTTATGCTTAACATAATAATATGTAATCATAGAAAATAGATTACTGGTGTAAAGACAAACCATTTACAATCTTTTATTTGTTTCTCTGAGGTGATCACCTTATTATACCCTTTTTTAAAGAAGATTTAATGAACTATGTAAAAGGTAAAAAAACTATGTACCTTTTTTTTCAATTAAACATTGCTAAGGCGATGATTGGACCAACTCCAAAACAATAACACACAAAATAATAATTATGACAATATATTAGATAGTCAAGTGGAAATAAGATGCTGCTTCGGATCAATGTTACTAAGAACATATGGATCAATGTTACTAAGAGCATACAGCTAAATATTAAAAGCCCAAAAGTATTGTCAAGCTTACCTAACTGCTTGAGAATGTCCGCCAAAGTTGCCTGCATTGTGAACATTTTATTCAGCAATGTGAAATCAAACAGAAGAATAATACACAAGAAGACGACAAATAAAGTAATCAAGGCTCACAGTATTGAAATCAGTATCTTTTAGTATGTTGCTGACCACTAAATGTAACTCTTCTGTGCTGGGCCCAGCACTTTTCTTCCTCTTCCCTAAATTGTGTAACAATCATAATGGTTGTAAACCATTGCCAAAAAATCATTGGAAAAAAGGTATATGCAGGTATGCTAAAATTTATCAGCTGATAGACAATTCAATTTCAATTAAGCTTTACCTGATATACATTTAGGTTAGTGCACAATGCTACCACCCATTTACATATTTGTTAAGAAAAGAGTGTTTAGTTATCAGATACATACTGAGTATTTTTTCTTCAAAAAAAAAACATAGTGAGTATTTGATGATTATTTTTTCAACCAAGCTCTGTACTTGATGATAATCCTGATATTTTGATGCAAATTCAAATTGAATAAAACAATTCAGAAATCAGGGCCAGAACCTAATAGGCAAGTCTGGAGGTATGAGAGCCTATATTATTTATAATGCAACTGAATCTCATGTCATGCAACCAAGGAATTAATTTTGGATGCTTATATCTATATCTATATGTACTGCTTATATCTATATCTATATGTACTTCTATATGCTTATATCTATATCTATATGTAAACTCAATTTTGGATGCAAAAATATGTTCCTCTATCTGAGAATGAAATGTTGTTATTTATTTTTGAACTGTTCATAATAGGTTTCAGTCAAGATTGCAGAGCTAAAGACGACTATAGATGTTGGATTGCTTCACCGTGATAATTTATTAAAAGTCAATATTAGCAACGACTTTGAGCAGTGGAACCAATTGGTAAGTCAATATCATTTCTCAAAGTCCTTTTGTTATTTACAACAAAGCATTTGTTTCTTTTTAAGCAATTAATAAGTTACTGTTACTGTTAAGCAATTGATAAGTTACTGCTATGTTGTTCCATAAGAAATAGGACTAGAAATATGTGCATTCACAAGCTAAAGGAGGGAGAATGAGATAAAGCACATAATACAAAGCACTATAGTGACAAGGATAAGAGAAGATCTGAGTGAACAAGGATTAGAACAGCAAAGAGACAGTGTAGTTGCTAGGACCTTTGTCAACCTGCACTATGCCCTCACATTGACGATATATTGAAATGTTCATCCCAAACCCAAAGAAGATATGACTCTCATTTAGGTAGGACCTTTGGAATCTAAGCTAATTTTTGCTATTAGATGTTTGCTGTTATAAAACCTAAGAGAACATGAAGATTGTTTGCTTTTTATAGTCACAGTATTTAGTCACACCTAGATGTTTGCTTTTATATGGTCACAATATTTAGTCACAATGTTTGCTGTTAGATGTTTATATATTAACTAAGCTAATTTTTCACTGCCATTACAAAAGTGGTAGTGTGTTTGTCTTATATAGTATAAAGATTGAACCCACAAGTGAAAACAGAAGCCAATGTTAAAGGGTTTTAAAAAGTTTCTTTTAGATTTGAAGTTATATTCTGATAAGCATTATACCGCCATCGTTAGTCTTACATTTTAGTGATGGTCACTATTCTAAACAGGTGTGAATGCTTTGATCTTCACAAAGATGGTGTTCCTTACAAACAAGCATGGTCTTGGAAGAAGTCAATGGTAAGAAGGAAGCACACTTTAGTAGATAGAAATGAAGATCAGTATGACATGTTGATTGTTTTTTAACACCCTCCTGTGTATACGTTAGGTACCAGAAGTTTTGAGAAGTATATGAATTTCGACGTAAAAGATGCTCCATATGTTTTATACCGGACTAAACGTGGTGGGGAGGTGACATATCATGGACCTGGGCAGGTACTTCAACAATCTCTTGCATGTTTTTGTCTGCATTTCATTGTTAACATGCTATAAAATTGCCGTGTGAATAGTGCTTCTTCCTGGGTTTAGCCTTTTTTCGAAATGACCCCTAATTTGTGGACTGGAGTTCATCCATGTTACGAATGATTATTAGCCTAGGTTTGCATTAATTAAGAACGCCAATAGAGTTTTAGTAATATAGATTTGAAGTTATGAATATTAATAGTTTTAATATGTTTACTGTGTTGAGCTGTTCACAGAACATAAGAGCTTTAGACAACCATGCCAACAACATCAAAAAACACAAACGAATGCAACAGATAATAATCCTGTATCAAGCCTCGGAAGTCATATTGTGATCGCAAAACATCTTAGCTAAATCATTAATCAATCAATACTAATTTCTGAATGAGGCTACCACCTACACTTAAAAAATTGACAAAAAATACGTACGTCAAAATATCTCAATGCAATGCAAAATTTCAATTCAAAGCATCTCAAATACGAACAAGACTGAATCAATACATGGCAAAACAAAGTTACAAACCATAAAGCACAAATACAAGATCAAGAAGAATAGGAGAATCAACCTAAGCTGTAGAACAGGCTGTCCACTTTAGCTTTTAGCATCTATCAAGCACACTTCCATTTCTAAACCGTCTTTCACACAACACAGCCTAGCATTGTGTCATAAACTTGCACCAGACTCACCTCACATTAATTCAGAATTTCTCTCCTTTTTTAGCGTCTAGGTTTGCCGATACAGGACCAGGAATGCAAGCTTTGTGGACTCAAGTTGATGTTCTTCAAAATTGGCAGGGTGATCCTTGCCTCCCACTAGATTACACTTGGGATTGGGTGGGTTCTAGCTCTGATGATAGCCCTCGAATCACCTCACTGTAATCACTCTTTATCTCTTGCATGCAAAGGTCAAAAAATTGTGCATTACACGAGCTAAAAAGTAAATTAGCCAAATTTTGAAGGTAGAATTCATGGCTTTACAAGTATCTAAGTGGATATGGACTTTCTGGAGAACTTCCTGACTTCAACTTATTGACTGCTCTAGAAACAATGTAAGCAATAAGAACTTATATGTGTATTGTCTCTTCTTTAACTTCTCTACGAATTTCATGTACATCTATATCTATATCTATATGTACATCTCTACGATAAAGCACATAATTTTGGATGCTTATATCTATATCTATATGTACTTCTTTATGCTTATATCTATATCTATATGTAAACTCAATTTTGGATGCAAAAATATGTTCCTCTATCTGAGAATGAAATGTTGTTATTTATTTTTGAACTGTTCATAATAGGTTTCAGTCAAGATTGCAGAGCTAAAGACGACTATAGATGTTGGATTGCTAGATTGTGAGATTGTGAACATTTTGTGAACATTTTGTAGGTTCAGTGAAGCTTTCTATTATTAGGTTCAGTGAAGCTTTCTTTTATTAGGTTCAATGAAGCTTTCCTGTGAGATTGTGAAATTGTGAACATTTTGTTGGTTCAGTGAAGATTTTGTAGGTGGTACACTTGAAGCTTGAAGCTTTCTGGATTGAAGCTTGAAGATTTTGTAGATTTTGTAGCTTGAAGATGAAGATTTTGTAGGTTCAGTGAAGATGAAGATTTTGTAGCTTGAAGCTTGAAGATTTTGTAGGTTCAGTGAAGGCTTGAAGCTTGAAGATTTTGTAGGTGGTACACTTGAAGCTTGAAGATTTTGTAGGTGGTACATTTTGTAGAATTGTGAAATTGTGAACTTTTAAGAGATTGTGAGAATTAGTTTCCTGGATTGTATGTGAGGATGAGTTTCCTGGATTGTATGTGTGAACTTTTAATAGATGAAGCTTTCTTTTACTATTTTTTAATATACTTGAAGCTTTGTGTAGAGAACTTTAGGCTTCATCTATTGTGAAGTAAGCTTTCTGACCTGCATATGAGGGAAACAGAGGGTACAACAACACTGTAGGCTTCATCTATTGTGAAGTAGACATGCATCTCTGAATGAAATGCATGGTAGTAACCGGTGGGGAGTAGTAATACATTTGTCCTGCATATGGGGAAGCAGATTACAGTGTCCTGTAACCGGTGGGGAGAGAAAATAAAATACCCTATCGGTGCAGGAGTGTAGGAAAGTGCATGCTATGCCCATGGTGAAGCATTTAAATGGATGTTATTGTTCAACATGGTTTTCGGCAAATTATACGAAAAGGATCTTACATCCATGCAGTGCATATCCTATATCAATGAAACATCCTATAGAGAGTTAGAACTTTCTTTCACATTCATACTGTTTATCATGATCTTCATGAAAATAGAGTTAGAACTTTCTTTTACTATTTACTTGAAGCTTCCTCAGAGAGAATTAGTTTGAAGGATTGACCTACACATTACATAATGCAATCACCCACCATCAATCATGTGTAACTTAGATGCTAAAGTTAGTAATACATGAAATACCTTAAATAAAATGTTAGTCTAATGTTAGTAGTTTATTGGAACCAGTACAAACTCTTAAGGAACCAGTACAGACTCCTAATGATGTAACTTTCGTATCATACTCCATGGAGAAACAGAGGTTCACGATTGTATGTGAGGATGAGTACGAACTAACTTCCTTCTAAAGTTCATAGTTTTAAACATGTTCCTGAGTGTCTATCTTTCTAAGAAATAAAACATTCAAGTTCTTTATTTTCTGTTTCAGTTTGTTGACCACATCATGAAGTATCAAATTGTGTACGCTCAAGACAAACAGAAGCTGAACACATCATCAAGTATCAAATTGTGTACGCTCAGATCTACGGTTAGGGTTTTCTTTTTTTTGATTTTTTGGGAGAGCTTCTCTCTCTAGAAATTCTAGAGAGAGAAGCTAAAAGTATGCCAAAAATAGAATTGTCAATCTTTATAGGTGTTAAAATAACATGATACGGTGGTTAACCTAATTCAGCTGAGAAAGGTTTAACCTGGAATCTTTGAGTTAATTATTCTTTTCAGAATGGGGAGGATGTTGATGCTAACATCTTAACATCTACGCCCTTTGCGCAACCAGCAAGATCTCCTGTCCTCTTCAATTCATTCAAAAGCCGGGCAAAGGCTACCTAACAAAACTCACCCTCTGTAATTTTGATCGATCACAGTTCTAAATGTAAATTTTGACAAAGTGCGATTGAAGAAATTAAATCCCTACTCATTGGTGATTGAGAATAAAATCCTTCTAATGGTTATTGCAGCAGACAAACTAGCAAATGCAAAAGATTCATGTGTAAAATGTAAGATTCATCATCTCACTCACTCAAGCATCAAGTAGTATATCACTATCTCATTAACATCATCAGTTTAATTTTCTCATCTCATTGAACAAGTATCAACAATCAGAATGTATTCTAACCAAAATCAGTGAATCAAATGGCGTCTCCAATCGCCATTCCCTCCGTTTCTTGCTGAGTGGTCTTCCCTTTCCTGCCTGCTTTCTGTTTATCTTCACAACAGCTATACCCCAAGTGCAATGGCCCAATTCCAGGTCGTAGGAAACGAGCTTGAACACACCATTACTTTCTTGAGGGGAAGCAGGGGTGTCTTCACTGATAGTATACCTGACATACATTGGCTTCTCTTTGAACCTTTCAACCTCTTCTGGAATTCGAATAACTCTTTCTACACCAGGAGAGGACACCTTGAGGGAACACAAAAAATTATCATGTTGTTAGCTAAAACAATGAAATGATGCATGTAGAGTTGGCAACAAAATAGTAGCAAATAATGTCGCGAAGGACACCAAAAGCCTCGAATAATGTCGCGTGCTGGTTATTTAATTGAATGACATTACCTCTTAAAAGTTGTATTTCCCAGAGCCTAATATATATTTCCCAGAGGCAAAGGAATAATATTTCATGAGATATTCCATCGAAATTTTTACTAAATATTTTAAAGAAAGTTAAGACGTCGCGATAACATGCCGTATGAAATATTTTAAAGACGTCGTATTAGAAAAACATTTTAAACACCCACCTTTTTTGTTTACACCCACCTTTTTTGCAGTCCCGAATACGTGCCGTAGGCACGTCCCACGGGCAATCCTAGTATATATATATATATTAAAGAGCAACACCTCCTGGAAACAACAAAAAGGACAGAAAAAGAAAAGGATAAATGACAAAGAAGATTAGCGCCCCCCCCCCCCCCCCCCCCCCCCCCCCCCCCCCCCCCCCCCCCCCCCCCCCCCCCCCCCCCCCCCCCCCCCCCCCCCCCCCAAAAAAAAGTCCTTGAGACTTGAAAAACTTGTGGCTCCCATATGAGAAGTACTAGGTAGGGATAATAGGATTTAATCCACGACATTTTGTAACTACGGTGGATATCTTCTCTATTTGTGCATCTTTTAAACATAAGACCTCAAATGTGGAATGGTCTATTACCACAGTTTACGCTTTCTTTGAATTAGAGGATAGAGAATTATGCTTTTCTGAATTCAAGCAGAGGAGAAGCAACTTAAAGAATGCTTGGGTTTATGTAGGGATTTCAATGTTACTATATCTGACTTTGAACGTTCCAGTGGACGTGGGTCAAATAGAGATATGAGGACCTTCAGAGAATTCATCCAAGACCTTGCATTAATTGATTGCCCCTTTATTGCAGGAAATACACTTGGTCAAATCTCAGAGCTAATCCGACAATGGCAAAACTGGACAGGTTTTTTATCTCAGTTGCTTGGGAGGCAATACACCCTAATTGTATTCAGCACTCACTGCCGAGAATTCACTCTGACCACTGCCCGCTCATCCTAGACACGCAAGCAATCTCCCCTACAATTCACACTACAACAAATTGATGCTACCCCGGCGTTTCTACGCCGGCGTTTAGGTAGAAACGCAGGGGTAGAACCCCGGTTTAAAAGAAAGAAAAAATACCACCTCCCTATGTTATGTACGTATTTGAACAAGTGTGGTTCAAATTATCATGAGGAGATAATCTAAAGGATAATTGATTGTTAAGTTTGAGGAGATTCATAAGGTTTTTGTTGCAACTAGATAAGTTTATCAATTCAGATTAATTTGTTTAAGCTCCATTTTGTTCTTATAAATAAAACAGATTTTGAAATTTTCTAGAAGGTTGATATGAACATTTTATTTGAGATAGCATTATTACATTTGATGACTAAATCTAACGATAGAATAAGATATGATGTTTACACATTCTCAGAACATACAAGTGAGCATTAATCATATTGAAAGAATGTTAAAATTGTCTTTCAAACAATTATTGCTTGTTTTCTCCCTCTTGTGATATTGATTACATGCTTGAATTATAATAAGATGCAAGGATGAATGGCTGTTTGTGATATATGAGTACTTAAGTACATATATGATTATTAGGATAATTTATTTTCAATATTGTTTCTTGTACTAACAATCAGAGAACTGAGTAGAAATCAGGGATTGATGAAGAAGAGTTGAGGTATGAGGAGAAGAAATTTCAGAGGTTTAGGAAGAGGGATCAAGTAGAATTTGAGTAATTTCATCGATGTCTTATAAAGCAGTAACATTCCCTATTTATGCTCTGCGTGTAAACGGTTACATTCGACTAATGACTTTTTGTATTATTTTTTCCTTGTCAAAGAAAGATTTAAGCTACTGAGTCTCAGATAGTGTAGCCCTTGGGACTGTATGGGTTAATAACGTTGTTGGAAATCTGAATTAAATAGATAGTTATTTCTCAGCTATTATTCGCTATCAATTAAAATTAAATATTTAGTGAAATTGTTTACAGGTTGACTTGGGATGCAATATCAAACTTGTGGGTTAGTGCTGACTGGTGGTAACTGAGCTGGTTTGATGGGTTATTAAAATTTCTTGTGAAACTCATTGAGGTACTTATTGTTCTGGATATTGTGGTTAAGCTTGATACTACTATATATAGTCTTCTTCTGAGTTTATGTGAACCTTTGAGAAACTGAAATGCACTTGTGATTAGCTGCTGGGTACCATTACATGTTTTGTTAGTGTACACTACTTACCACTACTGAAATAAAACTGAAACTGCTATGGTTGTGCAGAGGAAAGTTCTTCCCAATAGTACATGTTTATAGGAGATTTTATGTATCTCTTCAATTTGAAAAGTTAGTTCCATGCAGAATTTACCAATTTCCTGCAAATTCTCAATTTTTCGTCTTGTTTAGAATGATGAGAGATGCAAATTGCTATTGTTGTGCTTAGCTGATAAAAAATATGCCACATTTTGTTATAGTTCATAATATTTTGTACTGTTGAAATCACGGAAGCCCTGTTTATAGACTTGCAGTTTGTGTACACTACTATATGACTCCCAACTTGAATGAGTCTGCTAAGTCCCTTTGTTAGGTGTTTAAGACAAATGCGCCATATGGTTGAGTATAGCCCCGATAACTGTAGATGTATTGTTTCACAAACTATTATGCAAGTAAATTGCAATCTTCCTTAGTAACTGAAGTTAAATGGGTTGACATTTGGCAAACTAAATTCCGGTAGAATATTGCATACATCTGCATTATGCATTGCTTACTTTTTGGCAACTGCCCCATCCTGCACAGTCCAGCAGCAAGTAAGGCGCAATTCCTGATCTTGGGTGTAAGGAATATTGTACTGAATGCATCCATCTTGTTTAAGTACTGCATGTTTTCTCCTTAATCATTGTCAGTTAGTTCAACACCCACAATTTTCATATGTATGGATCTTTGTGAAGTATGTAATGGAGGAGCATATTATGAGTTAGTATATGTTTGACTGTGTAGTATGTGTGGCTGCAATATATGTTTGATTGTGTGGTTGTAGTTTTAAAGAGTATGGTTGTTGTTATCTCTCTTTCTTTAGATATTTTGCTTTCAGAATTTTTTTTTTTTAAAAAAAATTTTAAATCTATATTTATCCCGGCTTTTTTTAAACCGCCGGGGTAGATTTTACCCAAAATTGTAAAAAAAAACTACACCGGCATTTTAAAAACGCTAAAACGCCGGAGTAGGTGTTGTAAGGAAAAAGAAGTCAAATGAATATACCCCTATGGCGGCATTTTGAAAACGACGGGTTAGGTTTTCATCTATACTGGCGTTTGCAAAAAACGCTGGTATAGACCCCAACTCTACCGCGACGCCCGATTCCCTGGCATTTGTACCAGCATTTTCAAAAATATCAGTAAGGGCTTCTACGGCGTTTATAAACGCCGGTGTATCCAAAAAAAATGTCGGGTCAAGTGCTTTGTGTTGTAGTGCCACTACTTCAAGTTTGAGAAAGTTTGGCTAACACATGAGAATTTTATTTCCTGCAATTAGAGATGCAATTAGAAACCGGTGACAAAATTTTTCTTGCACGGGTACGACAACTGACATTGTTGCAAAGAAGTTGGTTCTACTTAAGAGAAGAATTCGGAGATGGAGAAATGAGGTATTTGGCCATATCCCAGTGAAAAAAAATGCTACTATAGAAGATGCTACACCTTGAGGTTGAAGTAGAACATAGCCCACATACCGATGATGATCTCAAAACAACCCATAAGGAGTACCTAGACCTTATCAAAACTGAAGTGGTGTGTTGTAGGCAAAGGTCTAGACTGCAATTGATCAAGGAGGGAGATGCAAATGTGAAATTATTCTACTAGATTGCAAATGGCAGGAGACAAATAAATTTTATCTATTCAATATTGGTGAATGGCAGCCTCAGTACCTCACCTCCGATTATTAGATCAAGCTTCGAGGTTCATTTTGAGGAAATTTGTTATTCTAACTCTCAGGCTGATTTTTACATTGATTGGGGAGCATTATATACTACCCAAGATGTAGACTTATTGCATTTGGATGCTCCATTCACATTGGAAGAAGTTCACCGAGCTGTTTTTGACATGAGCGGAGATAAAGCACCGGAACCTGACAGATTCTCTATGAACTTTTACCACAATTTCTGGGGTACCATCAAAGAAGACTTACTTCAAATGTTACTATCGATCCTAAGGGAAGCTTTGACTTAGGAAGACATAACTTCTCCAATATCATGCTAATTCTAAAATGTGAGGGAGTCAATTCAGTCAGTGGGTATAGGCCTATTAGCATGTTGATAGGAGTCAATTCTGATACCATTCAAGATATTCACTAAAGTGCTAGCCAACAGACTCAGTCCAATCCTAGACTCACTAGTCTCGTAATCTCAGAGTGCTTTCCTTAAAGGAAAATATACGGTGGATTGCTTCCTGGTGGCACACGAAGCAATCAACCTTTGCAACAGCAAACACTCAGACACTCTCATGTTGAAGATATATTTCAAGAAGCTTCGATATTGTCAGTTGGGAATTCATTGATCAGATGTTGGTAGCAAGAGGCTTTGGAGCTAGCCGGTGCAGATGGATCCACATGATTCTTCGAACTGCAAAAATCTTCTTTGTCAATAAACAGCGTGGGAGGAAGAATTATTAATTCCAAGAGAGGACATAAGCAAGATGACCCCCTCTCACTAATGTTTTTCATCTTAGCAGTTGATGTTTCAGTCCAGATGATGTCCTGTGGTTGAAGGAATGGATCCTTTTCTCCCCTTCAACTTAGGGGATCTTTATCTTCTCTTGCTATTCTCCAAATTACTGATGACACCCTCTTATTCTGCAAGGGAAATGAACAAGAAGTCCTCAACCTTAAAGTGGTACTTCACATTTTTGCAAATGTGTCAGGTATGACTATGAACTTCAACAAGTTTTCTATTGTATAATTTGCCAACCATACAACAAAACTTCATGCATTCTCAAATATCTTGGATTGTAAGCAAGAGAAGCTCCCCATCAATTTCATTGGTATGCCCCTCACAAGAGGGAAGCTACGGAAAAGTGACTGACAACATCTTATCTTCGGGGGGGCTTGGCTTTATCAATTCAGGGAACTGCCTTTTTGGATGATAAGAAGAATTGATTAGATTAGGAGCAGATTTTTTTGGACAGGGAATGATACAGATGTTTAGGGCACTTCTTGTTTGCAATGGAAACAGATACAGATCTGTCAGCCAAAACAACAGGGGGACTTGGAATACTGGACATGAAAATCTTCAATGAGGCCTTACCCCTCAAATGGTGATGGAAAATAGTATCATCAGACGTTATACTACAATGCCAGCTCTCATAGCTTTGTTTGCCTTACTCAAGCCTCCAACTTCTGGAATGGGGTCTTTCATCTCAAGGAGCAATTCGTGCAAAATGTAGATTGGAAGCTTGGAAGTGGGAAACTTGTCAAATTTTGGACTTCAGGGTGGATTGAGGGGAGCAACATCTCCTCAATATGCCCTGCATTGTTAGCAGCTGCTTGGAACCATGATGTGGATATCCATGCCCACGGAGAGTGGATTAACAATGCTTGATTTTGGAGACCAAGGCTTAACAACATCTCCACTCCTATCCTTAGAGAAGAGAAGAGAAGACTGGTAGTGCGCATTGAACACATACACCCAACTAAAGATGCAGATACACCATCATGGAGACCCAATGAGACTGGTACATTTACTATAAAGTCAGCCTACAACCTCTTTAGCTACTCAGGACTCAAATATCCTTATAACACTGCAACTTGGAAGTCAATAGCTGTAATACCCCGTATTTCTGAAATATATATATGGTTTGAAATATATATAATAAATGAATTTGACTTTGTCCTATAGAAGTTTCTATAGGAGGGATTTATAAGAATTTAATTAAATTGTAATGAAAGGATTTGTGAAACCGGTTTGTGTGTGAAGTAGTGGGGGGGACCCACCGGTTGGAAGCACAGCATGTGCTGTGCTTGTTTGAGTCCACGTGGCACCTAGGGAATGATATTCCTGGGTGTACACGGTATGGAAACCGGGATTAGATGTGGGATTTAATCCCATATCGCTAATTTGAAATGATAAAGTATAATATATATAATATTGCCAAGGATCAAGAGTCACCAATTCGGTTAACCACATTTTGAGAGGCAGCTGTAAATTGTATAAATTGTCCGGGCCCGGGGCAGGGGTGTTACAATAGCACCTCTCAAATGCGAAGTCATTATCTGGCACTTGAGTTGAGAGAAGATTAATTCCAAAGCTTCACTCTTATCCAAAGGATGGTTGGGAGACCTGACATGTACAGCTTGTGCATGCCAGATTGAAACAACCTTCCACATCTTCTTTGAATTCCCTATTGCAGTCACCACCTGGAAATATTTCACCAACATCTTCAACATTTACCCAATGCCACAGTCTATTCATGAATGCTTCTCACTATGGTGTTTTGGCTCACACTTACACCTGGCACCTTCTCACAATTGCAATTTATTGGCGTATTTGGCTAGCTAGAAACAATAGAACTTTTTCTGATAAATTTCATTCTTCGGAAACATTAATTTCTAATGCAAAATTTTGATTTGGCTATTGGCTAGATGGATGTGTCAGCGAGAAGAAGGAGCAGCTCATGCAGGGTGTGGACAGTGTCGGAGCGAGAGCAGTCCTTACTCAAGAAGCTAGCCAAGCAGGGGAGCAGATAGGAAGTGGGGAGGACAGTAACTCTAGGTGATTCAGGCTGATACATTGTCTAGTACTTTATGTTTCTGTTTCTTTATGTTTTAAGCCTGAGGCTGCATATTTTGTCATATGCATATACATTGTCTATGAGTGTTCATGGATGATGGTGTTTTGGGAGGTCTTTCATTAGAGCATCCACAGTCGTGGTTTGCTAAAAAATGGATAAATGCATATTATAGATATAGCAAAGTGAGTTTGCTGCAGTCGTAAATTGCTATAATATAGCAAAAAATATATATTTAAGATCGGACGGATCTTCGAGGTCCGTCCCATGATTTTTAAATAATTTTTTTGAATTTTTTAATAATTAAAACGATTTTTTAAGTTTAAAAAAAACAAAAAAATATTGAGCCCCCCTTCACTGGAAGATCCGTCTAAGGGGAGGGGGGGTATTTTTTTGGTTTTATTATTACGAAATATTTTTTTTCCAAAGCGACAGACTTTGAAGATCCATCTGAAAAATAAAAAATAATTTTTTTTAAAGCGACGGACTGTGAAAATCCGTCTGAGAATTAAAAATTATTTTTTTTAGTGGGACAAGATCCATCCTGTATAATATGCATAATTTCTATATCCGCTCTCATATATAGCAATCGACTGTTGCGAAATCGTCAAAATATGCATAAATAGCAAACGACTGCAGCATTTTTTAAGCTAAAATATGCATAATATGCATAAATAGCAAACGACTGTGGATGCTCTTAGGGGTAGGCTGGTTATAATTAAATTAGGAGCAAAATGCATTGAGTTTGGGCAAGTTGAGGTGTAAGACGAACGTCCGCTACCCTCTCTTTGACCTAATTTGTGGTATTAAAAACCTCTAATCTAATTACAACCCACAACCCTATCTGATCGACCACACAGATGTATCTTGCATTATGTACTAGCTTTAGCTTTACATATATACATACTAATGTGAGGAATGAGATTATCCTACCTTTTGCCAGTAAAAAAAAGACATTTTGTAATCAAAACAAACACGCCACCAAACTGCGCTACATTTCTTTAAAAATTGTTGTACGGTGTCACTTTGCAAAATTCATTTCTCGTTTTCCACATTGTGATTTTCTCCCAGCTCTATCTATATATGTTATACATTTTTTGGTCATTTCTTCTTTTGGGTTTCAGAAAAAACAATAATGATAGTATATGTCTAAACCTAACATGTATATTTATAGGAAGAAGAATGTTGTCGGTAACGATTAGAGTACTAGCTACAATACCTATTAGTCAAAGGAGAATCATTCCAATACTATCGGTCATTTTTCCCACTTTCCTCCACCATTCATCGAGTGATCATGCTATAGACACAAAAAATTATGGATAATTATGAGAATGATATCCTTCTAAACATGATAAGAGAATAGCAGAAATTTTATTTTTTTTCTCTCAATTGAGAAACTATTGGAAAACAAAACAGGAAGTTCAAAATTAAGAAATAAACCTCAGTGTACCTATGCAATTCAATGAAAACATTTTACACTTGCCTCACTTGCTCTAGTAATAATAATATTAAAAGAAGTGTTACTTTTTTTTTTCTAAAAATATGGAAGAAAAAAAAAAGGTAAACCCCCAAAATTATTGCACTTTAGAATGATAACTCCCGACTTTAAACGTTACTGTTTCACCTTAGTAAGGATTATTTTCAGTTACAAATACATATTTTCTACGGCCATTTTCGTTCTCAGAGTGTTTGGGTGCTAAAATTGTTGAAAACTGATTTAGGAGAAATAATTATTATTCTTGGTCACTTTATTCTTTACTGTATACATCTATATATAAGAATTACATTCTTAGAGTAGAAGAAAAGAGATTGAGAGAAGATTGAAGGGTGAGAGATTTGGAGAATCAGTTTCCTATAGATTAGGAAACAGAATATACATATTAGTCCTTACTACATTTCAACACTCCCCCTCAAGTTAGTGCATAGATATTGAATATGCCCAACTTGTCAACAAATTTCAAGAAAAGCCGACTCGAAACTGCCTTGGTCAGGATATCTGCGAGCTGATCTTCTGACTTCACTTTAGATATCTCAATGATTTCATCCAATTTCTCCTTGATGAAGAATCTATCCACCTCTGCATGTTTCGTCCTATCATGTTCAACTGGATTAGCGGCAATATCACATGCTGCTTGACTGTCACAATATACCTTCACAGGTTCATTGCCTAAGTCCTGCAACAAGAGTTTCAGCCATAAAGCTTCCATTATACATAGAGCTTCTCCGCGATACTCAACCTTTGCATTAGATCATGCAACAACATTCTGCTTCTTGCTTCTCCATGTAACTATATTTCCTCCAACATAGGTGAAGTATCCTGAAGTAGAGGGCCTATTAATTATAGATCCTGCCCAATCAGCATCAGTATATGCCTCAACCTTCAAGTAACCATATTTCGCTAATAGGACCCATTTTCCTGGAGCATACTTAATATATCTCAGAATTCTCATCACTGTATCTATGTGATGTTCCTGAGGTGCATGCATAAACCGACTTACCACACTTAAAGCATATGATAAATCTGGCCGTGTATGCACAAGATACATTAGTCGGCCAACCAATCTCTGATATCTTTCCTTATCACAAGGCACATGATTAGATTCGTTGCAAATTTCAGTCCTTCTTCTAATGGTGTACCAATCGGCTGACGAGCAGACATTTTAGTTTCCTTTAATAAATCAAGAGCATACTTTCTTTGAGACAGAAATATACCATTTCTCGAGCGAGAAACTTCAATACCAAGAAAATATCTCAAAGAGCCAAGATCATTCA
Organism: Hemerocallis citrina; assembly: GCA_017893485.1. Classification (NCBI taxonomy): domain Eukaryota; kingdom Viridiplantae; phylum Streptophyta; class Magnoliopsida; order Asparagales; family Asphodelaceae; genus Hemerocallis; species Hemerocallis citrina. Next base: position 2,595,147 of record CM030361.1, on the reverse strand, counting down.
TTTCGAACTCTTGTGACAAGTAGCTCTTCAATGCCATTCTCTCCTCAGGATCATTTCCAGTTACTATCATGTCATCCCCATATATAATGAGAGCAGTAATCTTACCTTCTTTCCTTTTCAGGAATAAGGTATGATCTGAATTACTCTGACAATATTTGAATGTCCTTATTACCTTTGTAAACCTCTCGAACCAAGCTCTTGGCGACTGCTTAAGTCCATACAATGCTTTCTTCAAACGACATACTTTATTGCTGTATTGGACTGGTCTGTTCGACCCTGGTGCAAGATCCATATAAACCTCTTCTGTCAATTCCCCATGTAAAAAAATATTCTTTACATCAAATTGCTCCAACGGCCAGTCAAGATTTACAGCAAGTGACAGTAGGGCTCGAACAGTATTCAATTTTGCCTCAGGTGCGAATGTATCTTCATAATCAATTCCATACGTTTGAGTGTATCCTTTGGCAACCAGCCTTGCTTTGTATCTCTTTATTGAACCATCGGACTTATACTTCACTGTATAAATTCATCTGCATCCTATTGGATTTTTCCCTGCTGGCAGCTCGACTATCTTCTAAGTCTCATTCTTTTTCAGGGACTTCATCTCCTCATCCATAGCTGCTTTCCACCTTGGATTAGTAAGGGCTTCCTGCACACTGTTAGGAATAGATATAGTAGATAATTGATTTACAAATGACTCATTTGATTCCGACAAGCGGTGAATGGATACATAATTACTCATGGGATATTTAACGTTACTAGTAGGATCAGCTTCATAAGTGGGTTTTGGAATACCTATATTAGTACGGTACGGGAGTTCTCTTCTAGGAGCTTCGGACAACGATGACGATTGGCTTTGGAGTTCTGACGGTTCACTCTCACTGAGATTTGGTACTGGTTGTGGAGATGGTTCAGATGGTGCTGGTGGTGGGGATGGCTTATCTTCATGGAGGTTCGGCACTGATTGCAGCTCTTCGTAGAAATTTTCTTCTTCAACCAAGTCTTCATTCGAATGATCGTCACTACTTACATCCTGATTTTCTTCCCTTATATCCGATTGTTCAGTCTGAATAGTAACCACTTCATCATAGGCAAGAGTTTGAACTTCACTTCGGTACTCCCCCTGAAGTTCAACCTCAGAGGAAAAATACATCTCATCTTCATGGAACACAACATCCATAGTCACAAACATCTTTTGAGTTGGTGGGTGATAACACCGATACCCTTTCTTATTCTGTGCATATCCCACGAAAATACAGTGGACAGTTCGAGGAGTTAACTTATTACGTTCATGTTGATGGAGATGAATAAATGCAACACACCCAAACACACGAGGTGGCAAGTTGACGACTTTTTGTGCATTCACAGCTTCAGCTAATGCTTGAAATGGTGTAAGAATGTTTAGAATATTAGAGAGAACTCGGTTGATTAAGTATGCAGCACAAGCAAGGGTGTCTCCCCAATAAATGAGTGGCGTGTTTCCATGGATGAGAGAAGCACGGACCACCTCGAGCAAGTGTCTATTTTTCCTTTCTGCAACCCCATTCTGTTGATGTGTATATGAACATGTAGTCTGGTGAACAATTTCATGTTCCACCAAATATTGTTGCAGATTTGAACTCAGGTACTCTCCGCCATTATCACTCCTAAGAGCTTGAATCTATGATTTATACTGAATCATAATATGCTTGTGAAATTTCGGAAACAAGTCACTAACTTCACTTTTCGACTTCACCAAACAAATCCAGTTCATACGGGTACAGTCATCAATAAATGTCACAAACCATTTGGCACATCCAAATATAGTGGTTTTGGATGGACCCCAAACATCAGAATGAACAATCATAAATGGAAGAGTGCTTCTACTTGGACTTGGAGGAAATGAGACACGGTAACCTTTTGCGAGTTCACACACATCACACCGAAAGGTAGATATATCCAACTTCAAAAATAAACTTGGAAATAATTTCTTCAAATAACCAAAAGAAGCATGGCCTAGGTGTCGATGTCATAGCCAAATATCCGATTTCTTCTTCTCATCTTCGGATCCTTCCACACTTAGAGCTTGAGTCAACTTGCTTGAACTTTCAGATTCTAAATCCAGGTAATAGTGCTTACCATGTCTAACCCTAAACCAATCGTCTTGCGAGTTCAAATATCCTAAACACACAATGTGAAGGCCAAAAGACTACAATACAATGTAAGACAGTAGTTATTTAAGCAACAGATAATAGGTTAAAATTCAAGGATGGCATAACTAGGGCAGTATCTGTAACGCCCCGAATTTCAAAATACACTGAATTCGAGATTCCAAAGAATCTTTATACTTCTTTCGTACAATTTTATAAGGAATTTAAAACTTTTCACTTTACATCAGAATTTACATGAAAACTTTACACTTTACATTTTTACAGCAGAAGCAAATTTACAACATTTAAATAAATGTACATCAACATTTGAATAATCTCTAAGCATCTGTGCTTCTTTAATCTTTATCATGTGATTTACCCTGCATACAAAACTTTGGGTACGTCAGTTTATTCAACCGACGAACATTATACACGGCCATCCTCTCTATGCCGGAAATAGTATAACTCATTTTCCATATTTAACAAACACAAACTTGTCACATATCAAACTAAAGGGAATACCCTACTGATGTCGTGTTGTGATTGTGCACTTAGTCCTTAATGCAATTATTTATATTACATGACACTAATGCACACTTGTTCGGATTCTATGCATCTCATACTACATAGGTCCGAGGACAAGCCTCTTATTCGTTCTTCATCTTTGTAGGGTTCAATCCCTCGTCATGACTTAATTTACTACTGTAACTACGGTAAATATCCTAGATGATCTATGAGTACAAGCTCGTGTACAGAAAACCTGGAGGGGAATCCCACGCCATGTCTTGACTCATCAAGCATGCATTCTGTGGCAATTCAGCCTCCTTCATGACACACGATCCTCTTGCAGTCACCAAACATCCCATAAGTGTCGCCAAGGTCCGATCATTCTGAGTAGTGCCGCCATGTCTTGACGCATCAAGCATGCATTCTGTGGCTTACCCCCGCATCGTAAACTCGAAGCTCTCATACTTGTGTTTTTCTCTCACTTTCATCACCTCTTCACTATGTACTAAATCCTTAAATTTAATGAAATCATGAACAAAATCAATCTCTTAGAGTTAGCCCTCTCACTACTACTGGTCTTATTTCTTTCATTTTACAATGACCCAAACTGGTCTTTTCAATATCAATAATCATAATTATTCATCACTTTCACTTGCCGGTGTGAGTTTTGGCTACACTCTAATTTTCAATTTCAATTCATAATTCATATATTTGAGTTTTCATACTCAATAACATTTCTCTTTTTCAATCACATAATTTCAAATTATTCATGAGTCCATAACCATACATGGAATTCAATTATTCCTTATGTATTTCATCAAATGCCATCTTTACATTAAAATCACAACACTAATTGTATGGTCAAAATGAATATTCACACTTCATAATTTTCACACTATTCTCCAATGAGAATAATTCACATCACATCACTTCATATAATTTTCTTTATTATATTTCCATTCTATCACTTTATTTCGAATTCTTTTGCAAAGTACATCTTCCAGAAAAATATGAGTGCAGAACCATAGTTCTATTCATACATTTGTTCTCAAAAATATACTCTATTATATTTTGATAACTACCAAATTATTTTTCATAAGTCCCACACTTTTTTAGGATAATAATCATATTTTTTCCATAATTTTTAATCATCAAAAACAACCCCAAAAAAATATTTCTTCCGCCAATTTAATACTGGCAACCCATAACCACAAGGAACCAAGCCACAGGCACAGACCACTAGGCCGAATGTGTCGAACGGTATAAAAGAGGTCGAGAGCCTTAAATGCTCTCGGCTGTAACACTGTTATTCTTCTCAAAAATACAAAACAATTATATGGTGCTAACGGAATTCGAACCAGCAACCTGTGAGACAACCCGCACCCACTGTAGCGATTTAGAGCATCCCGACCACTTGAGCTATAAGCTCAGGTTGTCATAGTTCAACTCGCACTCTAATTAAATCAGTTCTCTCTGTTTAGTAGGACATTTCGATGTTCAAGAAGCTCTCATTTAATTTTGCTTTTACTAAACTTGCTGTAAATTTCCAGATTACTTATTCCCAACATAATTTACACTCCAGTATAAAAAATAATTTTTTCCCAATAATTAACACATATTTTCCATATAATTTGGTTAAATTTATATGCTACTACTAACACATTTCTTTTTCGATTTCTTATCAAATTTTGATTTCAATAATCTCTACATTAATTCTCTGTTTTTAATCATTTTACAAACCCACAAATTATATTTTTAGTCATTCATCACAATATTATCACACAAGGTCCATTTAAGCATACAAAACTACATTTGTCATCTGCTAATTTTTGCTTATAGTTCTTGATGCAAATAATAAATTTTTCTTCAAACCATCCATACCTATAATTAATTTACACACAACTTAAATTAAATGATGGAAACACATACAAGCCATTGATTAACATTCCAATCAATTAATAAGCCATTTTTCCAATTAAAATGTACTCTTATTAATCTTTTCCATGCATCATTATTTCAATTCAAATCTAGCATGCTTCCTAGTTAGAAATACGGAAAATCACCCACCTTAATTGGAGAGAAGTCAAATTGCAGCACCTCCTAAAAGTCCTTGCCAAAAGTGCTTTCTCCTCCTTGTCGACGCGCACACGAGCTCCCAAAAATGCCAAACCCTAGCCTCCCCTTGATGCCGGCCTCTCCTTGTTGATGCAAGCAAGACTCCCACACACAACTCTCAATCTTTCAACTCACTTACTAGACTACTAATAATGTATTTTAAACTATAGGTCTTGGAGAATTAATTAGTACAAAATAACTAGGCTAGGGGGGGGGGTATTTATACTAAAAATTTGGGTAAATGGAAGGCTAGGATTAAACTAGGAGTTAGAAACAAAAGGCTAAGATTCAAGGAGGAGTTACAATAACCAATCATGATCAAGTAACCACCACCCATGACTCCATTTGAAATTTCTTTTCCCTTCAATGTCAAAACCGGCCTCACATGTGTGCATTTGCACGTGTACGTGCAATGCACGTGCATGCAACTTGTCTTCATTTAAAAATTGTACATTATATTTTACATAAAAATAATCTTTAAAATGTATTCTACATTACAAGTTGTATTTAAAATAAAAATAGCTCATGAGCTTTAGTTCATGGGCCAAAATAATAATTATAAAAAGATAATAAATAAATTAAATTTGGGCTTTGAAAAGAAAGGCTTTTGTTTATTTGAAAAATATCTTTATATTAAAATAATTAAGGAGCACAAATATATATACATATACTCATCATGAAGAAAATAATCATAAAATTTAATACTATAAAAAAAAATATTGCACGTGCACACTACGTGCAAAATTAAATAATTTTCATAAATGAAAATCGGGGCATTACAGTATCTAAGGTTAGGTTGTTTGTGAGATGTATGGTACCCTCTCCAGTAACAGTGACAGGATCACTATTGATAGTGGACACAGTTGATTTGGTGGATGGTTGAAAACTTTGAACTTGTCTAGAATCAAAAGTCATATGGTCTGTAGCACCCGAATCAATTATCCATGCATTATTCATAACAGAAGCAGAAATATTAAAATCTTACCATCATTACCTGCAGCTGTAACTAATGTAGAGGTGAGTCTAATACTCTTCTCAGCTCCATCAGTTTGTCCCATGGTAGCGGCACAAAAAAAAACAACAGATCTGATCTTCAGCAACCAATAGCAAAGGCCCAGAACAACAACTAGCAACACAACAAACAGCACCCTCCGATAGAATAACTCCTTTTAGATCCGATCTAGATCAAAGCCAAGAGCCCGAACACCAAACAACAACAGCAACTGAATGAAACAGCAGCAACATAGCAAGTGAGACCAGCAATGGTAGAGGGTACAGTGACGTCAGCAACCAAGGGGCTGGCGGCGAACGGTGACCAGCGGGTGGTCGGCCGACGAGGTTGCGACGATGCTCAAGGGGAGCGGCGACTGGGTGTGCATTGTCGACGGAGCAAGACAGCAGTGTTGGAGTGGGTTTCGGCTGCTGTGCTTGGGTGGAAATCAAAGGAGGAGGCGCTGGGAGGTCGTCGGAGGAGGGGTGGATGAAGGGGGCACCAGAGATGGTTCGGGACTCATCGGAGAAGACGAACATTGATGGGTTTCGAGGATTTAGGCGCCGGCGATCGGGAACAGGAACGAGGGGGTTTTGGTGGGTTGTTGTGCTGGCGTTGGGCGACGAGGTTTGAGATGATGGCTGAGCTCGACGACCGGAGGGCGGAGGTGGCCGGAGATGGCACCGGAGAAGGGACACAGGAAGATGGGTTAGAGTTTTGGGCAGGAACAATCGGGGAGAGAGAACAGTCGGGGTGCTGACGATGTTTTGATGGAAACTTCGATGGGCTCACAAGTAGTCGTCGATGGCTGCGGGGTCGTGACGGTGATGGCAGCTGCTTCGACGGGATCGAGGTGGAAGAGTTCGAGGATGAAGTTCGTCGGGATCGGGATTAGTGGTGATCAGAGAACAAGAAAGAGAAGAAAAACAAGTTCGGATCTCTTTTCCTTGCTCTCCACCAAGCTTAGATCTTATTAGGCTCTGATACCATGTTGAAAACTGATTTGGGGAAAATAATTATTATTCTTGTTCACTTTATTCTTTACTATATACATCTATATATAAGAATTATATTCTTAGAGGAGAAGAAAGGAGATTGAGAGAAGATTGAAGGGTAAGAGATTTGGGGAATCAGGAATCTGTTTCCTATAGATTAGGAAACAGAATATACATATTAGTCCTTACTACATTTCAACAAAAATATCTCCAAACAGTTTTCTGCTAGAAGATTTTGTGGAAAAGTATTGTAAATATCATGTTTTCTATTAAATTTCTTAGTAAAAAGTGCATCTAAAAAATGGGCGCTAACTGTGAGAGACAACAAAGCATAATCTAACACTAATATAAACCTTGTGCCATATTGCACATAATTTTCAAAAATGAGAAAACAACTAAGGTTTTTTTTGTTGTTGAAAAATTCATATAATAATATATATATACAATATTGCGATATTTTTAGGTTTGATTAACATACATTATGCTAGTTTAAAATTGTAAGGATAAGGAGCTAATGGGCAGTTTACCTCTAGCACTATTATCGAGTCGGTCGGGTCTGGTCTGATCCCGTATTACCGAACCTGAACATGCATCTCTACTGGTCCAAATATTGGACCCAGTCCCGATCCGTGAGAACTGGGTCCAGTCCCAGTTAAAAAGATGCTACCAATTGGATCCGGGTAGCGGCGAGCGAGTGGTGTCAAGCAGGAGAGGGAGGTTGGGCCTTTTTTTTGTGGTGGTGGTGCGTACGTGTGTGTGTGTGGGGGGGGGGGGGGGGTTAATTGGGAAGAATTTTTTTTGGGGGGGTTTGTCCGGGTCCGAGTCAGATCCATTTTTAGTTGAACTAGACCCAACCCGAAAATATGAAGGGTATCTATTTTAAGATTCGAACCTTACCCGCAATAGACCAACTCCGGATACTGGTCGGGTCCATTTTTAGAGGACCCAAACCCGATCCGAAAATATGAACAAGTCATATTTTATGACTCAAACCCTACCAGCTATATATCAGGTTGATTCCAGTCCAAGCCATGTCCTGGACGGTTCCGGATTTCGGATTTTTTTGATAGTATTGCTAGTTACCTCCTACATTTCTGCTTTTTTTTAATAAAAGGAGGAAAAAAACCTTCCGATCAAAAGTTGCCTTAGCATAATATATTGTATGGATAGTATAACTATGTACAATATTGCACAAAACTTTAAAAAATGAGAATAACTTTAAAAAATGTATAAGTTCATCTAATAGCATCTATACACTATTGCATGATTTTGTAGGTTTGATTAAGTGATAGGATTCCAATTCAAAATTTGAATGGAGCAAGAGTGGTGAGTTGTTTCCTACATTTTCTTATTTTTTTTAGAAAAAAGAAAAAAAAAATTCTAGACAAAAGTGGTTTAACATAATATATTGTATAGAAGAGAACCTGTTTGGTGCCTAAAGTAATTTTCATAGAAGTGTATTGTCACCTTTAAAAGTTAACGGTAACTAACATGTCAAGATTGAAAACTCTTATTGGAGATTACAAAAAGTCAAACTACATCTCTAATCTCTAATCTCTAATATTATAATAGGAGTGTTGGAGTTGTCATTTTCAGACAAACTGTAATTTGTAGATATTCATTTAATCATCTAATCTCAATCATTCATTTTTAAGTGGGAGTTATATTAACCATTAATTTACTTAACTGTTTTTAGTTATCATAATACCCTCAAAGTTCAAATTTATTTACAATATAATTATTTACAAAAGTGTCACTTATATAAAATAAAATTTTGTACTACTAGAGATAATTTGTAAAAAATATATGATGAGTAAAGAAAGTTCTCAAATTCGAGACAAGATTACATCTTATTATTTATTATATAATAAAATAATTTAATTCGATGCACGTAAATTACTAGTCAATTTAGGTTTAAAAAAGGAAAGAGCAGATTTGTCCAATTAACCAGTCTATTTGCTGCAGTGAATGGACTGTCATTGTCTGCTAAGACTGCTATTAATTTTCTGTCATTGTCTGAGTGACCACATTTTTTTATTTATGGCTCTCTCTCGGTCTCTCTCTCTAAGTAGTAATATGTCCAGGCTCCGTTTAGAAAATACCAAATTGATAGTAGTAATATATGCACAATTCCCGCTTGTAGCAGTAATATGTCCAGGCTCCGTTTAGAAAATACCAAATTGATATTAGTAATATATGCACAATTCCCGCTTGTAGCATAGACAATTCTTATTACTTAATCTTAGTTCTAGGGACGACCTCAATATGTCATGCCAACCAGTATGATGAATACATCAAATAGTTTTTTGGGGGAGGCATGAAATGAATTGAAAAAGTCGTAACAAAAAGAAGTGGTACTGAGATCATTTGCCCTATTTGTGCGAATAGAATTCGGATGGATCTATCCCCGGAGTAGAACATGAACCTAAAAGAAAAGAATTGAAAGGACCCATTCGAGAACAAGAAAATAACATCGTGATTTGAATCTCGACGAAACAATACATCAATGAGAGGTTAATTCAATAATATATATATATATATATATAATAATAATAATAATAATAATAAAATACAAAGGAAGCTATCAAGTGGCTCTCCTTCAATCCCCCAAAAATCAAAGGCCCAGATCTAACCTCGCAAAACACATTTTTTCCCCAAAATTTCCCCCCCAACACTCAAATTCCAATCCCCCACCCAAAACAACTCCTTTATTTATTTAATTACTAGTATTACCCTATGCAAATTGCACAAACTAAAATAAATTTGACAGACTCATAAGTTATTGACTATCTACAAATTCTAACAAAAAATATTAACTACAAAATCTTAAATTAGAGAGAAAAAAAGGGTGATAAGGTACATATGATGGTGTTGTGAGTAGTAGTGACGTTCTCTGAGTTCGACCGAAACCATCTTATCGTTCAGCTTCATCAAAAACCTCAAGCCCATCCCCAAAACTGAAAAAGGAACACGAAAATTAAAGAAATAAAACATAATAATAATATTGAAATTCAAGAACAACAGTGCAGAACAGTGGCGTTGTTGAGTTCAATCGAGACCGTCTCGCTGTTCAACTTCATCAAAACCCTAAAACTCATCCCAAAAATGTAAAAAAGAACACGAAAAGTAAAGAAATAAAACATAATAATGCTAATTAAAAATCAAAAAATCTAAAGAAAAGAGAGAGATACCTTGAGTGTTACTGAAACCATCTTATCGTTCAGCTTCATCAAAAACCTCAAGTCCATCCCTAAAATTGAAAAAAAACACGAAAATTAAAAAAATAAAACATAATAATACTATTAAAAATCAAGAAATCAAATAAGATAAGGAGGTACTTGCAGTGAACAATAGTAGCATTGTTGAGTTCGATCAAGACCGTCTCGTTGTTCAACTTCATCAAAACCCTAAAGCTCAACTCAAAACTGGAAAAAGAACACGAAAAATAAATAAATAAAATATAATAATGCTAATAAAAAATCAAAAAATCTAAAGAAGAAAGAGATACCTTCCGTGAACAGCAGTGACGTTCTTGAGTTCGATCGAGACTGTCTCGTTCAACTTCATCAAAACCCTAAAACTCACCGCAAAACTGAAAAACGAAATCAAAAATCAAAAGAAATAAAACATAATAATGCTAATCAAAAATCAAAAATCGAAAGAAGATGGTGGTACTTGTCGTGAACAACAGTGACATTCTTGAGTTCGGTCGAGTCCTTCTCGTTGTTCGGCTTCATAAAAAACATAAAACTCATCCCCAAAATTGAAAAAAAAAGAACACGCAAATTAAAGAAATAAAAAAATAATAATAGTAATAAAAGATAATGAAATCAAAATAAGAGAGGGAGGACGTGTTGTGAACAACTCTGGCTTTTTTGAGTTCTGAAATTATCTAGGCGGTAGGCCCTCATCGGCAGCCCTACTATCGCTTGGTGACTTTTAGAACACTGAACACAACATATTAATACACGGTATTTTTGAGACATTATTCAGCTAGCTGAAAAAACTATTACTCGGTGTCAATCCTTAATACAGGGTACATCCACCTTACTTTATTGAAAGTAATAATCAAACTGCAATTCCAATATGTACTGTAAAAATTTGAACACACTATGAAGGCTAATACACTATTGCATAGATCTTATGACAAACCCAAGGTACATCAAATTATCCAGGATTAACCCTAATTACATTAAACATACCAAGTCTACTTTGTACTCCCAAAAAAAGTACGAAAGAAAATAGAACAAAATTAAAATTGATCCTAACTTTTAGATTATCAAAGTAAATAACATACCACACACCATGATGCTAATTGCTATTTTTGTTCTCCTTTCTCTATTTCAAAATAAAAAAATGAGAAATGGGGTAGGCCTATTAGCTTAAGATATATATAAATACGCAGAAATGTTCAGTCATCTTATTAAGAACTTGATCATCTTTTTTGTACAATTTATCTCACATTCCTTTCTTACTTCGTTTGCTGATTTCAATTAGATGATCCTTTTGATATCCTGCAACAATCTTGGTATTATAGACTCAGACAGAATACACTTAAGAAATATATATTCATTTGATTGCAAAAGTGCTTCATGAGTTTCCTAAGCTCCTAATTTCCTATGCAACTTTCACATAATGTCAATGGTAATTTACCAACCTGATTTAAAACTCCCCTAGTTATATCCCGACCATAATCATTCAGCCGAAATGCTTTGAATGTGGAACCCTTTGATGTTTTAACAACCATGATTGTATTCTTATGAAAAACTTAATTCTTATACTTAACCCGGAGCTCCTACTTTGATTGCTAATCGCACGGGTTTCTCTCCACTAAATTTTCATATTTTTTTCTTCTAGGCATATTTTAATTCGACCCAATAGGAATGAGTACCTTGCAGACAATTGCAAATCCAATCCCAAACTCAAACATAAACATCCATAAAAGAGCAATTAGATTTTAAAGAAATGAAGAATGGTAAAAAGGAGGTGTTCGAATACTGATGAAGCAAGAGTGGCCGACGTCGAGGCGGAACACAGATCGAGGTGACCGAGAAGGGTTTGAGGTGCCTGGTGTCTCTCTCTCTGAAAATCTCCTTTTTCTATTTTCCCTGGAGGGCGGGATAGTATGGTTTGGGTTGTTATTGGGTTTAATTGAGATGGGGGACAGAGTTTTGGCATGGGAGATGGAGACGGGCGGGGTCGAGGCAGGATCGACGACGGAAGGCGACGATGGAGGGTAGAGACGGGCGGGATCGGGGCGGGGTGGGCGACGGGCGGCGGTAGGGACGGACAGGTGAGGAGATGTGGGTGGGTTTTGGGGTAGGGAGAGTTAGAGTTTGTGGGTTTTGGGGAGATGTGGAAGGGGAAATATTTTTTTGATGTTTTTTAAATTAATTCTGTTTTGGCAATTGGTGCGGGTTGCACGTGTCAATTCCTACTTTTGCTCGCTTTTCTCTATTTCAAAATAGAGAAAGGAGAGAAGGGGTAGGCCTATTAGCTTAATATATATATAAAATTTCTCTCTCTATCTATCTTATTCAAAAAATTAAGAAAATAAAAATTTTAAAAATTTAATAAAATTTAAAAAACTAAAAAACTTTAAAATTTATAAACTAAAAAAATTAAAAAATTAAAAACTTTAAAAGTAATTCAAATTAATCAAAGGCTTATAAAAAAATTTAAAAAATTATTTCAAAATTAAAAAATTGAAAATTAATTAAAAATATTTAAAATTCAAAAAAAATAAAATAAAAAAATATTTTAAAAATTTTAAAAATTTTAAAAATTTAAAATATCAAAAAATCAAAACTTTAAAAACTTTAAAAACTTTAAAAATAATTCAAAAATAAAGAACTTATAAAAAAAATTCAAATGTAAAAAATTAGATTTTTTTTTAAAATTTACAAATTTTAAATTTTTTTAAATTTCAAAAAAAAAATAATTTTAAAAATTTTAAAAACGAAAAAAATTAAAATTTTAAATTTTAAATTTTAAAGATTTGAAATTTTGAAATTTTTGAAAAATTTGAATATTTGAAAATCTCAAAGCAAATCCAAATCCAAATCAAATGTCAAACCCCAATCAAGAGGTCATTGCCGATATCTGATCCGTTGCTGATTCCGTATTTGTGAATCCCCTCCACCAAATCGAGCGTGAGTATCAAGCGACTCCGTATTGGCAACTCCCCTCCACCGAATCGAGAGTCTCTATATGCGATGCGACGATTCTAATTTCATCTCATTAACCAAATTCTCATTCTAATTTTTAATTTTGTGCATGGGATTACTCAGTTTTTTGCAGACTCGAATTTTGTGTGTGCATGAGATCTAAGTTCAGAGATATATGAATATTGTTTTATTTTTGAGTTTAAATTTTTTTAATTTGGTGATTTATTTGATGAGTTTTTTATTTGTTTTGATTAAGGTGTACGCAAGTGAGAGATGGATTATTTGGTGGCCTCAATTTGGGCTTCCAAACCATAGCAGGACAGGTAAGCTGACCAGCAACCTAAAATAACTTGGCAAATATGCAACATTAATTTCTTTACTATAAGAAAAAATACTATCGTGAAGTGTTCCCTTCACTGATTATTAGAAACCATGGATAACATAACATATAAGAACTTTTAGTGTATGTTTGGATATATAGGATTGAGATGACTGGAGTTTACCAGCGATGGGTGAAAACTCTCCACTCAAGAAAGACAGCTAAAGTAAATTTGTTATTTATCCATTTTGATTTTTTTTATATAAAGGTGCAATGGGGAGACAAAGTGGAGATAAAAAAATGATTAGTTTGGTTTAGAGTTTTGAGAACTTCATGTATTTCATCTTGGTTGAAATAATAATAAAAGGTATTTCAATTGCAAACTGAGTCTCAGATAAACAAATATTTAGATTATTGCTATTGTAGATACCTTCACACATGCACTTGCGTTGCCATTTTATTTAGACATGCTCATAGTGGTTATGGGATTAGAGTAAGCTCTATAAAACCTATATGATAATGTCTTTGCATAACTATTACAAGTATCTAAAAGTGATGCTGATGTTAAAAAAAACTTTATGTAGTGTTTCTAACAAACTATATGCATTCCAGGTAAGTTCAAGCTAATGATTAAGAAGGCATGCGCAATGGTTCAGCTTAAAGGTAGATATACTGCTTCCTCATATATATATACTAGGTTTGCCCGTTGACACGTACCTATGGCACGTCTTCGGAACGATGCACCTGGTTTGATTATATAAAACAGTGTTGGGGGTCCAGCAAATTAATTGAAGTAGCAAACATATTATATGATCAAGCAGTATATTTACCTTTAATCTCAACCATCGCCTTCTTGATCATTAACTTGAACTTACCTGGAATGCATATAGTTTGTTAGAAACACTGCATAATTTTTTTTTTAACTTCAGCATCACTTTTAGATACTTGTAATAGTTATGCAAGGACATTATCATATAGGTTTTATAGAGCTTACTCTTATCTTATAACCACTATGAGCATGTCTAAATAAAATGGTAACGCAAGTGCAGGTGTGAAGGTATTTACAATACCAATAATCTAATCATTTGTTTCTCTGAGACTCAGTTTGCAATTGAAATACCTCTTATTATTATTTCAACCAAAATGAAATACATGAAGTTCTCAAAACTCTAAACCAAACTAATCATTTCTTTTATCTCCACTTTGTCTCCCCATTGCACCTTTATATAAAAAAATCGAAGTGGATAAATAACAAATTTACTTTAGCTGTCTTTCTTGAGTGGAGAGTTTTCACCCTTCACTGGTAACTCCAGTCATCTCAATCCTATATATCCAAACATACACTAAAAGTTCTTATATGTTATGTTATCCATGGTTTCTAATAACCAGTGAAGGGAACACTTCACGATAGTATTTTTTCTTGTAGTAAAGAAATTAATGTTGCATATTTGCCAAGTTATTTTAGGTTGCTGGTCAGCTTACCTGTCTTGCTATGGTTTGGAAGCCCAAATTGAGGCCACCAAATAATCCATCTCTCATTTGTGTACACCTTAAATCAAAACCAATAAAAAATTCATCAAATAAATCACCAAATTAAAAAAAATAAACTAAAAAATAAAATAATATTCATACCTTTCTGAACTTAGATCTCATGCACACACAAAATTCGAGTCTGCAAAAAACTGAGTAATCCCATGCACGCACAAAATTAAAAATTAGAATGAGAATTCGGTTAATGAGATGAAATTAGAGTCGTCGCATCGCATATAGAGGCTCTCGATTTGGTATAGGGGAGTCACCGATATGGAGTCGCTTGATATTCACGCTCGATTTGGTGGAAGGGAGTCACCGATACGGAATCTGCAACAGATCACATATCGGCGACGACCTCTTGATTGGGGTTTGACATTGGATTTGCTTTGGGATTTTTAATTTTTCAAAATTTTCAAATTTTGAAATCTTTTAAAATTTTAAATTTTGAATTTTAAATTTTTTTCATTTTAAAAATTTTTAAATTTGTTTATTTTTTTGAAATTTTAAAAATTTTAAAATTTTGTAAAATTTTTTAAATTTTAAATTTGTTTTATAAAATTTTTGTTTTCAAATTTTTACATTTTTTTAATAATTTTTATAAGTTTTTGATTTTTTGAATTATTTTAAAAGTTTTTAAAGTTTTGATTTTTTGATATTTTTATTTTTTATAATTTTTAAAATATTTTTTTATTTTAAAATTTTTAAAATTTTTTAAATATTTTAAATTAATTTTAAAATTTGAATTATTTTTTTAAAATTTTAAATTTTTTTAATATTTTTTTATAAGTCTTTGATTAATTTGAATTACTTTTAAAGTTTTTAAATTTTTGATTTTTTTTGTTTATAAATTTTAAAGTTTTTTAGTTTTTAAATTTTTTAGAAAATTTTTTAAATTTTTATTTTCTTAATTTTTTGAATAGGATAGAGAGAGAGAGAGAAATAATTAAATAAATAAGGAGTTGTTTTGGGTGGGGATTTGAATTTGAGTGTTGGGGGGGAACTTGTAAGGAGAAAATGTGTTTTGTGATGTTAGATCTGCACCTTTAATTTTTGGGGGATTGAAGGAAAACCACTTAATAGCTTTCTTTGTATTTTATTATATACTAGATTTTCCTGTGGGCACGTGCCTACGACATGTCTTCGGAAAGATACAAAACACGAAAAGCCATGTAAACAGTAAAACAATAATTATGTAGCTCAAGTTTGAATAGTATGACAATAATTAGTTATAAATAAAAGTCTATGTTTCCATTAGTATATGTTGAAAAATAATTATAAATGGGGGTATAAAATTGTTACCGCTGAATCTGGTGTGGGGGCAAACAGATAGTATTTGTGGATTCTTGGGAAACTTTGAATAGCAAACCTATTTACCTGTTCCGCTGGAGTTTGGCCGTCGCTAACGCCGTACACCTGCAAAAAGTGCGAGACACCGGGGTTGTTCCAGGCGACGCACCCTCCGACGCTCAAGTCAGTAATCAAAGAGATTATGAAAGAGCGTAAAAACTGGTGAAAGATTGATTACCTCTTAATGGAGATGGATGGGGGGTATTTATAGGCGTCTTAGGGATCAAATTAGGCATGTAATTCCTGTGTATAGATAAGGAATGTAATCCCTAATTCCCAGTGAAAGGATAGATATGAATCAGGGCCGTTGATTAGTATTAATCAGAAACCCTAATTCTATCCTGCTGGACCGGGTTTATTGCGGGTTGAGACCCGCACCCAGTTGAGGTGGATCCGTTCGCGGGTTTATGGGTCTCTGAGGAGGAGAACCAGTACCCGCTTCAGACCCATTGGAAGGTGAAATTACCATTTTACCCCTAGGCTTTAAGATTCGTTCCTGATTCGGACGGTTCCGATTTAACCCCATTTTTTAGCCATATCATGACCTCGGGTTCGAAGTCCTCGCTAGCGACCCTTTACTCCCCCCCCGAGCTCCTAGCAACCCCCGTCACATACCAAGTCCTCGCCACTCCGGGAGCTACCGCCGCCGTAGCCCCCGCTCTCCCTCGTACGAAGATGAGTCTAGAGGCTCTCCTGATTACCGTCGAAGGGATGACACAGTCTATCGCCGTCTCCATGATATGGAGAGGCGCTTGGGTCAGTTAGACCGAGAAGAAGAGCTTAGAGGAAGGACTCTTCATCCTAGCAGACCTCCTTTTTTCCGAACCATAATGGATGCACCCGTACCAATTGGCTTCAAACCTCCTCAATTTGAGACCTACTCCGGGGAGACTGACCCCGTCGATCACATCGAGAGCTTCAAGACCCTCATGCTCATCCATCAAGCTTCCGATGCTCTGCTCTGCAAAACCTTCCCCGCAACTCTCAAGGGCCCAGCTCGAGAATGGTACTCTCGTCTTGCTCCTTCCTCAATATTTTCCTTCGAGCAATTCGAGACCCTCTTCGTCACCCACTTCGTGAGTAGTCGCAGAACCGAGAATACCAGCATCTCGCTACTCTACCTCCACCAGAAGAAGGGTGAGAAGTTGAGAGACTATGTGAAAAGGTTCACAGCTGAAGCCAGGTCCATAGCATCCCTCGACCAGTCGGTCGCCGCAGCAGCATTTCAATCCAATGTCCTTAACTCCAGCCTCCGCTCCTCCCTCGCCAAAAAGCCCCCGCAGAACTTCTCTGACCTCCTCCTCCGGAGCGAAAAGTATATCCGGGCCGAAGAAGCTGAGCACCGCCCCAACCTAGAGGGGTCTTCCTCCGGGTCTAAAAGAAAGGGAACAGAAGAGGAAGGGGCCAAGAAACTCCAGAAAGATAATGGCGGCCAGCGCCGACCTCCTCCCGGGTTTGAAAAATTTACTCCCCTTAATGCCAACATCTCCACAATTCTCATGGAAGTTGAGAAGGAAGGGGTAATACCTCCTGCACCGAAAATGAACACCCCCGGCAAGAAAAAGGATAAACAGAAGTGGTGCCGTTATCATCGGGACCATGGTCATGACACCAATAATTGTCGGGCCTTGAAAAATGAGATAGAAGCCCTTATCTAGAGGGGACAGCTGACCAGATTCGTGAGAAAGGACCGAGCCGACCTTCCTCCCCCGCCTCGGGGGGCTAACAAGCGTCCAGAGCGCGATGAAACGCCCGACTTCGAGGAGGAGCGTGTCCTACACCTCATCCATGGGGGCCCAATGGGGGGCTCCTCCAACTCCTCTCGAAAGGCATTTATAAGAGAAGTCAACTCGGTCCGTACCACCCCTCCTCCTAAAGGCCTCGGAGTGCCCGTCACATTTTCAGATGAAGATCTCGAGGGCATCCAAACCCCTCACTGTGACGCACTCGTCATCAACCTCCACATGGCGAACTTCAAAGTGGAAAGGATTCTAGTGGACAATGGCAGCTCCGTTAACATCCACTTCCTCGCGGCTTTCAAAGGCCTCAAACTCTCCCAAGACAGACTCAAGCCCGCAGGCTACACGCTCCATGGGTCCACGGGAGTGCCAGTGACTATTGAAGGGGTGATCACCCTCGACGTAACCGCTGGCAAAACTCCTACTACCCGAACGGAGTCTATAGATTTTATGGTTGTGGATGTCCCTGCAGCTTACAATGTCATCCTAGGCCGACCCGGCCTAGCAGCTCTAGAAGTCGTTCCTTCGGCGTACCATCTCAAGATGAAATTTCCCACCCGGGCCGGAGTAGGGGAAGTAAGGAGCAATCAGGAAACGGCTCGTAAGTACTACATGTCCTCCACCCTCGATCGAGTTCTCTCCCTAGAAACTCTGGAAATCCCTCAAGATGTCGCCCGACCAACGTCCGAGCCGGTGGATGAGTTGGAGGAAGTGCTCTTCTCTGAGCAAGATCCAAGCCGAAAGTTCTTTGTTAGCAAGACCCTCCCATCCGCCCTATGTTCCGACATAGTCCAGTGCATTCGAAGGAACCAAGACCTCTTTGCTTGGTCAGCTGCAGACATGCCCGGAATTTCCGAAGAGCTCTTGGTCCACCACCCCAGTGTTGCTCCGGGGTCCAAACCGGTCCAACAGAAGAGGCGCAAGTTCGCTCCCGAGCGCCAACTTGCTATAAAAGAGGAGGTGGATAAGCTCTTGAAGGCGCGATTCATACAGGAGGTAAACTATCCCGAGTGGTTGTCAAACGTAGTGATGGTGAAGAAGTCCAATGGGACTTGAAGGATTTGTATCGATTTCACCAATCTCAACAAGACTTGCCCCAAGGACCCTTTCCCTCTTCCGAGTATTGACACTTTAATTGATGCCACCTCAGGTCATGAACTCCTCAGCTTCATGGATGCCTTCTCAGGCTACAATCAGATCTGGATGTTCTTCCCGGATATCCCTAAGACCTCATTTTTGACCGACCATGGCCTCTATTGCTACAAGGTTATGTCCTTCGGTTTGAAAAATGTGGCTTATCTATACATAGGAATTACATGCCTAATTTGATCCCTAAAATGCCTATAAATACCCTCCATCCATCTCCATTAAGAGGTAATCAATTTTTCACCAGTTTTTACGCTCTTTCATAATCTCTCTGATTACTGACTTGAGCGTCGGAGGGTGCGTCGCCGGGAACAATCCCGGTGTCTCGCACTTTTTGCAGGTGTACGGCGGGAGCGACGGTCAAACTCCGGCGGAACAGGTAAATAGGTTTGCTATTCAAAGTTTTCCAAGAATCCACAAATACTATCTGTTTGCCCCCACACCAGATTCAGCGGTAACAAAAATCTAACTTCTTAGAACTTTAAGTGTGAAAAATAATAAAATTTAATTGTTGAAGAGATATTTGCTATTAAAAATTCTGAAATTTTACAAAACCGAAATCTTAAAATCAAAATTTCTAAGTAAATAAAGAAAGAATGAGTGAGAGATAGAGAAAGAGAGGGGAAAAGAGAGAAATATGAAAAAGTAAAGAGAGAAGAGAGAGATAGTAATAAAGTAATGAGGTTTTTAGGGGGGAAAATTTTGTTTTGGGGTTTGAAATTTTGGAGGAAAAATGTGTTTTGTAAGGTTTGATATGGACCTTTGATTTTGGGGGGGATTGATTGTGAGCCACTTGATAGCTTTCTTTGTAATTTATTATATAGACTAGGTTTGCCTGTTGACACGTGCCTACGGCACGTCTTCGAAATGGTGCACCTTGTTTGATCAAATAAAATAATTTTGGAGGTCCAACAAATTAATTGAAGTAGCAAACATAGAGCAAAAAACATATTATATGATTTTTTTTTTGAATTTTTTTTAAAGTTTATAAATTTTTAAATTTTTAAAAAAATTTAAATTTTAAATTTTCTTAATTTTTTGAATAGAAGAGGAAGGGAGAGAGAGAGAGGAAAAAAAATTTTAAATAAATATAGGAGTTGTTTTGGGTGGGGAATTTGAATTTGAGTTTTGGAGGAGAACTTTTGGGGGAAAAATATATTTTGTGCGATTAGATCTGGACCTTTGATTTTTGGGAGATTGAAGGAGAGCCACTTGATAGCTTTCTTTGTGTTTTATTATATAGACTAGGTTTGCCCGTTGACACGTGCCTACGGCACGTCTTCGGAACGGTGTACCTTGTTTGATCATATAAAATAATTTTGGAGGTCCAGCAAATTAATTGAGCAGCAAACATATTATATGAGAAACTTTTGGGGGTCCAGAAAAAACATATTATATGATTATTATTTTTTTTTGAATTATTTTTGAAGTTTTTAAAATTAAAATTTTTTTTTTGTTTTTTAATTTTTTAAAATTTTCAAAATTTTTATTTTCTTTATTTTTTGAATAGAAGAGGCAGGGAGGGAGAGAGAGAAAAATAAATAAATAAATAAATAAATATAGAAGTTGTTTTGGGTGGGAAATTTGAATTTGAGTTTTGGGGGAAAACTTTTTGGGGGGGGGAACGTTTTGTAAGGTTAGATCTGGGCCTTAATTTTTAGGGGATTGAAGGAGGGCCACTTGATAGCTTTCTTTGGATTTTATTATATAGATTATATAGATATGCTACTTCCTCCACTGTCCTAGTATTATTTCATCAATATCGCTAATATGGTCTTTCTATCTCATAGTGCTTGGTCAGGCCTAATGATTGAGATTCTCTTCTGGTATTACTTAATTAAATATTATACAAATGTTGTAAATTAGTCGAAGTGTATCAAGACTAAATTAAATCCAAAGATAACTTAACTTGAAAATTTGCATGCTTGATGAAAAGGTATTTTGATTATTTTTTTTTTTTTTAATATGCTACTAGCTTTTCCTTTTTGTTTATTAGTCTGTGGAGTTTTATATTATTGTCATGTTGGCTTTATGAAAACTAACAGTTTGATTTATCGCCTCCTCTGTATGTTATTGTATGTTTCTGTTTAAATAATTCTTGTTAGTTCTTACGATACTCAACAAAAAAAACTATACTTAACAAAAAAAACTGCAAAAATTTGGCCTAAATATAAATTGAGTCTTATGATATGATGCAAGTTATTAGATATAGGTAGTTTTTCATTGCTCATTAGATGCTTTATATAGGTTTTTTTTTTTTTTTTTTTTATAATTTTGAAATAAAGATGACAATGCTTTATAGTTGATACAATAAGGTTATCGTATCCGACCATTATAGACCTGACCTCCTATATCCAAACAACTTGTAATAAATAAAAGTACCCAAATATGATATATATTCTTTTCCCCAGATGTCTGGCCTTACCAAGTTAGAGTTCGCTGTCCTAGATGTGTGCAAAATTAATTACCTCGCCTGGAAGTTAGATGCTAAGCTCTATCTTAGTTCCCTGGCCCTAGTACACATGTTGAGTACTCATCCAACAAAAAAGTTTGTTAGTCATGCAGACAAGGCCAAACGATGGTTTTTTTACGTCGCCATCTCCATGCAGACTTGAAGAATGAGTATCTCACGATAGAGATCCAAAAACTCTGTGGGAATTCCTAAAGGATAAATATGACCACCAGAAAGCCATCATCCTCCCAACAGTAAGGAATGAAAAGATCAATCTTCGCTACCAGGACTTTAAGAAGGTATCTGCATACAACTCAGCAATGTTCTACATTGCATCAATGCTTGAGTTGTGAAGAGAACTGGTTACCTAGGAGCAAATGATCGACAAAACCATCTCCATATTCCATACCACCAATGCACTGATCCAATAACAGTATGGAGAGCGAAATTTGCTAAGATTTCTGAACTCATCTCTGTGCTATTAGTTATCGAGGAAATTTCAAATTTCAACTCAATTTCCCCCTCTATATATGTTTTCAAATTCAAAATCTAAATTGAAATTCAAAAACCATCCAAATATTCCTCAAATTTGATTTTGAATTTCAAAAACTATAATTTTAAATTCAAAGTTTAAATTTCAACCCAATCTTCCCTCATTCTAATTTTGAATTTCTAAACCCTAATTCTAAAATCAAAATTGAGAAACAATCCCGGCTCCTCTTCTCCACTTCGGCGTCTACTTTGACCATCGTCACTCTCCTGCACCTCTCCACTCCTCTCGTCATGCGCCACAGTCCCTCCCTAAATAGAAGCAACACAAACTAACAAGAAGCACCAATCTCATAGATTTGATGTCTTTGAGTCTGATTATTTTGACTTTGTTATATAAAACCAAATAGTAGAAAATCGATGAGCCCACCCTGGCGGTTCAAACCCCAATCATGATCACCACCACCCACCCGTACCCTCACTGGCTGCCATCCATGCCGCCGGCAAAGGCATACGCTCAAATTGAAGCCAAAGCCATGATCACCCATCACCACAACCCTCTCGTATCCTCACCGACTGCGGACCAAGCTGCCCACGAGGGCGCGTACTCAAATTGAGGCCGAAGCCACGATCGCCCATCACCGCAACCCTCTCATACCCTCACCGGCTGCTGACGAGGGCACGAGCTCAAATATAAGCCGAAGCCATGATCGCCCATCACCAGACCTGTTGTCCTCCCCCTCGCACCCTTCTCCTCTACAGGCGACGCTGCTCCCACCGTCGACCTAGTCCTCTTAGCGTTGAAACTCCTTACTGCGCCGTCACTTTCCTACACCTCAATCGGACGAGCCAAAAGCCTCACAACACCACACTGACCTAGTCCTCTTAGCATCGAAACTCCTCACTGCGCTGTCACTTTCCTAAACATCAAATCGGACGAGCCAAAAGCCTCACAGCACCACAATGCACCGGAGCGGTGAAGGTGGGTGTGTGTGTGTGTGTGTGTGTGTGTGTGGTGGGGGGGGGGGGGGGACGATGGAGTCCTCCCCCCTCCACTATTTGGCTTTTTTATTTTATTTTTCTTTTCTTTTAAGATTTTTTTTTTTTTGGAGTTTCTCTCTCTGAAAAATCTAGAGAGAGAAACTCTAAGTTGATCAACTATAAATTAACTATTCAATTATCATGTTTAACTAATTGATTAGAAATATAAAACTAGTCAATTCCAAAAAAAAAAAAAAAAAAAAAATCATTTAAAACAATTTGAAAATAGGCATCAATTAGTTGAAATAACCTACAAGAAAATAGAAAAAAGATGGTTTGTGCCCACACTCGAGATACTGAATGTTTTTTAATATGCCAATTTTTGAAACTATTTGTACTTACAGGACAATTGCCGAAGTATTTGCACTCATGGACTCAACAACTAAACTCGTCATTCCCAATAGCGAGTTCAATTGTTTCATCATCGTCGTTGGGACACAGTGTGTTTAGTGCTAATTTTTTGAGAAACTCGTTGTTCCGGACGACAAGTTTAGTTCAAAATTTTTAAGGAAGACTCGTCGTTCCCAATGACAATGACATTTATACTAGACTCGGTATTTATTGGGGACAGCGAGTTTAGTTCAAAATTTTCAATGAAGACTCGTTGTTCCCAACGGTGAGGACATTCACACTACACTGTTAGGAACGACGAGTTTAGCTCAAAAAAATTTATATGAAGTTTTTTTCGAAAATTCACTAAGTACAACAGAATGTTTCACTCTCTGTAAAATTTCCTACATCCTCGTCATTTCCAAAAGCGAGTCTTGTATAAATGTCCTCACCGTTGGAAACGCTGAGTCTTCTTTGAAAATTTTGAACTGAACTCGTTGTTCCAAATAACGAGTCTAATATAAATGTCTTCACCGTTGGGAACGACGAGTCTTTATTAAAAATTTAAAACTGAACTCATCATTAGGAACAATGAGTTTCTCAAAAAATTAGCACTAAACTTGTCGTATTCCAACGACGAGCATGAAACAACTAAACTCGCCGTTAGAAACGTCGAGCTTAGTTGTTGAGTCCATGAGCGCAAATACTTTGGTGACTGTCCGTATTTTACAAATAGTTTCGAAAAATGACTTATAAAAAAAATTAAAAGATACCGTATGGGTGTTGCTTCGACAAATGTATCAAATTATAACTTGTATACGTCAACCAACCTTCACAAAATTTCCATGGCAACATGTTTAGTTTAAGAAACCAAAATAAATAAAAATAGAATAAAATAAAATAGTTGAATTTGAAATACTTTAATTAGTCGTACAAGTAATAAATATATGTAGTTTTTTTTTTTTTTTGGAGGGAAATATATGTAGTTAGTTAGTGGAAGATGTGGACCAAATGATTTCCTGATTGGACCCAACCAATCACGCATAGCCATTAAAGCTGCCAGCTTTCTTTCTATTGTAACTTTACCCATCAAGTTAGATTAGAAATGAGGAGAATCTCATTTCTAATCACAATCTTGTTGATCCTCGAATGTATAAAGGAGACCCGAACAACCCTTCATTGCTCCAACGATGCTATGGTTGTAATCGTATGGGTCAGACTTGAACACCATCAACCTCTTGTTCGCCTTGCCTGATAACCCATTCGTCACAACTCCCCAAATCACCTAAAATTCCGCACCACACCAAAGTCAATATTCGAACCAAACCAAACTAAAACAATATCAGTTTTGTCCTAGAAAGGAGAATATTCCAACCATTGTTGCAGAACGCCGCATGGACGACATAGCCTCTATCGAGAAGGCCTTCCACTAGAGACTGTCCAACTTAATTAGCCGATACATCCAGTACACAAACGGTCTTCGAGCTAACTGAAGTTCATAAAAAAATAGTTTTGAGAGAACTTGATTGAAAAACTGAAGTTCATAAAAAATTAGTTAGAAATTGGAGTACAGGAAATAAAGAAGAGGGTGTGGTATTTATATATAAGAATTAGGGTTAGGGTTAGGGTTAAGGTTAGGGTAAGAAATAGCGGGCATTCATTCAAAGGGTGCGTAAGTTGGTGGTTGTTAGATATGGTGAAGGTTGAAGAGAGATACGGTAGATGAGCACATGATAATTATTTAATTTGGAGTGCACATGATGATTATTTAATAAGCTAATCAGATGCTATGCATGTGGACATGTATCTTCTATTAGCATAAACTGTATAGAAATCAGAATTGGGGGAAAATTATATTTTCTTATTCTTTATTTTTTTGCTGTATACATCTATATATAGAATTACATTCTTGAAGAAGAAGAAAAGAGATTGAGAGAAGATTGGAGAAATGAGAGATTTGGAGAATCTGTTTCCTATATATTAGGAAACAGAATATACAATTGCTATATTTCAACACTCCCCATCAAGTTGGTGCATAGATATCGAACATGCCCAACTTGTCAACAAATTTCAAGAATAGCCGAGTCGAAACAGCTTTGGTTAGGATATCTGCGAGTTGATCTTCTGACTTCACTTTGGATATCTTAATAACTTTCTTATCTAATTTTTCTTTGATGAAGAATCTGTCCACCTCTATATGTTTCATCCTATCATGCTGAACTGAATTAGCCGCAATATCACATGCCGTCTGACTGTCACAATACACCTTCATAGGTTCCTTTGGACCATAGCCTAAGTCCTGCAATAGGAGTTTCGGCCATAAAGCTTCTGTTATACTTAAAGCTACTCCGCGATACTCAGCCTCTGCACTAGAGCGTGCAACAAAATTTTGCTTCTTGCTCCTCCATATAACTAAATTTCCTCCAATAAAGATGAAATATCCTGAAGTGGAGCGCCTATCGGTTGTAGATCCTGCCCAATCAGCATCAGTATATGCCTCAACCTTCAAGTGACCATGTTTCGCAAATAAGACTCCTTTTCCTGGGGCTGACTTAATGTATCTCATAATTCTCATTACTGTGTCCATATGTTGTTCCTGAGGTGCATGCATAAACTGACTTACCACACTTAAAGCATATGACAAATCTGGCCGTGTATGTGCAAGATACATTAGTCGTCCAACCAATCTCTGATATCTTTCCTTATCACAAGGCACTTGATCAGCTACGTTGCATAGTTTTAGTCCTTCTTCCAATGGTGTACTAATCGGTTGACAAGCGGACATTCCAGTTTCCTTCAATAAATCGAGAGCATATTTTCTTTGAGAAAGAAATATCCGCTTTCTTGAGCGAGAAACTTCAATACCAAGGAAGTATCTCAAAGGACCAAGATCTTTCATTTCGAACTCTTGTGACAAGTAGTTCTTTAATGCCTTCATCTCCTCAGGATCATCTCCAGTTACTATCATATCATCAACATAAATAATGAGAGCAGTAATTTTACCTTCTTTCCTTTTTAGGAATAGAGTATGATCAGAATTAATCTGATCGTATCCGAATGTCCTCATTGATTTTGTAAATCTCCCAAACCAGGCTCTTGATGACTGCTTCAATCCATACAATGCTTTCTTCAGACGACATACTTTGTTACTGTATTGGACTGGTCTGTTCGACCCTGGTGGAAGATCCATATAGACTTCTTCTGTCAATTTCTCATGCAAAAATGCATTCTTCACATCAAATTGCTCCAACGGTCAGTCAAGATTTGTAGCAAGTGACAGTAGAACTCGAATAGTGTTGAACTTTGCCACAGGTGCAAATGTTTCGTCATAATCAATTCCATAAGTTTGAGTGTACCATTTGGCAACCAGCATTGCCTTGTACCGCTCTATCGAACCATCTGATTTATATTTCACTGTATAAACCCATTTGCATCCTACTGGCTTCTTCTCTGCTGGCAGCTCGACTATCTCCCAAGTCTCGTTCTTTTTTAAGATTTTCATCTCCTCATCCATAGCTGCTTTCCACCTTGGAACAGTAAGGGCTTCCTGCACACTGTTAGGAATATATACAGTAGATAATTGATTTACAAATGACTTATTTGATTCCGACAAGCGGTGAGTGGATACATAATTACTCCTGGGATATTTGACATTACTAGTGAGATTAGGTTCATAAGTGGGTTTTTGGAATACCTCTATTAGTACAGTACGGGAGTTCTCTTCTAGGAGGTTCGGACAACGATGACGATTGGTTTTTGGGTTCTGATGGTTCACTCTCACTAAAATTCGGTACTGGTTGCAATTCTTCAAGAGGGTCTTCTTGCAATTCTTCATGAGGATCTTACTCCCTTGCTATATCTTCATTCAAGTGTTCGCCATTATTTGTATCCAGTTGTTCGTTCTGCCTGATAATTACTTTATCATACCCAAGAGTCTGAATTTCGCTTCGGTACTCCCCCTGAAGTTCAGTCGTAGAGGAAAAATACATCTCATGTTCATGGAACACCACATCCATAGTCACAAACATCCATTGAATTGGTAGGTGATAGCAACGATACCCTTTCTGATTCATTGCATATCCCACAAAAATACATTTTACTGCTCGGGGGTTAACTTACTCCGCTCGTGTTGATGTAGGTAAACAAATGCGACACACCCAAAGACACGAGATGGCAGGTTGACAACAGTTGGCGCACCCACAGCATTAGTTAGTGCTTGAAGTGGTGTGCTGAAGTTCAGGATATGAGAAGTGACTCGGTTGATTAGGTATGCTGCAGAGGTAAGGACTTCCCCCCAATACATGAGTGGGAGATTGCCATAAATAAGTGAAGCACGGACTACTTCAAGCAAGTGTTTGTTCTTCCTTTCGGCCACACCATTTTGTTGAGGAGTATATGAACATGTAGTCTGGTGAACAATTCCATGTTCCACCAAATATTGTTGTAGATCTGTATTTAGGTACTCGCCACCATTGTCACTTCTGAGAACTTGAATGTGTGCTTTATACTGAGTCATAACCTGCTTATGAAATTTTTGAAATAAACTACTAACTTCTCCTTTGGATTTCATCAAACAAATCCAAGTCATACGAGTGCAGTCATCAATAAATGTAACAAACCATTTAGCTCCTCCAATAGTAGTATTTCTGGATGGACCCCAAACATCAGAGTGAATAATCATAAATGGAATCGTGCTTTTATTCAGATTGTAATGAAAAGAAACACGATGACTTTTTGCTAGTTCACATACATCACAACGAAAACTAGAAATAACCAACTTCGAAAATAAACTGGGAAATAATTTAAGCAAATAGCCAAACGATGCATGTCCTAAACGTCGGTGCCATAGCCAAATTTCTGATTGCTTCTCCCCCTCGGAATTATTAACGGCAAGAGCTTGAATCAACCTGTTTGAACTCTCAGAAACCATATCCAGATAATAGAGTTTTCCACGTCTAACCCCATAACCAATCGTCTTGCGAGTCCGAATATCCTTAAAGACACAAAAAGAAGGCCAAAAAACAACAATACAATGCAGGGTATTAGTAATTTGGGAAACAGATAATAGATTAAAATTTAAGGATGGGACTACTAAACTGTGTCTAATGTAAGATCTTTTGTGAGGGATATGGAACCTTCGCCAGTAACAGGGCAGGATTACCATTGGCAGTGGATACTGTGGATTTGGTGGATGGGTGTAAAGTCTTAACTTGTCTAGAATCAAAAGTCATATGATCGGTAGCACCAGAATCAATTATCCATGTATTATTCATAACAGATGCAGAAATATTAAAAGCCTTACCATCGTTACCTGAAGCTGTAACCAGTGCGGAGGTTTGTTCAATGCTCTTCCCAGCTCCTTCAGCAATTCTGACTGCAATAGTGGATATCTTCTTCCGAGAATCTCTGCTGTGATTCCAGTCATGCGGGTAGCCGATAATCTGATAGCAACGAGCTTTCGTGTGCCCAATTTTGCCGCATTGGGCACACTTCCTTGACTCATAAGTAGATTGATTGAAGCCCTTAGAAGTGCGTGCAGATGATCCAGACTGACCTGTGAGACTTTTGAATGGATGTGGCCGAGCCACCATTGATTGAATGGATGTGGCCGAGCCACCACTGACCGGTGAGGCCGGTGATTCGGCATGTGTAACACTCTCAAGTTTTTTTTTGAAAACTAAGTCTCCAAATTCAATTCCTTCAATTTCTATATCACTTTAATCATAAACTAAGAAAATTATATTTCAGGAAAAATTTTGACAGAATCTCCCTTGTAAATTTTGCCCCGAAACACAAAAAGCTTACGGAATTCTGCTCAAAATTCCGTAGCTCACAATCCACATAATATTTTCATGGGCTCCCCAGGCCAAAATGAGCAGATACACACAGGCAATATAATATAATGCTCTGGGGGCCAAACTCATAACAGATTATCAAATATCAATTGAAACTATAATTTTCTTTGAAAAACGAGGTAAAATTTTAGAAAAATCTTTGTAAAACCTACCACAAAGCCCAGTACTCCACAACGAGGTGGGTACGGGTCACAAACATACCACATCACCCCGCACTATACTCATCGTCATCTTTTACATGCTTATACATCCATAATACAATTTAGATCATAAAATTACCTCTCCTCCTAACTAATTAATACAACAATTTTAAAATAAATCCTCACCCTACAATCTACGCCTCCTCTCTGCACTGATGAGAACCTGTAACAGTAGGGGATCTAGGGTAGTCCTCGGACTCCCCTAACCCCCCAAATACTAAGGGGTTAGCCATTTCTGGTGTGAGTATAATTCATAAATCTAATAAATAAATCAAACTATATAAAGAAAATAAACTGAACTTACAAAGGTTAAGGTATAAAGATTCAACTCGAATCTGAACATTAAAGAATGCAGAATACCTTAGTATCAAGTACTCGGCCAATCTGCATCCGTCTACCTCTTATATATTCATAACTTCACTTCCTTCGCTAAATGCATCATATTATATGATTGTATATACTAGTACATGCACGTGCGATGCACGTGGAGGAAGAAGGAAAAAAAAGGAAATAATTTCCAAACTGATCCACTGTCGAAAATATTTACCAAACTGGTCCACTTTCGCACGTGCATGCGGAGGAAGAAGTAAAAAGACAAAAAAAAGGAAAATAATTTCCAAACTGATCCACTGCTGAAAATATTTACCAAACTGGTCCACTTTCGAAAATATTTACCAAAATGAGTCATTTGGCTTCAAAATGACAAAATGAAAAAAAAAAAAAAATTAATGACAAATACCACTAAGGCCTTCTCCCATTATAATAGTAGAGATATATATATACACACATATACACAACTCATTCACTTTATACCCCATCATAAGCAACACATTAATTCACATTCCATTACTTTTCATTTTGAAATCCCCAACACAAATACTTACATTTCATAATTCCTACCACCTCATCGTTTCTTTATTTCCATAAATACTCACATAAAGTCCCTAACTCTTTTCTTCATACTTTTATAACTACGCACTTCATTTTTCATTCATTTACATCTACGAACTCATGACTCATATACTTAAATACTCATTTTCATTCATAAACCCTTTCTTTCTCAATTTCATATTTCATAACACCGCGTTCATTAATTTCTTATAACCCATATCATCACGTATGCATATATCCACATAATACCACATTAATTCCTGTCTTATGACAAAATATAACACTTCATTACCCATTGCAATTTACTCACATTTCATCACATCATGAACATATCACTTATTAAATACTCATTCTTATCACATCAAAATATGTTTTATAACTCATTCTCATCCCGTTATATCATTTAGCTATTATTCAAGCTAATTAATGACCAACTTACTTTCATCTTCACTTATAACTCAAGTTATCACTGATTTCACTTTCATTCACATCAATTTATATTCCATACCCCCAAACATAATTTGGGCAATAATATATCACACCCCAAAGCCGATAGCTTGGGTAATAATCACCACACCCCAAACGCATAGTCTGGGTAATATCACATCACATCTCAAGAGTTATTAATTCACTTCAATCATTATTCATCTTCACTTATTTAATTCTTCATTTCCATTAATCATAGCCCTATCATGCCCACTCACCCTGCGAATTATGCCAAGGCAGGTAGTTCCCACCATTTCCACAGAAACAGCGGGCAGGTAGTTCCTTGACACAATTCCAAGGTGGAACCACTCATATCATACTGTATTTTACTTTAATGATCACATACATAATATAATTACTTCGTACTATTCATAAGAACACATGCCTCTTTTATTATTCCATTTTAAATTGACCACGTACTGCATTTATTACTTATTTTCATACACTAACTCATAACATGTTTTCCTTCACATTTACTTTATTCACAACTACTTTCTTTCTCATCCACAATTCACAATTCACTTTCTGTACTTCCCGTATTCATTATCATAACACAATTTCTTCATTTAATCCATATTAATACACTTTTCGTATTTTCTGACTCTCATCTCGTAATTACTTATTTAATCTTTATTCATAACTCATAATACACTTACTTCACTATTTCATTTCATCTTACACCAAATACCTCATTCTCTTTCTCATTCACATTTCATATCATATTCATTGTATCTCAGGTCTAGCCTGAAGTATCTATTCTCTCTCCGGTCTATCCGGAGGTATCTGCTCTCCCAGGTCCATCCTGGGGTATCAACTCTCTCTCAGGTCCCACCTGAGGTATCATATCTCTCTCCGGTCTATCCGGAGGTATCTACACTCCCAGGTCCATCCTGGGGTATCAACTCTCTCTCAGGTCCCACCTGAGGTATCATATCTCTCTCCGGTCTATCCGGAGCTATCTACACTCCCAGGTCCATCCTGGGGTATCAACTCTCTCTCAGGTCCCACCTGAGGTATCATATCTCTCTCTGGTCTATCCGGAGGTATCTGCACTCCCAGGTCCATCCTGGTGTATCAACTCTCTCTCAGGTCCCACCTGAGGTATCATATCTCTCTCTGGTCTATCCGGAGGTATCTACACTCCCAGGTCCATCCTGGGGTATCAACTCAAGTCAACCGAAATTATTGCTACTTACATTTACTTTTCATATTAACATCACCCTTTAACATCATAACATCTCATCTTTTATTTAAACTTATTCTCATAAACAATGATCACCATCTCACTTACCCTTTCAATGCATCACACAAAAGAAAATATCACTGCAATTAATATATAAAATCATCACATCATAATATTGCACATCACAATGGTACTATATTATTTATTTGATCATTACCTCACACATCATGAATATACCATACTATTTATTATCTCATTCCCACACGTTTGCATAAGCCCAGTAGATTAACACATCACAACACCATATACACATAGATATATATACACAATACATTACCATCACCCTGAATATTTAAAACCACATCAACCCACCATATACCGACATCTTTATATACATATAACTCATCCCCATATATATATAACTAATCCATCGTCTGTAAATTTATATCAAAACACGAGACGAGTATTTAATCGTCATATCGCATACCAACACCGAACACTAAGTTCCCTTCACACATACACCCTATTTCGGGATTCATATCCATCATTCAAATTATACTAAAATTTTCTTAAAATAACAAATACATAAATACATTCATACTCACATAATAGCCCGTGAAGACTCGAAGCACCATCTCGCCATCCCGCATCCAAAGTCGCCAATATTTCCTATTATCAAGTTTCAACGGAATTAAGGCTCAAATCATCCAAATCAATCACAAAAGCTAATTACCCTATTCCAACCATCACACAAGCGTTTATTGAACGCTTGGGATGCACACGTGCATTGCACGTAACATTCGAATTACTACGAAATTTTATCCCCATGAAATTACTAAAATCACCCCCAAATTATTCTAATGGTTCTACTAAAATTCTACTATTATAAAGGAGAAAATTCTCAAATCTATAATTCTCTTTTACAAACCCAACCCTAATTTAGTAACAACTTGCAAAATCCCCAATAATTTGCTAATCTCTTGCCTCTACAATGCACAACACCTCCTAATCTCCCTACCATAATCCTCTTGCTCAAAATAAATTAATCACACTAAATTTCATACAATAAATAAATCTAAGGTTTACCTTTCCAACATCCTTTCGAAAATCCGATGCTACCACGTTATAGAGAACCCTTCAATTAGTATACCCCTCAGTTTAATTTGGGTTTGGTGAAGGAACGAAGCGGATTTGAGCTTGGAGAAGCCCCGGACGATGGGTTCGATGCTCAGGATTCGGTCGGGATAGAAACAGAAGAAAGGAAAAGGAAAGAAGGAGGAGGGGAGAAGGAAAAAGGTATATATATATATATATATATATATATATATATATATATATATATATATATATATATATATATATATATATAAAATAAGGATATTTTCATATAAGCCCCTCCTATTTCCAAAATATTTCAATTAAACCCAACCATATACTTTAATAATACGAACAGTACAAATACTCTAAATTTATCGCATACTACTCCAAAATTTCAAAATAAAAATAAACAATATTTCTTATCATAAAATCTCAACTCACGGCTCCAATATATCAAGAATACCAATCCACCACAAATATAGACACCAATATCAATATTAAAATTCTCACCACTCCAAATATATAAAAACAGGTATTTTCGGTATTTTACAAATTCGAGGTGTTACAGCATGGGGCCAGTGTTTGCTTTTGCTGTGGTTGGGGGAGTGAAGCAAGTAGGTTTGTTTGATTGTGGGGTAGGACTCGTGATGGGGTCCCTCCATGATTTGCTAGTTGTGCCCGGATGTTCTGCGCGCTTGCCACCATGTCCACACTCTCAGGGCCATTCATGGCGATCTGTGAGGGTTGGTAGTGCGTGTGAAGATGCCGGGAGTTAGGTTGTCTTGCACGTTTGTGGAGCTTGGGCCCAAAGATGGGGTCCCTCCATGATTTGCTAGTTGGGTGCCCAGGTGTTCTGCGCACTTGCCACCATGTCCACTGTAACACCTCGGATTTTAAAATACCGAAAATTATTCGTTTTTATATTTTGTAGGGGTGAGGATTATTTTTAAGTGATATCTTATTTTATTTATTTTCAATATTGATATTGGTACGGATATTTGTGGTAGATTGGTATGATTGATATATTCGGGTCATGAGTTGAGATTTTAGGCGAATAAATATTCTTCATTTTATTTTATACTTTTGGGGGATTATTATAAGTTAATTTTAATGTATTTGGTATTGTTCGTATTATTATAGAAAAGAGTTGGGTTTATTTGTAATATTTTGGATTTGGAGGGTTTATAGGTAAATATACCTTACTATTATTATTAATATATATATTATATTTTTAAAAAAAAAAAAAAAAACCCCTTCCCCATTCCTTCTTCTTTCTTTTCGGGTCTGTTTGGAAACATTTAAGTTGGGGAATGGAAAGGAATGGAATCAAAATGAATGGAGAGGAATGGAAAACAAGGGAAATAGATGAGTTAACTTTATAAGTTGTGTGTGTTTGGCAACTAGTGGAATGGAATTGTTTTTTTTTTCTTTTTCCATTTCCTAGTCTTGTTTGACAAACAATGGAATACTATGGATTACGGCATTTTAAATAACCTATGTTTTCAGGGAACCTATATGTTTTTAAACTCTAAACTCACCTACAGCCTCTACAGCTTCGCATTCTTGATTTTTTTGGAAGAAACAATCTTCGGAAGTTTGTACGTACGAGGAAAAGTAGTAACAGAATTATAACGGTTTTCGGGTTAATAATCCCTACACAAGCTAAGTTCAGTTCCTAATGGAAACATCAGAGATCAACACAAGCGCAAAAAGAAGCTCAATTAATCCATACTGCACAAATCAACACAGGTGCAACAGAAACTAAAAGTCAACATATAACATTAAGCCACATATAACCTTAGATTGATAGCAGAACCCCAAACGCTAAACAATTGGCGGCAAATTGCATGCACATTTCCTAAGTCAACCAACAAAACCCACAATATACAAATCCCCCTATTCTAAAAACCAAACAGTTCATAACAACAAAAAACAGAACAAAAGAAGAAAAAAAAAACAGAGGATACAATCATACAACCATGTGAAGTTCCCCAATCATACAAGACAACTCTCCGAACTACAACCAAACCACCCGAATCCTCACCACCGCCATCCTCTCCACAACCTTCATCGTGGCGGTCCTCGTCGTCATCCACCTCTACATACGTATCGTTCTCCATCGCAGTAGTCCCACCACCAAAGGTCGTCGCAGTAGCATAACTGTAATTCACATCGCAGCTCATGAAACTACAAGCGAAAACCGGACTACTGGGCACAGTCAATCTGCAATTGACTCCTTATCGATGTTTTCTTACAAGAAGGATGGGATAGAGGGTGGAGTTGTGGCAGAGTGCGTGATTTGTTTGAGTGCAGTGGAAGAAGAGGAGATGGTTAGGGCGTTGCAGAGTTGCAAGCACTTGTTCCATGTGGAGTGTATTGACATGTGGCTGAATTCGCATTCAACTTGTCCAGTGTGTAGGGCAGGGGTGCAGGGAGAGGAGGCCGGGGATTTGGGGTTGTTGTCGAGGTTGGGGTCGTCGTTGAGGGGGATGATGAGCTGGGATCGGTCGTCGAGAAGAGTGCAGGGGGTAGGATTGGGAGTTTAGGAATTGTAGACATAATATGTATGCTTTTACATTGTCCATAACAGGGTGGTTGACATCAAGTCCACAACATAATATAGTATTTTGCATGTCATGGTTTTTGTGATAATCTGTGATTTATCATATTCATGGAAGAAGATGATTGTGATAGCAATGGCAATGGTAAGCTCATAATTCTTATCCTTAATTTTTTGGGTGTGTTTTGATAGCTATAATATTTTGTTGTTTAATTTGGGGAAGAAGATCAACTTCTTTTATGTAGACTTTGCGATGTCCATAGATTTATTCCGTTGATTGTTTCAAAATAGATGAATTGTCTTTCTGTTGTATAATCTATATCATCGAGCCAGTTGTACTGGCTGTTTAATTTCTCCAATTTTTTTTTAAAAAAAGCCAAAAAATTATATATATATATATATATATATATATATATATATATATATATATATATATATATATATATATATAATCTATATCGTGGTGGCCTTCATTGACAGGAGATTTGAGCAAACAAGAGTAAATATAAATCAATCTGATGACTTCGACATGAACATGCAGAGCATGTAGGTGTCAGGGGAGATGACTAGATTTATTATTGAAACACTTTCACTGATTAATTTGTTTAATCACTTGTTCCAATAGATAGGAACAAAAATCAGTTGATATCTTGATTCCCCATTCCTTTACACAGCTTTCCGAGGGGGGTGGAGCTGGAATAGAAATCGGTTGAGATCTTTCCCAAGGGAATGAAATTTAGTTGTTTCCTTTATTTTCTTTTTCAAACAAACAGGCTATGGAATAGGATAAGATGGACTTATCCGCAGTATTCCATTCCTTTTCTTAGTTTTTTGGGTTCCCAAACGGGCTCTTCCTTCCTTGTTTTTTTTCTTCCCGATCGGTAGCAGCACCGAAACCGAACCCATTCGGTTCGATTTCTCCCCACCCAAATCCACTTGGTTTCTTCGTCAAATCCAAATTAAATTGGGGGATAGGCTAATTGAAGGGTCCTCTACATCGTGGTAGCGTCGGATTTTCGAAAGGATCTCGAAAAGGTAAACCCTAACTATTTTATTGTATAAAATTGAGTTGGGTTAATTTTTATTGAGTAGGATTATTATGGTAGGAAGATTAGGAGATGTTGAAAGTGGTAGATGGGAGAAATTAGCAAGTTATTAGAGGGATTGCAAGTTGCTAATAAATTAGGGTATTGGATTTGTAAAAGAGAGTATATAGAACATGTTAGAAGTTAGGATTGGTGCATATCATGGTGAAATCATGAAGTTTTAATTTTGGCATAAAGCCAAATTTTAGAATATGTGAAGTGGAGTAAGAAACTTGCTTCTAGCGAGTTTAGAAAATACATGGGAGGTTGTGGAGTAGTGTGAGAGCGTTAATATGAATTTAGAATGAATTTTGTAGATTTAGAACTTAATGGAAATGATTAGAGACTGAAAAGGTTATTTATGCACGCCGGGTGTTCGGTGGAATGCCCGAGCGAGAGTGAAGTGAGAATTTGATACATCCGGTGGTATAATTAAGTCTTATTATTTTTGTTAACCCTAATTTGAGATATTAGGACAAAGGAATTGAAGAAATTAGGAAATAGGAAAATTTTCTTATTAGGAAGTCTCCGATAAATAATTTAGTTCTTGCATTGGGGTCCGAATTTGAAATCCGTTGATGTAGCTCGGCTACTTATGTCATTTGTGACGCGTAGGTGAAAACGGATTCGAATTTGGAGGTCCGTAGGTCACGTTATGAGTTTTAAGCTAATCGGTTATATAATTTTCCAATTAGGTGGGAAAAGTCGAACTTCGACTGGCTACCAGGCGGACGTGGGACATCGTTTGCTCGATCCGTCAAGTGAGTATGTTGTATTTACAACAATTTTATATTGTGGCCGAATTTCGTGGCATTTTGATGTATTTCGTAGAAGTTATGTTAAAAACTGATTTTGAAGGAAAATACAGATTTTTAAGGGCCCGAAACGGAGTTTTTGTGATATGTGAGGAAATTAACTATTTTAAGTATACAAAACCTATATAATGGGTTAATGTGACGTGTTGAAGTATAAAAATTAAATATATTAAATTGTTTATGCCTATTTTTACCCCGTGCATGTTTCGTGCATGTTTTTGGGGATATATGCCGGTATAGT
The DNA here is from genome assembly GCA_017893485.1 of Hemerocallis citrina. NCBI lineage: Eukaryota > Viridiplantae > Streptophyta > Magnoliopsida > Asparagales > Asphodelaceae > Hemerocallis > Hemerocallis citrina. The sequence continues at coordinate 2,557,433 of CM030361.1, read as the reverse complement.
TGATTTGGTATATATGGAGCCTTGTGTATGGGCTAGCATGCTATGGATGGATGCTATAAGATGTAATTAGATGAAATTAGTGATTGTGGTCATGTTTTGGAGACCCGCGTATATATAGTGCATGTTTTATGCTTATTTTGGGGCATATAGGCCCTTATAGGTGATTTTAGTTACATAGAGCATTGTGTATAAGCTTACATGCTATGATTGGTTGTTCTGGAGTTCAATTAGAAGAAATAAGTGATTGTGGCTCTATCTCTTGGAAACCCGCAAATGTGATGTATGTTTGTGATATATATATAGATGATTATGGCTTGTGATGCAATGATTGATGAAATTAGTAAGTGAGTATATGTTTATAGTCTAATTATGTTCGAAATGAATTAATGAGCAATAGTATGATATTATAATGTGATGATTTATACATTTTGATACTTTTACGATATGGAATAATATAACATAGATCTTTTATTAATGTTATAACTTGGCGTATGCCTACATATGATATGATGAGCTTATGTGTTGGATGACAGGGTGTATGCATAATGTGGTATAATAATATGATGATTAATATCGTGGACACCGGTATGCATTAAATTGGTAAGATAAAAGTTAAGATGGTACGTGCTAATAAAATGTGTTATTTATTCACGTGATTAAAGTCAAGATGGTGGCAATTATTAAATTCAAAAGTGCAATACTTGTGTTGATAAAGTAAGATGGAAAGATGAAATGATGAATGCTAATAACAGATGATTTTGTTGACCAGTACCTACAGCAATCCTGGGGGTTTGGGCTAGATCTCCTAATACCCAAGGACCGGCTTGGGGTGCGGTGTTTTCCCTCCTGGCTTCGGCTGGGAGGAAGTACCCAGTTTATCTGGGGTGCGAAGTTTTATCGCCCAAGCTATCGACTTGAGGCCCGGTTTCCCTCGATGACAGCTGTCGCGAGGAAGTACCCAGTTTACCTGGGGTGCAGTGTTTTTCCCTCGATGACAACTGTCGCGAGGAAGTACCCAGTTTACCTGGGGTGCGGTGTTTTTCCCTCCTGGCTATCGGCTGAGAGAAAGTACCCAGTTTACCTGGGGTGTGGTGTTTTTCCCTCGATGACAGACGTCGCGAGGAAGTACCCAGTTTATCTGGGGTGCGGTGTTCCCTCGCTGGCATAGGCTGGGAGGAAGACGTAGCCTCGGACGAGTAAGACTCTGTGTGAGCATCGGTCCGCGTGTTTTACTGGGCTGTCGGCTTTCAGTATATTGGGATACTGTGGCTCACTGGTCGACAAACTAATAAAATAACTAAGTGTAAATAAAATGTGAAAGCAAAGAAAGTGGAACGTGAATTGTGATTGTGAAAGAAAATGGTTGTGAATGAAATGATTATGAAGAGATACGAGTTATGAGTTGTGTATGAAAAGAAATGATAATTGCAGTATGTGGTTAGTTTTAAATGAAAAAGTAAAAGAGGCATGTGTTTATGTGAGTAGTATAAAGTAATTGTGTAATAAGAATGATTATTAAAAGTAAAATACAGTATGATATGAGTGGTATACCTTGGAATTGTGTCAAGGAACTACCTGCCTGCTATTTCCGTGGAAATGGTGGGAACTACCTGCCTTGGCATAATTCGCAGGATGAGTTGGCATGATAGTGGAATGATTAATGGAAATGAAGAATTAAGTAAAGTGGAGATGAATAGTAATTAAAGTGAATTAATAACCAAGCTATCGGTTTGAGATGTGATGTGATATTACCCAGACTATGTGTTTGGGGTGCGGTGATTATTACCCAAGCTATCGGCTTTGGGGTGTGATATATTATTGCCCAAACTATGTTTGGGATATGGAGTATAAATTGATGAGAATGAAAGTGAAATTAATGGTAATTGAGATATTAGTGAAAATGAAAGTAAGTTTAATTCTCAATAAGATTGAGTAGTAACTAAGTGATATAATGAAATGAGAATGAGCTATAAAATATGCTTTTGATGCACTGAGAATAAGCATTCTAATTAGTGATGTGTTAATGATGTGATGAAATGCAAGTACCTCGGAAAGTGAAATGAAATGTAATGTTTGTGTTATACGACATAAATGAGTGCGATATTCTGGGAATGAATGCCTATGTTTATGATGCTATAAAAACAGATAAACGCGAAGTTATGCAATAAAATAAATACTTGTATTATGAGATTTGTTGTGAAAATGGTTATTGAAGAAAGTAGGTTTGTGTCATGAGTTTGTATTCATATACATGGTTATTAAAGAAAGGTAATAACATCATGTAGTTATATTCATATAATTAGTGAAAGGTTGATATGACGATAATTGTGGAAGGATGAATATTTGTGTTAGGGAAGTCAAATTGTAAAGCAATGGATTGTATGTGAATCCGTATTATGCGAATGTAGAATAAGAGTATATATATACGAGGTTGATGTGAAGCATATAGTGAAATGTGTGAAGTTATGGTTAATTAAATAGTTGAATGCAGGTTGGCAAAGTATTTGATATAACATCATATTGGTGATGTTGTATTCAGAATTCAGGTTGCATTATCTTAACTAGATGTTTGTAAGTTTAAATTATTTTCTTTATACCATTTTAATTTAGTTATTAGATTAATAACTATACTCACACCAGAAATGGCTGACCTCTTAGTGTTTGGGAGGTTAGGGAGTCCCTGGACTACCCTAGATCCCCTACTGTTACAGGTCCTCAGCAGCGCAGAGGTGAGGCATAGGTTTGTAGAGTGGAGATTTATTTTTAAAAAGTCTTGTATAAATTAGTTAGGTGAATAGTGAAATTTGTGAGTTAAATTGTATTTTGAATGTAAAAGTACTTGGATATCGATGATGAGTATAGTGTGGGGTAGTATGGTATGTTCTTGACCCGTACCCATCTCGTTGTGGCGTACCGGGCCCTGTGGTAGGTTTTACAAAGGTTTTTCTAAAATTTTTACTACGTTTTCAAAGAAAATTATGGTTTTCAATTGGTAACTGCTATTCTGTTATGAGTTTGGCCCCCAGAGCATGAAATTATATTGCCTGTGTGATTCTGCTCATTTTGGCCTAGGGAGCCCGTGATATTATTGCCTGTGATGTGAGCTACGGAATTTAGAGCAGAATTCCGTAAGCTAATTGTGTTTCGGGGCAGAAATTACAGGGGAAACTCTGCCCAAATTTTTATTGAAATATAACTATTTTAGTTTATATTTAAATTGATATAGAAATTGATAGAATTGAATTTAGAGGTATAGTTTTCAAAAAAAAAAAAATTTGGGGTGTTACATCCACACTCTCGGGGCCATTCATGGCAACCTGCGAGGGTTGGTAGTGCGTGTGAAGATGCTGGGAGTTAGGTTGTCTTGCACGTTTGTGGAGCTTGGGCCCAAAGATGGGGTCCCTCCGTGATGTGCGCTCACTTATCTCAACTTTCAGGGTGTTTGTTTCAACTGTCGTGGAGCGACTGTGTCGCGCCAGAGCTTTCTCCCGCGCCTGTTGTCGCGAACACCATGGATTTGGGGTTCAAGTGTGTGAAGTCGGTGTGTAAGGGGTGTGGGGTGTGGTTGGTCGGGAGTGTCCTACGATGTTGTCGGTGCAGTCTCCACAGCACCTACTATCTGGCTATTGAGCTTGCTACAGCTTAGGCCACTGCCTCGTGACAGCGTCGCCTCTTCCCTCGGATTGGGAGTTTGAGTCGAGATAAGTCTGTGGTGAGAAATCGCCGGAGATAGCTTGAGCATGAGAGAGGTGAAGGTATCCTCTCCACGGCTCTCTCTTGGAGCGTGGTGTTAGGTGGAGTGAGCGAGATAGCTGTTTGGTAAGAAATTGCCTGAGGAAAGCGCTATCGTGTGAGAGGTGAAGGTATCCTCTTCACGGCTATCTCTTTGGTAGTGGCTGTAGGAGCGGCTGGCACGTTTGTAGTATGAGTGGTGGAGTTGGTGGGAGGGTGCGTTCGTTGTGCATGTGCCGTGGGATCAGTTTTCGATCTGCGGGGCTTGGGCCCAAAGATGGGGTCCCTCCCAGCGAGGTGAATGCAGGGAGCGGCAGGTGATAAAATCCTGCCAGACTTGTTTCAGGTGAGTGTGCATGTGTCGTGGAGGCACTGTATGAAGCTAAACTGACGTACTCACAATTTTGCTGGACCGAGCTGGTTTATCGGCCCACCCTCCAGGGTTGTTGGAGGGATTTATTGTTTGTACGCGTCATGTATGTTTTATTTTCTGTCTGTAGTTTGTAATTGGGCCCAGTACTCTGGGTTTGTTTCGTTAAACTCTTATTAATGAAACAGGGTGGCCATATTCCACCTTTTCCCTCAAAATATATATATATATATATATATATATATATATATATATATTAAAGAGCAACACCTCCTGGAAACAACAAAAAGGACAGAAAAAGAAAAGGATAAAGGACAAAGAAGATTAGCCCCCCCCCCCCCCCCCCCCCAAAAAAAAGGGAAAAAAAAATCCTTGAGACTTGAAAAACTTGTGACTCCCATATGAGAAGTAATAGGTAGGGATAATAGGATTTAATCCACGACATTTTGTAACTACGGTGGATATCTTCTCTATTTGTGCATCTTTTAAACATAAGACCTCAAATGTGGAATGGTCTATTACCACAGTTTACGCTTTCTTTGAATTAGAGGATAGAGAATTATGCATTTCTGAATTCAAGCAGAGGAGAAGCAACTTAAAGAATGCTTGGGTTTATGTAGGGATTTCAATGTTACTATATCTGACTTTGAACGTTCCAGTGGACGTGGGTCAAATAGAGATATGAGGACCTTCAGAGAATTCATCCAAGTCCTTGCATTAATTGATTGCCCCTTTATTGCAGGAAATACACTTGGTCAAATCTCAGAGCTAATCCGACAATGGCAAAACTGGACAGGTTTTTTATCTCAGTTGCTTGGGAGGCAATACACCCTAATTGTATTCAGCACTCACTGCCGAGAATTCACTCTGACCACTGCCCGCTCATCCTAGACACGCAAGCAATCTCCCCTACAATTCACACTACAACAAATTGATGCTACCCCGGCGTTTCTACGCCGGCGTTTAGGTAGAAACGCAGGGGTAGAACCCCGGTTTAAAAGAAAGAAAAAATACCACCTCCCTATGTTATGTACGTATTTGAACAAGTGTGGTTCAAATTATCATGAGGAGATAATCTAAAGGAGAATTGATTGTTAAGTTTGAGGAGATTCATAAGGTTTTTGTTGCAACTAGATAAGTTTATCAATTCAGATTAATTTGTTTAAGCTCCATTTTGTTCTTATAAATAAAACAGATTTTGAAATTTTCTAGAAGGTTGATATGAACATTTTATTTGAGATAGCATTATTACATTTGATGACTAAATCTAACGATAGAATAAGATATGATGTTTACACATTCTCAGAACATACAAGTGAGCATTAATCATATTGAAAGAATGTTGAAATTGTCTTTCAAACAATTATTGCTTGTTTTCTCCCTCTTGTGATATTGATTACATGCTTGAATTATAATAAGATGCAAGGATGAATGGCTGTTTGTGATATATGAGTACTTAAGTACATATATGATTATTAGGATATTTTATTTTCAATATTGTTTCTTGTACTAACAATCAGAGAACTGAGTAGAAATCAGGGATTGATGAAGAAGAGTTGAGGTATGAGGAGAAGAAATTTCAGAGGTTTAGGAAGAGGGATTAAGTAGAATTTGAGTAATTTCATCGATGTCTTATAAAGCAGTAACATTCCCTAATTATGCTCTGCGTGTAAACGGTTACATTCGACTAATGACTTTTTGTATTATTTTTTCCTTGTCAAAGAAAGATTTAAGCTACTGAGTCTCAGATAGTGTAGCCCTTGGGACTGTATGGGTTAATAACGTTGTTGGAAATCTGAATTAAATAGATAGTTATTTCTCAGCTATTATTCGCTATCAATTAAAATTAAATATTTAGTGAAATTGTTTACAGGTTGACTTGGGATGCAATATCAAACTTGTGGGTTAGTGCTGACTGGTGGTAACTGAGCTGGTTTGATGGGTTATTAAAATTTCTTGTGAAACTCATTGAGGTACTTATTGTTCTGGATATTGTGGTTAAGCTTGATACTACGATATATAGTCTTCTTCTGAGTTTATGTGAGCCTTTGAGAAACTGAAATGCACTTGTGATTAGCTGCTGGGTACTATTACATGTTTTGTTAGTGTACACTACTTACCACTACTGAAATAAAACTGAAACTGCTATGGTTGTGCAGAGGAAAGTTCTTCCCAATAGTACATGTTTATAGGAGATTATATATATCTCTTCAATTTGGAAAGTTACTTCCATGCAGAATTTACCAATTTCCTGCAAATTCCCAATTTTTCGTCTTGTTTAGAATGATGAGAGATGCAAATTGCTATTGTTGTGCTTAGCTGATAAAAAATATGCCACATTTTGTTATAGTTCATAATATTTTGTACTGTTGAAATCACGGAAGCCCTGCTCATAGACTTGCAGTTTGTGTACACTACTATATGACTCCCAACTTGAATGAGTCTGCTAAGTCCCTTTGTTAGGTGTTTAAGACAAATGCGCCATATGGTTGAGTATAGCCCCGATAACTGTAGATGTATTGTTTCACAAACTATTATGCAAGTAAATTGCAATCTTCCTTAGTAACTGAAGTTAAATGGGTTGGCATTTGGCAAACTAAATTTCGGTAGAACATTGCATACATCTGCATCATGCATTGCTTACTTTTTGGCAACTGCCCCATCCTGCACAGTCCATCAGCAAGTAAGGCGAATGTCCTGATCTTGGGTGTAAGGAATATTGTACTGAATGCATCCATCTTGTTTAAGTACTGCATGTTTTCTCCTTAATCATTGTGAGTTCAACACCCACAATTTTCATATGTATGGACCTTTGTAAAGTATGTAATGGAGGAGCATATTATCAGTTAGTATATTATCAGTTAGTATATGTTTGACTGTGAAGTATGTAAGCGTGGCTGCAATATATGTTTGATTGAAAGTGTGGTTGTAGTTTTAAAGAGTATGGTTGTTGTTATCTCTCTTTCTTTAGATATTTTGCATTCAGAAGTTTTTTTCTAAAAAAAAATTAAAATTTAAAAATATATATCTATCTCGGCTTTTTTTAAACCGCCGGGGTAGATTTTACCCAAAATTGTAAAAAAAACCTGCACCGGCGTTTTAAAAACGCTAAAACGCCGGAGTAGGTGTTGTAAGGAAAAAGAAGCCAAATGAATATACCCCTATGGCGGCATTTTGAAAACGTCGGGTTAGGTTTTCATCTATACTAGCATTTGCAAAAAACGCTGGTATAGACCCCAACTCTACCGCGACGCCCGCTTCCCTGGCATTTGTACTGGCATTTTCAAAAATGTCAGTAAGGGCTTCTATGGCGTTTATAAACGCCGGTGTATCAAAAAAAAAATGTCGGGTCAAGTGCTTTGTGTTGTAGTGCCACTACTTCAAGTTTGAGAAAGTTTGGCTAACACATGAGAATTTTATTTCCTGCAATTAGAGATGCAATTAGAGACTGGTGACAAAACTTTTCTTGCACTGGTACGACAACTGACATTTTTGCAAAGAAGTTGGTTCTACTTAAGAGAAGAATTCGGAGATGGAGAAATGAGGTATTTGGCCATATCCTAGTGAAAAAAAATGCTACTATAGAAGATGCTACACCTTGAGGTTGAAGTAGAACATAGCCCACATACCGATGATGATCTCAAAACAACCCAGAAGGAGTACCAAGACCTTATCAAAACTGAAGTGGTGTGTTGTAGACAAAGGTCTAGACTGCAATTGATCAAGGAGGGAGATGCAAATGTAAAATTATTCTACTAGATTGCAAATGGCAGGAGACAAATAAATTTTATCTATTCAATATTGGTGAATGGCAGCCTCAGTACCTCACCTCCGATTATTAGGTCAAGCTTCGAGGTTCATTTTGAGGAAATTTGTTATTCTAACTCTCAGGCTGATTTTTACATTGATTGGGGAGCATTATATACTACCCAAGATGTAGACTTATTGCATTTGGATGCTCCATTCACATTGGAAGAAGTTCACCGAGCTGTTTTTGACATGAGTGGAGATAAAGCACCGGAACCTGACAGATTCTCTATGAACTTTTACCACAATTTCTGGGGTACCATCAAAGAAGACTTACTTCAAATGTTACTATCGATCCTAAGGGGAGGCTCTGACTTAGGAAGACATAACTACTCCAATATCATGCTGATTCTAAAATGTGAGGGAGTCAATTCAGTCACTGGGTATAGGCTTATTAGCATGTTGAATTGTTCATTCAAGATATTCACTAAAGTGTTAGCCAACAGACTCAGTCCAATCCTAGACTCACTAGTCTCGTAATCTCAGAGTGCTTTCCTTAAGGAAAATATACGGTGGATTGCTTCCTGGTGGCACACGAAGCATTCAACCTTTGCAACAGCAAACACTCAGACACCCTCATGTTGAAGATATATTTCAAGAAGCTTCGATATTGTCAGTTGGGAATTCATTGATCAGATGTTGGTAGCAAGAGGCTTTGGAGCTAGCCGGTGCAGATGGATCCACATGATTCTTCGAAATGCAAAAATCTTCCTTGTCAATAAACAGTGTGGGAGGAAGAATTATTAATTCCAAGAGAGGACATAAGCAAGATGACCCCCTCTCACTAATGTTTTTCATCTTAGCAATTGATGTTTCAGTCCCGATGATGTCCTGTGGTTGAAGGAATAGATCATTTTCTCCCCTTCAACTTAGGGGATCTTTATCTTCTTTTGCTATTCTCCAAATTACTGATGACACCCTCTTATTCTGCAAGGGAAATGAACAAGAAGTCCTCAACCTCAAAGTGGTACTTCACATTTTTGCAAATGTGTCAGGTATGACTATGAACTTCAACAAGTTTTCTATTGTATAATTTGCCAACCCTATAGCAAAACTTCATGCATTCTCAAATATCTTGGATTGTAAGCAAGGGAAGCTCCCCATCAATTTCATTGGTATGCCCCTCACAAGAGGGAAGCTATGGAAAAGTGACTGACAACATCTTATCTTCGGGGGGGGCTTGGCTTTATCAATTCAGGGAACTGCCTTTTTGGATGATAAGAAGAATTGATCAGATTAGGAGCAAATTTTTTTGGACAGGGAATGATACAGATGTTTAGGGCACTTCTTGTTTACAATGGAAACAGATACAGATCTGTCAGCCAAAACAACAGGGGGACTTGGAATACTGGACATGAAAATCTTCAACGAGGCCTTACCCCTCAAATGGCGATGGAAAATAGTATCATCAGACTCCCTAGGAAGTCAAACCCTCCAATCGTTATACTACAATGCCAGCTCTCATAGTTTTGTTTGCCCTACTCAAGCCTCCAACTTCTGGAAGGGGGTCTTTCATCTCAAGGAGCAATTCGTGCAAAATGTAGATTGGAAGCTTGGAAATGGGAAACTTGTCAAATTTTGGACTTCAGGTGGATTGAGGGGAGCAACATCTCCTCAATATGCCCTGCATTGTTAGCAGCTGCTTGGAACCATGATGTAGATATCCATGCCCACGAGTGGATCAACAATGCTTGATTTTTTAGACCAAGGCTTAACAACATCTCCACTCCTATCCTTAGAGAAGAGAAGAGAAGATTGGTAGTGCTCATTGCACACATACACCCAACTAAAGATGCAGATAGACCATCATGGAGACCCAATGAGACTGGTACATTTACTGTAAAGTCAGCCTACAACCTCTTCAGCTACTCAGGACTCAAATATCCTTATAACACTGCAACTTGGAAGTCAATAACACCTCTCAAATGCAAAGTCATTATCTGGCAGTTGAGTTGAGAGAAGATTAATTCCAAAGCTTCACTCTTATCCAAAGGATGGTTAGGAGACCTGACATGTACAGCTTGTGCATGCCAGATTGAAACAACCTTCCACATCTTCTTTGAATTCCTTATTGCAGTCACCACCGGGAAATATTTCACCAACATCTTCAACATTCACACAATGCCACAGTCTATTCATGAATGCTTCTCACTATGGTGCTTTGGCTCACACTCACACAGTCACACCTGGCACCTTCTCACAATTGCAATTTATTGGCGTATTTGGCTAGCTAGAAACGATAGAATTTTTTCTGATAAATTTCATTCTTCGGAAATATTAATTTCTAATGCAAAATTTTGATTTGGCTATTGGCTAGATGGATGTGTCAGCGAGAAGAAGAAGGAGCAGCTCATGCAGGGTGTGGATAGTGTCGGAGCGAGAGCAGTCCTTACTCAAGAAGCTAGCCAAGCAGGGGAGCAGATAGGAAGTGGGGAGGATAGTAACTCTGGGTGATTCAGGCTGATACATTGTCGAGTACTTTATGTTTCTGTTTCTGTTTTATGTTTTAAGGCTGAAGCTGTAGGATAATGGCTCGATTCTGGTATTTGGCATCTACAGTGTTCGAAAGTTTCAGAGCTTCAGTCGACTGGATGGAGGAGCAGTCGACTGTCCAGAGAGAAGTTTTCAAAGACTAAAGATACAGCAGTAGCAGTCGACTGATCAGTCGACTGTCCCGAAGGAATTATCAGTCGACTGGTATGAAGACCAGTCGACTGTCGGCGGGTTTTGGATCCAGATTCGGCCCAATTCGAAAAGGCCCAATAGTTTCCCTATAAATACACCCGTTAGGGTTTTGTAAATTGTAACACCTAATTCGGATTTTGCAGCCGTCATCTCTTGTAAAGGCTTTGTTTGCCCATTGGAGAACATAGTAAAGAAACCCCAACCGCCCCTTGTGGATGTAGGCATCGTTTTGCCGAACCACGTAAATCTTGTGTTCTTGTGTTGCTTGCTTTTCTGTGTTTTCTCGCTGTTTCTCTCGTTTGATTGTTGGTTTGATTTGTATTCCGCACAACAAGTGGTATCAGAGCCAGGTCGAACCAACAGCTCTGATACCATTGCTGCGGTGTTGTGGAAGAAGCTCGAAGACAAATACATGAGGAAAAGTTTGGAGAATCGGCTGTATTTGAAGAAGAGACTTTTTCGCTTCACCTATACGGAAGGTATGTCTATGAATGCTCATGTTGAATCATTTAATAAATTGTTGGCTGATTTGTTAAATTTGGATGAGCAAATTAAGGATGAAGATAAAGCCCTAATTCTGTTGAATTCATTACCTGAAAGTTATGATCATTTGGCAACTACTTTATTATATGGAAAAGATACTGTGAAATATGAAGATGTTGCAAATGCTTTGTTGAATAATGAAACAAGGAGAAGGGATAAAATGGTTGATAGAGAAACTTCTGAAGCTTTGATTGTAAGGGGCAGGACTGAGACCAGATCTGAGTCCAAATCTGGGAAAAAGGGAAACAAATCTCGTTCCAAATCGAGAGGAGTTTCGAAGGACAGGAAAATACCGGCCAAAGATGAATGTGCTTTCTGTCATGAGAGGGGGCATTGGAAAAAGGATTGTCCAAAGCTACGAAATAAGGGAAATTCGACTGCAAATGTGACTGTTGATAATTTAGAAAGTGGCGAGGATTTTTCTTTTGCACTTGCTTCTAGTCCCTCACTTTATCAATAAGTATGGTTTCTTGATACAGCAGCTTCCTATCATATGTCTTGGAAAAAGGAGTGGTTTACTTCTTTGGAGTATATGGATGGTGGTGTAGTTTTGATGGGAAATGATGCGCCTTGTAAGAAGGTAGGAATCGGGAAGATTGAATTGCTAATGCACGATGGTCTTATTAGGGAGCTTTCAGATGTATGGTATGTTCCAGATTTGAAAAAGAATCTGATTTCACTAGGTGCTTTGGAGGCCAGTGGATTGAAATTTGCTAGTGAAGGTGGCATTCTGAAGGTGACTGGCGGATCACTCGTGGTGATGAAAGGGCAAAGAAAAAGGAACTTGTTTTTCTTGCAGGAAAAAACATATTTGGGTGAGGCTGCCAGTGTAACTGAAAGGCCTAAACAGGTTGTTCCCGACTCTACTAGGTTGTGGCATATGCGACTCGGGCATGCAGGAGAAAAGGCCTTGCAGGGGCTTGTGAAGCAAGGGTTGCTTAAAGATGCTAAAGGGTGCAAGTTGGAATTTTGTGAACATTGTGTTTTGGGTAAGCAAACTAGGGTGAAATTTGGTACAGCTGTACATCAGACAAAGGGTATCCTCGATTATGTGCACACAGATGTTTGGGGCCCTACTCAGACACCTTCTATGAGTGGTAGACACTGGTTTGTTACTTTTGTTGATGATTACTCCAGACGAGTTTGGGTATATACCATGAAGCACAAAGATGAAGTTTTGACATTGTTCACAAGTTGGAAGAAGAAAGTTGAAAATCAGACTGGTAGGAAGATTAAGGTTCTGAGGTCAGATAATGGAGGGGAATACAAGAATGATCCGTTTCTGAAGTTGTGTGAAGATGAAGGGATCCAGAGGCACTTCACAGTTAGGAAGACTCCACAGCAAAATGGGGTTGCAGAAAGGATGAACAGAACCTTACTTGAGAAGGTGAGATGTATGTTAGCACAGTCTGGATTGAAGAAGACATTTTGGGCAGAAGCTGTTATATATGCAAGCCACATTGTCAACCGTTTACCATCAGCAGCACTTGAAGGCAAAACGCCTATTGAGGTATGGAGTGGTAAACCTGCATCTGATTATAGTTTTTTGCATATATTTGGTTGTCTTGCTTATTTTCATGTAACTGAAACTAAACTTGATGCAAGAGCCAAAAAGGCTATATTTGTTGGTTTTAGTACTGGTGTCAAAGGTTACAGGTTGTGGTGTTCAGAACAGAAGAAGTTAGTAATCAGCAGGGATGTGACTTTTGATGAGACCAGCATGATTAGCTCGGGACAGTCGACTGGTGGTATGGGACAGTCGACTGGTGAGCAGCAGAAGAGTGGGACAGTTCTCCAACAGGTGAGTGGCAGAATCTCGGGACAGTCGACTGATGTACAGGAGCAGTCGACTGGTGGTCTAGAACAGCAGAAGAGTGGGAGCTCGGGACAGTCGACTGTTGGCAATAACCAGTCGACTGGTAGGAGAGTTCTCCAACAGGTGGAGTTAGAAAAGATGTCAGTTGAAAATCCTGTTCCTGTCCAAGATGAAGATGATGTGGTTGATACTGAGAATGATGAAGAAGTTCATATCCAGCAGATAGAATCAATTGCAGTAAGAAGGCAAAGAAGAGATATCAAACGACCATCTCGTTTTACAGATACAATTGCATTTGCTCTTCCCATTGTGGATGATGAAGTTCCCTCCAACTTCAAAGAAGCCACTAGAAGTTCAGAAAATGCAGATTGGAAAGTTGCTATGGATGAAGAGATGAACTCTCTTCATAAGAATAAGACTTGGGATCTAGTGCAACTACCAAAGGGGAAGAAAGCAATTGGTTGCAAGTGGGTGTATACGAAGAAAGAAGGTCCAAAAGGCAGTGTTCGGTTCAAGACTAGACTAGTTGCAAAGGGGTATGCTCAACAGGAAGGTATTGACTATAATGAAGTGTTCTCTCCAGTTGTGAAGCATCCTTCTATTCGGATTTTGTTAGCATTGGTAGCACAGTTTGATCTTGAATTGACACAGATGGATGTGAAGACTGCATTCTTACATGGGGATCTAGATGAAGAAATTTATATGTTGCAGCCAGATGGGTTTAAGACAGCTAGGAAGGAAAATTGTGTTTGCAGGTTGAAGAAGTCTCTCTATGGGTTGAAGCAATCTCCAAGGCAGTGGTATTTGAGGTTTGACCAGTTTATGAAAGTGCAGGGATATTCCAGAAGTGAGTATGATCATTGTGTCTACTTCAGGAAGTTGCAGAATGGTTCTTTCATATATCTGTTATTATATGTGGATGATATGTTGATTGCCTCTAAAAATGCTAAGGAGATTCAAAATTTGAAGAATCAGCTGAGTTCTGAATTCGAGATGAAGGATCTTGGTGAAGCCAAGAAGATACTTGGGATGGAGATAGCTAGAGACAGGGCAAAGGGCATAGTAAGTTTGACACAGAAGCAATATCTTTTGAAGGTGCTGAAACGGTTTGGTATAGATGAGAAAACTAAACCAGTCAGTACACCCTTAGCCACTTATTTCAGAATTAGTGCTTCTCAGTCTCCAAGTACAGATGAAGATAGACAGTATATGGCTAATGTACCTTACACTAGTGTGGTTGGCAGTTTGATGTATGCTATGGTTTGTACTCGACCAGACATCTCTCAGGCGGTGAGTATGGTTAGTCGATACATGCATGATCCAGGCAAAGAGCATTGGCAAGCAGCTAAATGGATTTTGAGGTACATAAGTGGCACCACAGATGTGGGTTTGAAGTTTGAAAGGGATGACAATATTAGCAGGTTATTGGTTGGATATGTTGATTCAGACTATGCAGGTGATCTAGATAAGAGGCGGTCTACTACAGGCTATTTGTTTACTATGGCTAGAGCACCTATAAGTTGGAGGTCAAATTTGCAGTCCACTGTAGCGTTGTCTACTACTGAGGCTGAATACATGGCGGTTGCTGAGGCCATGAAGGAAGCCATTTGGATTCATGGACTTTTGAAGAGCTTGGGAATTCATCGGGAGAAGGTGGAGGTACACTGTGACAGTCAGAGTGCTATTCATTTAGCGAAGAACCAAGTTCATCATTCGAGGACCAAACATATTGATGTCCGTTATCACTTTGTGCGTGATTTGATAAAGGATGGTGATATTCATTTGGTGAAGATTGGAACAGCTGATAATCCTGCTGATATGTTGACCAAAGTTGTTGGGGCAGTCAAGTTCAAGCATTGCATGAACCTGGCTAATATTTTGCATGTTTGATAATTTGGCATGGGCAGGTTGGGATAGTGCCTTGCTATTGGGATAGTGCTTTGCTAGTGGTTTGTTTAGTATGTGATATCATTCTAAGGTGGAGTTTGGTTTGTTGTTACATTTGGTGATGAGCAGTTGTTTTGGAGTATTTGTGGAGATTGCTTGGGCTACTTGGAAGATTTCACCAAGGTGGAGATTGTTGGATACTTGGAAGATCTCGCCAAGGTGGAGATTGTAGGATAATGGCTCGATTCTGGTATTTGGCATCTGCAGTGTTCGAAAGTTTCAGAGCTTCAGTCGACTGGATGGAGGAGCAGTCGACTGTCCAGAGAGAAGTTTTCAAAGACTAAAGATACAGCAGCAGCAGTCGACTGATCAGTCGACTGTCCCGAAGGAATTATCAGTCGACTGGTATGAAGACCAGTCGACTGTCGGCGGGTTTTGGATCCAGATTCGGCCCAATTCGAAAAGGCCCAATAGTTTCCCTATAAATACACCCGTTAGGGTTTTGTAAATTGTAACACCTAATTCGGATTTTGCAGCCGTCATCTCTTGTAAAGGCTTTGTTTGCCCATTGGAGAACATAGTAAAGAAACCCCAACCGCCCCTTGTGGATGTAGGCATCGTTTTGCCGAACCACGTAAATCTTGTGTTCTTGTGTTGCTTGCTTTTCTGTGTTTTCTCGCTGTTTCTCTCGTTTGATTGTTGGTTGATTTGTATTCCGCACAACAGAAGCTGCATATTTTGTAATAAAACCTATGAGTGTTCATGGATGATGGTGTTTCGGGAGGCCCTAAACCGTTTGGACTTCCGCCACGTCAGCCCCAAACCGCTTGGGCTTGCGCCACGTCAGGCCCAGGGGCAACTGATCGGGCCCCAAACGGGTTCAGACCCGGTTGACTCTGCCTATAAATACCAGACCCTCTGCCCCTTCAAAAGGTAATCAATCTTTCTCCTCTTAAAAGCTCTTGCTACTGTTACTCTTCAGTAACTGACTAGATCGTCGGAGGGCCTGCCCCCTGGATCAACCCCGGTGTTCCTAGGCCGAGTGCACGTACACGAGACCTCCGGATCTGAGCTTCCAGATCCGAGCCAAGCCTCCAGATCCGAGCCGAGCGTTCGACCTCCACCTCACTCCCGCCTACTCCCGATCGGGTTCCTCAGCTGAGGGTCGGGCGTACCATCCAGTACCGAAGCTTCCGCAAAAATACCAATTAAAAAGAACTCATACCTGGTACAGTCACTTCCAAAAACAAACTGCATCAATACCATACATGCATTTCCTTGATAGTGATACCATGTGAAACCTTCTCTTTATGCGGAAACTTCGAGGTTGTAGAAAGAATTAAGAGTTCTACACTTTTCTAACTAACAGGGTGTTTGCTTGACATCTCTTATGAACGAAGTTACTGCATGAAAATTAAGGCAGTTGGAATCGTGCCAACTGTTGTTGGGTTAAACAAATATCAACTGGTGGACTCTAGTGAGTACTGCTTTGCAGCCCAAGTCTAGGTACCTGTACATCGAAGCTGTATTATTGATTTTGAAACGGTCAGTTCATAGTCATTGTTAGTCTGCCTTTTAAGCACATCAATTACTAAGAGTAACCGTGACTTCATCGTTTTGAGCCTTGGTGTAAATGACTTCTTAAATTGACCTCAAGTATTTATTATTCATTCACATCATTATTGATGGTTTGTACCATAAACATTGAAATTCGAGTAGAAACTTTTCACTTTATACTACTTTGCATCATATTCTCTTTGTATCTGAACAACGAAAACAATTCTCTACAGTTGGGGCTGTTTTGTAGTTTATTGTTTTTGTACTATTGTTTTACGCCTTGTAAGACCTTGCTACAGTTATTTTTATGAATATATATTATGGCTGGAGTCGTTGGACTCTATCCGTTTCATCAAAAAAAAGAAAACAATTCTCTACGTATCTAAACAATATTTAAATACATAACATGCATGTATCAAACTTTTTGGTTATTTCTGTAAATCATAAAAATCATACATCGAACATTTGAAATTGCAGATATCCTTTTTTTTTTATTTTTTTATTCTCTGTTTTTGTTGCTTTCCCTTCTATTAAACATGAGTAGAAGGCCATTCGATTTTATTAAAGAATTTGATGACATTTTATTTGAGAAATAAGAGTTTATTTGCATGAGGTAAGCTATTTTTAAAATTATTTTTTCGTTCGGTCATAAAATTTTATATGTTTTTGCCTTTTATATATAATGTCTATCCCTTTTCTATTTTGGAATAAAGAAAGGAAGCTAAAGAAGAAAGTTACATTTATTAACACGCAGTATAGACATTTTTATGAAAAAAAATCTATTTTTATTATATAAAAGCAAGAATAAAATATGTACAAAGTAAATTTGGATCACACATCTTAATTTTATATTATCTTAAATTTAATCTGGCCATAGAAATCTTTCAAATGATTACTAGTAATTTACACGTGCAATGCATTTTTGAATAAAATAGATTTTTTTTAAAGTAAGAATCAGGCGTAGTCTGGATTTGAACCTAAAATCTCATTTATAATAGTTATGCACGTGCAATGCACATGTTGATAGATTTACAAATGACACTAAGGCCTTCTCCCATAAGATATTGATGATGAAGACTGAAGATGAAGATGGAGATTTACATATGCGATGCACGTCTTAATGGATATAGTTTTTTATAAGTAAAAATTCAGAAGTAGTATAGGTTTGAATCTGAGACCTTTTTTATAATAGTTTAAAGCAAGATATCAATTCTCCTCTTTCCTTACTGTGTATGAAGTCAATGATTACTTAAATAGGCTCATCTTTTGTCTGGGACTGCTGTACTTGAATTTGTTCTGTATTGGTTTCGTCTATATCAAGGATCTGATTTCATCTATATCACAATTTTCTACCTTACAAATCCATACTTCTATAAAAGTATATATCAAGGATCTGATTTCATCCATATCGTAATTTATATAAGCTAGCCAAATTTAGCTATATAGCATTATTGCAATGTAAAAACATCTATATAAATGAAATAGTTTATTAAATACTATGAATTGTTTGTTAACAATCTTAAAGTTTCTCAACTTAAAGCAAAATATTTTATGATTATACTTTGTATCCCTCTACAAGGATATATACAAGTTATTAATCTTCGTAGTACTTTTAACTCATAAGGATGCAGGATCCGAGAGATATCCACTATAAAATATATGTATACAGGTTTAATGAAAGCATCTTAATGAAGCAGTTTTGTCCAAATTTTTTGTCCAAAGTCAAGTTTTGGAAAGTGATTTTTGATTAGAAAGGTAATTTTAATTTTATATCATACTTTTATAGAAGTATGGATTTGTAGGAAACTCGAGCTTTGAATGTGGCTACTTACGGACTAGAGAATTTCATGCAGTGTGAATTTCATGCATTTTTCACTGAATCAGTGGATTTAAGGTGCTAAATATCGTATATATGCATTCAGATGATTATCCATTATCATCCATATTAAGTATAGTAGACCAATTTGAAAGAGTTGATCATGTTTTCATTTACAAATGCTTGTCTTTTCATTAGAGGTGAATCAAAAGTAGTTTGCTGATTGTTTAGTTGTTTACTTGCAAGCAAAACTCTATTTATGATTCTGTAAATTATATATGATGACAGGTTTAAAAATGTTGTGATTTGTGAGGTGGAAACACATGAAGATTATATTTATGTGGTTCAAAGTTATTTGCATATGAGATTTTTTGTAATATTGTGATCTTACAATGCTATGTCTTTAGATGAAGGGGAAGAATAGAATTATATTATAGTGCAGAAAACCCTAACGCAGAGACAAAGCCCTTGGGTATATTAGACTCGAGCATCCGGTCAAATTTGTCCCTCAGTTCTTGCAGCTAGGATTCCTTGTATTTCTTGAGTGGTTCAGTTAGTTTCGAAAGTGTAACAGATTGTTGATTCAGACCCAACTGGAACCTCAGTGACAAAGATGTAGGATAATGGCTCGATTCTGGTATTTGGTATCTGCAGTGTTCGAAAGTTTCAGAGCTTCAGTCGACTGGATGGAGGAGCAGTCGACTGTCCAGAGAGGAGTTTTCAAAGACTAAAGATACAGCAGCAGCAGTCGACTGATCAGTCGACTGTCCCGAAGAAAGTACCAGTCGACTGTCGGCGGGTTTTGGATCCAGAATAGGCCCAATTCGAAAGGCCCAATAGTTTCCCTATAAATGCACCCGTTAGGGTTTTGTAAATTGTAACACCTTATTCGGATTTTGCAGCCGTCATCTCTTGTAAAGGCTTTGTTTGCCCATTGGAGATCATAGTAAAGAAACCCCAACCGCCCCTTGTGGATGTAGGCATCGTTTTGCCGAACCACGTAAATCTTGTGTTCTTGTGTTGCTTGCTTTTCTGTGTTTTCTCGCTGTTTCTCTCGTTTGATTGTTGGTTTGATTTGTATTCCGCACAACAAGTGGTATCAGAGCTGTTGGTTCGACCTAGAGGGAGATGGCGGGTGATGCAGATGCAACCAAGGATGTTGTGGGATCAAGTTCGTCAAGAACAACGATTCACAACGCAAAATTTGAAGTTGAAAAATTTGATGGGACAAACAATTTCGGGATGTGGCAATGTGAGGTGTTGGATGTTCTTGTTCAACAAGAACAAGATGTTGCTTTGGAGAAAGAAAAACCTAAGGATATGTCCGAAGCAGATTGGAAGAAGTTGAATCGAGTTGCGTGTGGGACTATTCGGCTCTTTATTGAGAAGGCTCAGAAGTACGATTTGATGAGGGATACCATTGCTGCGGTGTTGTGGAAGAAACTCGAAGACAAATACATGAGGAAAAGTTTGGAGAATCGGCTGTGTTTGAAGAAGAGACTTTTTCGCTTCACCTATACGGAAGGTATGTCTATGAATGCTCATGTTGAATCATTTAATAAATTATTGGCTGATTTGTTAAATTTGGATGAGCAAATTAAAGATGAAGATAAAGCCCTAATTCTGTTGAATTCATTACCTGAAAGTTATGATCATTTAGCAACTACTTTATTATATGGAAAAGATACTGTGAAATATGAAGATGTTGCAAATGCTTTGTTGAATAATGAAACTAGGAGAAGGGATAAAATGGTTGATAGAGAAATTTCTGAAGCTTTGATTGTAAGGGGCAGGACTGAGACCAGATCTGAGTCCAAATCTGGGAAAAAGGGAAACAAATCTCGTTCCAAATCGAGAGGAGTTTCGAAGGACAGGAAAATACCGGCCAAAGATGAATGTGTTTTCTGTCATGAAAGGGGGCATTGGAAAAAGGATTGTCCAAAGCTACGAAATAAGGGAAATTCGACTGCAAATGTGACTGTTGATAATTTAGAAAGTGGCGAGGATTTTTCTTTTGCACTTGCTTCTAGTCCCTCACTTTATCAAGAAGTATGGTTTCTTGATACAGCAGCCTCCTATCATATGTCTTGAAAAAAGGAGTGGTTTACTTCTTTGGAGTATATGGATGGTGGTGTAGTTTTGATGGAAAATGATGCACCTTGTAAGAAGGTAGGAATCGGGAAGGTTGAATTGCTAATGCACGATGGTCTTATTAGAGAGCTTTCAGATGTATGGTATGTTCCAGATTTGAAAAAGAATTTGATTTCACTTGGTGCTTTGGAGGCCAGTGGATTGAAATTTGCTAGTGAAGGTGGCATTCTGAAGGTGACTAGCGGATCACTCGTGGTGATGAAAGGGCAAAGAAAAAGGAACTTGTTTTTCTTGCAGGGAAAAACATATTTGGGTCAGGCTGCCAGTGTAACTGAAAGGCCTAAACAGGTTGTTCCCGACTCTACTAGGTTGTGGCATATGCGACTCGGGCATGCAGGAGAAAAGGCCTTGCAGGGGCTTGTGAAGCAAGGGTTGCTTAAGGATGCTAAAGGGTGCAAGTTGGAATTTTGTGAACATTGTGTTTTGGGTAAGCAAACTAGGGTGAAATTTGGTACAGCTGTACATCAGACAAAGGGTATCCTCGATTATGTGCACACAGATGTTTGGGGCCCTACTCAGACACCTTCTATGAGTGGTAGACACTGGTTTGTTACTTTTGTTGATGATTACTCCAGACGAGTTTGGGTATATACCATGAAGCACAAAGATGAAGTTTTGACATTGTTCACAAGTTGGAAGAAGAAAGTTGAAAATCAGACTGGTAGGAAGATTAAGGTTCTGAGGTCAGATAATGGAGGGGAGTACAAGAACGATCCGTTTCTGAAATTGTGTGAAGATGAAGGGATTCAGAGGCACTTCACAGTTAGGAAGACTCCACAGCAAAATGGGGTTGCAGAAAGGATGAACAGAATCTTACTTGAGAAGGTGAGATGTATGTTAGCACAGTCTGGGTTGAAGAAGACATTTTGGGCAGAAGCTGTTATATATGCAAGCCACATTGTCAACCGTTTACCATCAGCAGCACTTGAAGGCAAAACGCCTATTGAGGTATGGAGTGGTAAACCTGCATCTGATTATAGTTTTTTGCATATATTTGGTTGTCCTGCTTATTTTCATGTAACTGAAACTAAACTTGATGCAAGAGCCAAAAAGGCTATATTTGTTGGTTTTAGTACTGGTGTCAAAGGTTACAGGTTGTGGTGTCCAGAACAGAAGAAGTTAGTAATCAGCAGAGATGTGACTTTTGATGAGACCAGCATGATGAGCTCGGGACAGTCGACTGATGGTATAGGACAGTCGACTGGTGAGCAGCAGAAGAGTAGGACAGTTCTCCAACAGGTGAGTAGCAGAATCTCGGGACAGTCGACTGATGTACAGGAGCAGTCGACTGGTGGTCCAGAACAGCAGAAGAGTGGGAGCTCGGGACAGTCGACTGTTGGCAATAACCAGTCGACTGGTAGGAGAGTTCTCCAACAGGTGGAGTTAGAAAAGTTGTCAGTTGAAAATCCTGTTCCTGTCCAAGATGAAGATGATGTGGTGAATACTGAGAATGATGAAGAAGTTCCTATCCAGCAGGAAGAATCAATTGCAGTAAGAAGGCAAAGAAGAGATATCAAACGACCGTCTCGTTTTACAGATACAGTTGCATTTGCTCTTCCCATTGTGGATGATGAAGTTCCCTCCAACTTCAAAGAAGCCACTAGAAGTTCAGAAAATGCAGATTGCAAAGTTGCTATGGATGAAGAGATGAACTCTCTTCATAAGAATAAGACTTGGGATCTAGTGCAACTACCAAAGGGGAAGAAAGCAATTGGTTGCAAGTGGGTGTATACGAAGAAAGAAGGTCCAAAAGGCAGTGTTCGGTTCAAGGCTAGACTAGTTGCAAAGGGGTATGCTCAACAGGAAGGTATAGACTATAATGAAGTGTTCTCTCCAGTTGTGAAGCATCCTTCTATTCGGATTTTGTTGGCATTGGTAGCACAGTTTGATCTTGAATTGACACAGATGGATGTGAAGACTGCATTCTTACATGGGGATCTAGATGAAGAAATTTATATGTTGCAGCCAGATGGGTTTAAGACAGCTGGGAAGGAAAGTTGTGTTTGCAGGTTGAAGAAGTCTCTCTATGAGTTGAAGCAATCTCCAAGGTAGTGGTATTTGAGGTTTGACCAGTTTATGAAAGTGCAGGGATATTCCAGAAGTGAGTATGATCATTGTGTCTACTTCAGGAAGTTGCAGAATGGTTCTTTTATATATCTGTTATTATATGTGGATGATATGTTGATTGCCTCTAAAAATGCTAAGGAGATTCAAAATTTGAAGAATCAGCTGAGTTTTGAATTCGAGATGAAGGATCTTGGTGAAGCCAAGAAGATATTTGGGATGGAGATAGCTAGAGACAGGGCAAAGGGCATAGTAAGTTTGACACAGAAGCAATATCTTTTGAAGGTGCTGAAACGGTTTGGTATAGATGAGAAAACTAAACCGGTCAGTACACCCTTAGCTCCTCATTTCAGAATTAGTGCTTCTCAGTCTCCAAGTACAGATGAAGAGAGACAGTATATGGCTAATGTACCTTACACTAGTGTGGTTGGCAGTTTGATGTATGCCATGGTTTGTACTCGACCAGACATCTCTCAGGCGGTGAGTATGGTTAGTCGATATATGCATGATCCAGGCAAAGAGCATTGGCAAGCAGCTAAATGGATTTTGAGGTACATAAGTGGCACCACAGATGTGGGTTTGAAATTTGAAAGGGATGACAATATTAGCAGGTTATTGGTGGGTTATGTTGATTCAGACTATGCAGGTGATCTAGATAAGAGGCGGTCTACTACAGGCTATTTGTTTACTATGGCTAGAGCACCTATAAGTTGGATGTCAAATTTGCAGTCCACTGTAGCGTTGTCTACTACTGAGGCTGAATACATGGCGGTTGCTGAGGCCATGAAGGAAGCCATTTGGATACATGGACTTTTGAAGAGCTTGGGAATTCATCGGGATTCATAATTCGAGGACCAAACATATTGATGTCCGTTATCATTTTGTGCGTGATTTGATAAAGGATGGTGATATTCATTTGGTGAAGATTGGAACAGCTGATAATCCTGCTGATATGTTGACCAAAGTTGTTGGGGCAGCCAAGTTCAAGCAGTGCATGAACCTGGCTAATATTTTGCATGTTTGATAATTTGGCATGGGCGATTGGGATAGTGCTTTGCTATTGGTTTGTTTAGTATGTGATATCATACTAAGGTGGAGTTTGGTTTTTTTGTTACATTTGGTGATGAGCAGTTGTTTTGGAGTATTTGTGGAGATTGCTTGGGCTACTTGGAAGATTTCACCAAGGTGGAGATTGTTGGATACTTGGAAGATCTCGCCAAGGTGGAGATTGTAGGATAATGGCTCGATTCTGGTATTTGGTATCTGCAGTGTTCGAAAGTTTCAGAGCTTCAGTCGACTGGATGGAGGAGCAGTCGACTGTCCAGAGAGGAGTTTTCAAAGACTAAAGATACAGCAGCAGCAGTCGACTGATCAGTCGACTGTCCCGAAGAAAGTACCAGTCGACTGTCGGCGGGTTTTGGATCCAGAATAGGCCCAATTCGAAAGGCCCAATAGTTTCCCTATAAATACACCCGTTAGGGTTTTGTAAATTGTAACACCTTATTCGGATTTTGCAGCCGTCATCTCTTGTAAAGGCTTTGTTTGCCCATTGGAGATCATAGTAAAGAAACCCCAACTGCCCCTTGTGGATGTAGGCATCGTTTTGCCGAACCACGTAAATCTTGTGTTCTTGTGTTGCTTGCTTTTCTGTGTTTTCTCGCTGTTTCTCTCGTTTGATTGTTGGTTTGATTTGTATTCCGCACAACAAAAGATAGTGAGGTGAAAGCGTCGGGCATGATGTTCTTACTTGAGGGACATGAATAAATCGGGCCCGCTCGAATTTCTCCAGCATGCAACGAGCATAGTCTTGGAAACACCATATTATTAGATTTTCCTTTTTCCATCTTCAATAAAATATAACAAAAGATTATTAATTAAGATTAAATTGTTTCAAATATGTTTTTAAAATCACAATAAAAGATGAGGAAGCAAGATCATCATTGGCTGTTCTACAAAAGTTTTTAACATATTAAGAATAAGGTTATGTTATTCCAATAATGTTAAAAATAACCAAGACATAATTACTTAATTCTATATGTTGAATTTAATAAAATGTCCAAGAAATGCATTGGAGATGAGCAGGGGCGGAGTCAGTAAAGGGTCGCTCCCCCTTGAATTTGGCAGCCCCCTTAGTAGGCCCAAGTGCATAAAACTCATGCTCCCCTTCAACCTGAGCTCCCGCTCCTCTTCTTCTTTTCTTTCATTCTTTCTTTTCGTTCCAACCTCCACCACAATGGTGAAACCCTAGCTCCCTCTCCTTTCTTCTCTTCTTTCTTTCTTTCCATGCTCCAGCTTCCAAGGCTCCCTCGAAATTTGAAACCCTGGCTCTTTTCGCTCCAGCCTCCGAAGTCCATATCTCTCCCCTCCCCACTTAACGTCAGATATTGATGGTGAGTGATCTGTGATCAGTGGCCAAATTTTTTTTTTGAAAATTTTTGTTGTGGTGTTTGACCACGTAAATAAAGATCAATTTTATTGTGTTTGAGAAATTAGGGATTTTGTTGTGAATTCACTTGCGAGGTCATTCTTTTAATGATCCACACCAGTTCAGTTTGATATACTTACCTAAAATACTTTTCACCCATAATTTAAATGTGTAAAATTCTTCCACGGTCGAAAATAATGTTCACTTAGATATCACTTGATTGATGGGTATTGTCAAACAATTTGAAAATGTAGATTAAGATGCATTGTGTTCCGTCTAAGAAATGATGAAATGATTCACTACTACTACACTTAAATGCGTTCTCATTTTTAGTTTGTTTGCTTCATTTGGTATAGTCTTCTAAATTAAGTGTTTAAATGGTGGATTGGTTGTACTTGGTAATTTTGTTTAGGTTCTGTTGGTTTGATGATTCCTCATATATATCTGTTTGCAATCATAGCTAGAGCAAAGTTGGTCACGGATGGCGCAGTGTACTGTGATGGGGAGTTTGAAGAAGCCCGATGATGGATCATACTTGAGGGTAACTACAAAATAATGACCTCTACATCCTTTTGGTTTGGATAAGGAACTCGGTAGTAATTTCTTTACCAGAAAAATAGTTTATTTGAGATTATTTTATCTCTATTTGCTCAAATTCATCTTTTCTTGACAATAAATTTCTAATTACAGTCAGTTGGTTGTGGATGGTGGGTAAGATCATGAGATTTGAATATAGTACTGGACAATACCAAGTCAATTTGATTATTTGGCCATGTTAACCTCCCTCTTTGTCCTTCTTCTCTCCTCAGTCTAGTTTGACTATATACTTTCTCGTTCTACCATTTAACCAGTCATTTTGTATCTTGTAGAAGCTTCCTGCTAAATGGGAGAAGTTTGGGGAGGAAGTTGATGAAGGACTTGTTTATTTAATTTCAGTGGATCGAGTGCTTCATATTGAAGATTTTAAGGAGGTAAGTTATCATTAATCACTCGACCTGCTGTCTATATTTAATTCACGTATGATCATATGAATAATTACATCCAATGGTGATGCTGAAGCTTTGTAACCTAAAATTTTCCCTTAAGTGGTTGTGCTTGGCGATTTTTCCAAATGCATATTTTATTATTGAAATTCTCATCACTATCTAATTGCTGTGTAGTTTTGCAAGCTTAGGTTATCGGTACCAACCTGCTTGTTCTGTTTACAGGCATGGAAGCCATACAAGAACCCACAGTAATCCTTTTACTGGATCTTAGATTTTGTCACTGCAACTTCTTTCTCTTTTTCTCCGTAAGAACGTATTTCCATAGCTCAAATTACTCAAGATAAACACCAGAATCTCAGTCATTACAGTGAAAGCAGAGGTTAGGCTGCAACTAATGTTTAATTTTGCAAATTTTTAACTATTGCAAATCACCAAATATAGCACTAAATGGACCAAGCTTAGAACTTAGAAGAAGACCAACCAGTGGCACCAGGATCTTTTCATATGAAGGGCCAAATAAGAAAAATAATAATATCACTAAATGGACCAAGCTTAGAAGAAGACCAACCAGTGGCAGAGCCAGGATCTTTTAATATGAAGGGAAAAATAACAAAAAATAATAATATCTTCTTTAATATATATAATCGTATTTTGCCCTTCATATGAAAAGATCATGGCTCCGCCACTGATTATGTGCTTAGAGGCATTGCGGAATACTTATTGTTGTATCTGTACAGCATGGTGAATTTATCTTAGAGTGATGGTTGTTTTTACAATGTAGGGTGAGATTTTTTTGATTGAAACACACATTCGCTATCGTTTTCTAAATTTTTAGTTCTTGTGATTTCGCTACCGGTGGATGACAATCCTGGCTCCGCCACTGGAAATGAGTATATTTTCAAGAAAGTTAAAGTCGAAAACAGTGATTAATCTTATAAAAATACGATGAGATGAGTTTATGATTTATTAATTTGTTCTTTTTCTTTTATAAATCTTTTTTATATCTTTGATGTTTATATTAAATAATTATTTACATGTTATTTTGGAGTATTTAATATTAAAAATTTAAGTATTTTGTGTTCTCAACAACATAAAATATTGTTAAAATATACAACTAGCACGTTCACCAAGTCTTGTGCACTCGAGAAATTTCAATTAGTAATATAAAAGCCTCAAACCTATAAATTCGGAACTTAATTATTAGAAATGTACTTTGCTCATTAAGTGTTCGATGAAATGTTTATATAGCACACAATGTGTTTGTGAAAAAATTGTTTTGAAAAAATTTGCTTAACTAAATCAATGGTATCTATGTATGATGTATGTATTAATTTCTGAAACCCTAATTTATTATCTCATTTTATTTTCAATTTCTAATTTGTGATTTTGAAATCCTAAAATTTGAATTTGGAAAAGAGCTCGGGTTGAGGATGGGGATGACGGTGATATTGGGTAAGGAGGTAGGTGGCGGAGATTAGGGTGAGGCGAATGGAGAGGTGGGGACGGATGTTGGAGAAGGAAACGTCGCTGCGGTCAAAGACAGTGGAGACAGTGGAGACGCAAGAGATGATAGATAAGACATCAATAGGGTGTGGAGGAGGAGGGGAGGGTGGGGAGGGTTGAGATGAGGCAGGTCAAGGCCTGTGTGTTGTCGGTCAAAATGTATACAAAGGTCAGACTATGAGCGTAATTTTTTGGATAAATTTTACTAAGCTACACACTTGAAGAGTTAATTTTTCTCAATTTTTTCACATTTTTTTAAAGTTCCATATAATTTTGTATATTCTTTAAAATTATTTTTGTCTGTGCAATTTGTACATGATAATGTTCAATTTGCACGTGCTAACACTAGTGGGAAATGAAGGAAAGGAGATGATTCATACCACTCATGATTCATGAACTCTCAATGAGTACCGTTTTTTTTTTTTTTTTTTTTTTTTTTGAAGGAAAAGGTGAAATCTGATCACCTTGTTTCATTAATAAGAAATTAACGATACAAACCCAGATAACCGGGCCAGACAGAAAATAAAACATACATGAAGCAACATGACCCGTACAAACAATAAATTCATCCAACAATCCTGGAGGGTGGGCCGACAAACAAGCTCCGTCCAGCTAAATTGTATGTACGTCAATTTAGCTTCGTATACTGCCTCCACGGCACAAGCACACCCACCTGAAACTAATCTGGCTGGATTTTATCACCCGCCGATCCCTGCCTTCTCCTCGCTGGGGGATCCCATCTTTGGGCCCAAGTTCTACAGGTCGAATTACGGCACAAGCACAGCAGCCGCACCTTCCCACCATCTCCACCACTCATCCTACAAACGCGGCAACAACTCCCACAACCGCTACCAAAAATATAGCCGTGAAGAGGATACCTTCACCCCTTACGAATGTGCTTTCTCCGGTGATTTCTCACCAAACAAGTATCTCGCTCATCCCACCATAAAGACCACGCTCCAGGAGAGGGCTGTGGAGAGGATACCCTTACCTCTTTCACGCTCTTGCTCTTTCAGGCGATTTCTCACCATATAGACTCATCTCGACTCTTACTCTCAAACCAATGGAAGAGTGTACGCTGTTATGAGACAGTGGCCTAAGGTGGAAAAAGCTCAATAGCCAGATAGTAGGTGCTGTCAAGACTGCACCGGCGACGTCGTTGGATACCCAGAAGTTGAAATAAGTGAGTGCACATCATGGAGGGACCCCATCATCAGGCTCAAGCCCCACAAGCGTGCAAACTTCACACTCCCCATCTCTTATAGAAAATCTTCCACACCGCAGGTGTACCTGGATCTCCCCACCGTGGGAGCTGTCCACCTTCGAAGTCGGGAAGCAATGTGAAGCGCGAGGGGGGGGGGGGGGGGGGGTGGGGGGACCTCGCCATCACCCAGATCCTAGGCGATCCGTACCAAAAGCGTGGGAGGATGCTCTGGCGCGACGAAGACGTTGCTCCGCAATCTAAGAAGGCGCGACCAACATCCATGATCGGCGCGACGACAAACTCTGCAGTCGAAGTGCGGCGTCGCACCGGTGGATGAGCTCTGTGATCTGGGGAGGCGAGGCGTGATGTTGTCGTCGACAATCCGGGAGGGCGGAACAAGGCAGCGGCGCTGAACAGCTGCCACCCACCAATCGCGCGATGGAAGTGGAGCGCGCCGCGATCTTACTGGATGGAGCGCGTCGCAGCTGGAGAGGGTCGTGAAGCGCGCCGCCTCCGCTCGACTGGATCTTGTCGCCTCTGCGCGACTAGATCTGCGTCGCCGCCGCGCGACTGGATCTGCGTTTCATCGCCTTTGTGCAACTGCAACTGCGTCTTGTGGACGTGCCGCGTTCTCTTCGCCGCGATGGAAGGAGGGGTAAGGGGGGACGACGGGGCGGCGGCGTCGAGGGCCAGCCGCCGCCGCCGCCGCGGCCGCCGCCTTTAGGTTTGTATATCTAGAATATTTTGTTGGGTGTTTTTTGAGATCCAGTTTCTTTCTTTAAAATTTTCTAGAGAGAAACTCTTCTCCTACCGTTGTCTATGGCAATCACGTTGTTGCCTCTCCTTGTCGTCGCACGTTGTTGTCCCTTGACCAGTGGATCCCACAGAGGTCCACCTGGCACTCTCCCTGTCGTCCATTGCTTACGGCACGCTATAAACCCGTGCTCTTTCTTCCCACGTGCAAAAAGCTTATGTGGCAAACTCCCTTTCGTCCAATCCGGAAAAACAGCCACCAACCCATGTTACGTCACGTGATTTCCGTTAACGCCGCCTATAAACGCCGTAACCTGTCCGTACTTCTTCCCAGCGTGGACTGACGTCCAAAACAAATCGGGACCATAAAACCCGATCCACTCCTTTTCAGCGCCTTTCTCATACTGAAACTCCTCGGGTTTCGGATCCACAATGGAACCAGCAATTCTTGCCCGATCCGGATCATTCCATTCTCCTTCCCAACTACTTATCGAATCCGGATCCCTCTCTCTCCGACGAACCCGAACCGTTATCCACGCCGAGGTGAAGTGGATTCGAACAGAGTCAACGGCGACGATGTACTCGCTTCGTCGTGCGAGATCCGACTGCGATCTAACGGTTGCGGATCCGACTCGGATCTGGTCGCCACCTGCGAGATTGACGTTGGAAGAAGAAGAAGAAGATGAAGAGATCCGCGTTTCGAATCAGACGGTTGAATTCTTACGAGGATCCGCCGCGAACGTATCAGAAGAGGAGGTGGAGTTCGCCGGCGGTGGGAGAGGACGAGGAGTCAAGATCGGCGGCTGCGGAGACGGAGGAGGAGACGGCGGTGACCAGAACGAGAATGAGAGGAAGAAGATGGAGAAGTGTTATAAGGAGATGCTCAAATCGGATCCTTCGAATCCGCTGCTTCTCAGAAATTACGGAAGATTCTTGCACGAAGTAAAGAAGATTCTAGATTCGTAATTCTAGAATTTTGTTCTTTTTTTTTATACTGATTTTTAGGATGGATTAGGTGGAAAGAGATACGAAGGGAGCAGAGGAGTGCTACGCACGTGCGATGCTGACGTGTCCGACGGACGGCGACGTGCTGTCGCTGTACGGAAGGTTGGTATGGGAGACGCAGAGGGATGAGGAGAGGGCGGAATCGTACTTTCGACGAGCAGTTCAGGCGTCACCTGACGATTGGTATGATTTTGCTTAATTTACCGTTAATTTACTTAATATTGCAACAACTAAAAGGAGGACTGGACTTGTAATTATAAATTTATAAATATTTCAATTTAGTGCTGGTTTTGGTTAATGTTCAGTTATGTGTTGGGATCGTACGCTAGCTTTTTGTGGGAAGCGGAGGAGGAAGAAGAGGAAGAGTCAGAGTTCACTGCGGCTGTTGGTTGAGCCTTTTTGATATGGTGATCTTTGAACTCGAACTCGTTGTTTGTAAATAAACTAATAACAAGCTTTAATCCTCAAGCTTTAATTCTAACGAGAGAATAAAAATGATTTAAGTTATGCAACGGTAATGAAAGAAAGGTGGTGGATTGGAATGAGCGAGTAAAATTGTAATTTTTATGAAATGGTGGTGTGTTGTGTGAATTAGGGACGGCCGGTTGGGATTCTGGCTACAACTTCAATTATTAGTTTGCACCATAGGCGAACTCTTTAGATTTTTCACTTTTTAGACTTTTTTGGTTGAATAATTAGTTGGAAACCAAGAAAATTATTCGAAGCTAGTTTAAGTTGTTTTGGGATATTGTTTCAACTCATGGTGGTAGAAAATTTTCTTTGTAACAAAATCTCTAGTATTATAATGAGAGAAGATCTTAGTGTTATTTGTCAATCTACCAACGCATGCAACGCACGTAACGTATATAACTAAAGGAGATTTTCGGTTCAAATGAATTTTTATTTTAAAAAACTATATTTATTAAGACGTGTATTGCACGTGTAAATTACTAGTATCAAAATAGTGAGACTGTTCATGTACCGATCAAGCGCAACCCTAGATAAAGCTACAAATGGAAAATTTTGAAGTCAAGAGAATTTCTATTTCCAATTTTTCAATTTCTCGTACATTCGGCCATTGAGACCGGAATTTAGCGATGGCAAGTGGGCCAGGTCAACCGGCGATCCACCCGCGAACCGCCCGTTGAACCCGGCCCGTGAAAGGGTTTGGCGAGTTCGGGTCGAACCCGTGTACAGTAACGGGTCGACCCGGGTCGGCAAAAACGTGAATCCAACCTGCCTAACCCGGCCCGCGAACCCGTTAAAAAAAGCTCAACTCGTCGCCAACCCACGGGTTACGACCCGTACGGGTCGAACGTTCGACCCGTTACAGTCCGACCGTTGACTCGCGGGTCAGCGGAACGTTAGCGGGGGTTTATTGTACAACAGAGCTGTTGGTTCTCTTCCTAGCCGGGTTTTTTTTTTTTTTTTTTTTTTTTTTTTTTTTTTTTTTTTTTTTTTTTTTTTTTTTTTTGTGTGTGTGTGTGTGTGTGTGTGTGTGTGGTTTTTTTGGTTTTTTTTAATACATTTTTAGCCTATAAATACCCCCCCAAAATTTCATTAAAAAAATCACACATTACTCTCTTACTCTCTCTACTATTATAACTCATTTCTAAGGAATTTTTCAAAAATTGAAGTATTCAACAAGCAAGTCTTCAAGGCATATACACGATCAATTTTCGATCGTATCGAAATCAAAATTCAACAACGTCTTCAACTCTTCTACTCTTGTCCAACTCCAAGTGATCAAGTCGTCAATTCTCCTTCAAGCTCTCCTCAACTCTTCAATTCCGGAATCGCTTATTTCTAGTTCTACTTCTATTCTTATTTTCACGGTTTTTTTATATACGCGTATCCACAGTGAACGGTATCAAAATTTCATACCTCTCTCGTTATTTTATGTTTGTGTTGTAGTTATAATTATTGTTGGTTTTTTGATCTTATATCTCAACCCTCTTGTTTTTTAGATTTTTTTTATAATTCACCGTTCCTACATTGTGTAGTTTTTTTTTAACATTCATTACTACATTATGTCTAGATCACGCGGTAGCGGTCGTAGCGGGCAAGATTACTCCTCCTCTTCCCGTAGGCAACCAATTGTCCCAATTAGTGAGCTCGCCCAAGAGTACCATGATCCTCCTACCCAACAATGGGGTGCACATGACGAGTTTGTAGGTGACAACAACAACAACAACCAACCGAAACCACACAATCCCGTAGTAGTAGGAAAAGTAGAGGAGAAAGTAGTGATTGGCATAAGTTTTACGATTATATCCCGGACGAACAAACTCCGGGTATAGGTTTGAAAGTTTGTAAAACATGTTCTAAAGCATACAAATTCAAGAGGGGTGACGGCACCGATACAATTAGTAGACACATCCAACATAACCATAAAGACCTTCTTGCTGACTTACAAGGCCAATAAAAAATCAATCCTAGGACCGGTCTAGTTGATAGCCATCCTTATGATCTCGATCTTGTTCGTCGGGAAATGGCCCGATTAGTTATAAAGGAAGAGTTACCATTTTCCTATCCCGAGAGTAGGGACTTGAAAAATTTTAATCAAACGGCCTTAAACCCACATTTCAGAAGAATTCCGAGAAATATTTGCAAATCGAATTGTTTTAAAGTGTACATCGAAATGAAGAACGCTTTGATTGCAATTTTATGGAGTTTAACTTGTAGAGTTAGTTTAACTTCGGATTGTTGGACGGGTGCCAACAATATTCCAACGATGGGAATAACCTGTCATTGGATCGACAATGATTGGATTCTTTAAAAAAGAGTTATATCACTTGCGGCATTGCCGTATTTCCATAGTGGCGTTGAAATATCAAACCGTATTTTAGAAATTTGTGATATTTTTCATATTCGCGATAAAATTATGTGTATTAGTTTTGATAATGTATCTAACAACAATGTAGCAATTACTACTTTAAAATCCGTATTAAACCCTCCATCTGACAATATTTTTCATGTTAGACGTGAATGTCATATTTTAAATTTATGTGTTCAAGATGCATTAAAAATAGCCGATCCATATATAGTTAAAATTAGAAATTGTGTACATTTCATTGCATTAAGTCCAAGCGTATTTCAAGAATGGAAAACTTGGTGTAGGCTTAAAAATGTACCTTTTAGAAGATTTCCAAAGGATGTTAGACACCGATGGAATTCTACTTTTGATTTACTACATGTTGTTACCGAATATAAAGCAGTTGTAAATGATTTTTGTATTGCATTTTATATGCCAAATTTTAAAATGACTCCCACCGATTGGTATTATGCCGAAGGTTTGTTGAAATTTTTAAAACCTTTTAAAACCGCAACTTTAAAATTTTCAAAAACATATGAATCTACTTCTAGTAGCATTTTTATTTCATTAGTTAGCATGATGCAAACATTTAACGAAATGTTAAATAATCCCCATATTGGTGAGATTGTTAAACCTGCATACAAAAAAATTTTGAAGTATTATTTTCCTCCTCCTATGTTAATTTGTGTTGCTACCGTTATGGATCCTCATATCAAATTAGATGGTACGAAGAGTTTGACTGAAATATTTTTTGCATTACTTGGGGAAATTGTAGAAATAGTAATTGATCGCGCTATTTTTTTAGTTCAGTTTGAATCTACATTAAATAACTTGTATGATTATTATGATAGATGTTTTGCTTCTAGTAGTACAACTTCTGTAGTTAGTTCTTTTTCTGGTACTTTTAAAGGTAATGGTAAGAGTAAATTTGATGATAGAACATTTAATTTACTTGCACAAATTCAATCAAAAAAACCTAGGACTAATCAACAAAATGAATTAAATTGGTATAACCAACAAGATTCTGAGCCTTCTTCTTCTCCACTAGATATTTTACAATGGTGGAAAGACCATGAACTCACTTATAGTATTCTATCAATTATGGCTAAAGATTTACTAACTCCTCCTGTCTCTACAGTTGCTTCTAAAAGTGTATTTTCTTCAAGTGGCAGAGTTCTAACTAATTACAGGAATCGCTTGAAGTCCGAAACCCTAGAGATGCTCGTTTGCACAGAAGACTGGCTGAAGGCTGAAGATAGGACACAAGGGAAAGCACTATCAACGTCCACAAGTGGGAGCAACTCGCCGGAATAACAACAACAACAACAACAATAGCTTTGCTTGTAATAGCAACTCGACCGACACGTTAGAAATTGTATTATATCTTTGCTTGTTATGTTAAATTAGAAAAATTGAAGTCAATTAAAATTGTATATAAGAAATTAACATATGTATAAAACATATTTGTGAATTGAATTCTTCATTTCATTAGAAATTGTGAAAATTGTATAACTTAAATTCATATGAATAATATTTCAATATTTTTTGCCAATTTCACTCTTTCAATCTTATTATTATTATTACGATTTTTAATGTTTATTATTATTATTATTATTATTATTATTATTATTATTATTATTATTATTATTTTAAGTTAAAAATATTATTAAAAAAACCTATCTATCTAAACGGGCCAACCCGTAGGTCGACCCGACCCGACCCGGGTTAGACCCTAAAGGGTTCATGGGTTGGGCAGGTCGCCTTAAACAACTTTCGGCCCGGCCCGGTTAAGTCGCCAAACCGGCCCGAGCCCGCCCAAGTGAAGGTCCAACCCGGGCGGGTTAGGTCCGGCCCGGTCCGTTCGACCCGAATGCCAACCCTACCGGAATTGATCAACCGCATGGAAAGACATGGAACTTGTTCTTTTACTACATGCACTTGGCAAACCAAACACGGTTCACATTGAACTAAAGATATTTTGTCTATTTCACATTCTTTACAGCAATATAGTAGGAGAAAAATGAGAAAACACATTTTTTCAAAAATGCGAGAAATTACTTTGAAGGATATTACATTGGTATCATAAATTTGCAATATGCGTCAAGCTAAAATCTTCGATAGTTTCTTTCATACCTTTCACTGATCAAGTCATACAGAATTGGATTTGGGCTGGACCTGAATCAAGTGTTAACGACCATTTAACCCTTTTTCATTCGAAGAAGAAATCACTCTTTTCTCTACTTGTATCTCCAGACGATGGCCTCATTGTTTTCCAACTTTTGGACTTAGGAGCAGGTGCTTTCCATGGGCCTTTCAGTAACTCCTTAAATTGTCTCTTTAGCGCTGCTGTCTGTGATCAGTCTTTGATGCAGTATTGTTGATCAATCCTGGCCTATTGTTTCCAACCTCGGTTTAGACTTGCTTTCGAAATTAGGAGACTTTAAGAGAACAAAACGATTTTTTTTGCTTCAAAACTTAATTACTTCGGGTTTCTGCGGAGAAGAAGCTGGCTTTCGATAGAAGCTTGGCAGCGGAGT
The DNA here is from genome assembly GCA_017893485.1 of Hemerocallis citrina. NCBI lineage: Eukaryota > Viridiplantae > Streptophyta > Magnoliopsida > Asparagales > Asphodelaceae > Hemerocallis > Hemerocallis citrina. The sequence goes on along the minus strand of CM030361.1, from coordinate 2,521,777 downwards.
TGCTTTAAATGTACTATTACTTTCTTCGATCGCCTAATGCCTGTGGCTCTACTTAGAATTATACACGTGGGGAAAATTGGGAGATGAAAATGGCAAAAAGAATCTGCCAGCACGTGCATTGCACGGATTGGGTTATGGACTAAGGCCTTCTCCCATTATAGTATCTCCCATTATAGTAGTAAAGATTCGTAAGAAGACTTAAATTACTAAATGTGCAAATAGATTTAAATCTGTGTTTGTTACATTACCTAACATTCCTCGGTTGATTCTTTTGAGAGTAGGGAAGCCTGCAGATTCCCCTGTAATTAATTAGCTCTTAGTTTTAACGAATTAAGACTGATTGATGAATTATCAGGCTGGAATCGGTTGACTCTATCCGCTTACATCGAAAAAAAAGACTGATTGATGAATCGAATTTGCACAGGGATGACATTTGGCTAACATGAGGGAGGGGCCCATCGCAATGAGCCCCATGTTTTTAAGTGGTGTGAGAATCGGGAGTGAGCATGACTGTTTTATAAAGGGCTGTCATCACTATTGGGGTGGAGATGTGCGCACATCGCAAAAGACACCCGTGATGAAGTTTTGCACATCATATCTTTGTAAAGAAATTACATATACACAATTTTCCACTAATTTTGTTTGTAGGATGTGCACATCCATCCATCCAATGCAATCAAACTATTCGGAACTGTATGCACAATAGTAACAATGAGAAATATCAATTTAAATTAGACTTGAAACATCAATGTCATTACCATTACGCAAATGCGATCAAGAATGATCTGCAAAAAGCTGCAATGCTGATGAAACTATTTTATGCACAGGGCTATTTATAGAAGCAGACTATTACACTGTAGCTTCACAATCAGTTGGCATTGACTGCCGCCCATTGGGCCTGAGATTCTACCTCCTCATTCTTGCCAATTAGTGTCGGTGTTACCGAAACAATGCCAATAAGGAAAAGTATAGCAATGGACTGGGCGTCGTAGAGGTCACCAACGGATTTCAAGTCGCTAAGTGCAATGCCAGCCTATATGAGGTTAAAATAATTGCTTACTTCATGCAATCAACATATCACAAGTTAAAGAAGGAGAATAAGAGAAAGGGAGAGAGTATTATACCCTGACTGTAACAAATGCGGCTGGGATGAGGCCGATTAGGGTTGCCAATAAAAAGATTGGGAACGGCACATCTACAATAGGCGAAGCCATGTTGATGAAAGTGTTTGGCAGAGTAGGGGTGACCCTCAGGAAAAGCATGTAGTTCAACAGCTTCTGCCTTCTCCTAGTAACCTGAAAATAGAATTTGCATTTCGATCATCAACACAATTAACCTATTAGAGTAAATCGGTATACCGTATAGATTTCACACATATTGGGTTAAACCATAATAAGAATGAGGTTGCCTTTGCTACATCTTTTGTTCCATTCAATCATGTTCCCTAATTCCGACTCTTAACATGATATATCACACAGCCTGGTTACGACAATGTAACTTCAATTTTGATAAAAACACTTTTTTTTCCTTTCTAAAAAATAATTAATTTGAAACTCGCAACTGATGTAAATTTCTTCACTATAGGGTGTTGGGTTAAGAACCAGGTGTACTTAAGAAACAAGAGTATGAATTTAGAAATCAGCTATATTAGTCCAAATATAGCTAGAGTAAACATTTGACCTGTGCTTGGAAGAAGCCGAGTTTATCAGGCCAGAGTGAGAAGACAAGGGGCCTTCCTATCAATTTTGAAAGAAAAAAACAGGACGATGCACCAGCGGTGGCAGCAAAGACAACAAGAGCTACACCTCGGACAACTCCGAAAAGGGACCCAGCTAGAAGGGACATGAATATAGTCCCTGGGATCATGAAGGTCTGCATGAAAATGTAAACTAAACAATAACCCACCAACACTTGAATGGTGTAGTCGCTTGTATAGTTCTCAAGATGATCCCTACAGTAAATAACAGGGAAGGATACTTGTGTATAAAAATAATAATCACCCATGAATTCTCAATTAATTCAGAGACTAGCTACAATAATTAAACTCAACATAACATAACATAACATACCAAACTGATTCTCTATTATTGAAGAATAAATTAAATTAGATATGATTATTCCAAACCATAATACTGTAGATCGAACATGAACATCCAGATTAACCACATTGGATATAAATTAAATAATGGCGCACTCTTTAAAATAATCCAACCTTCATTCCTTTCAGATAATAATCACAGATCTATACATTATTATGAGAACATATCACTGTTTCATCAAAAAAAAAAAAACAAAATTAAACTCAAATTCAACACAAACCAAGATTAGGAAACCACATCAAATCCCTAAATCCCTACCAAAATTGCACCCCAGATAAAATTTATATTAAAAAAATTAATTAATTTTTTTTATTTGAAAAAAACTACCTCAAAATCTGAAGCTCTTCTAGGGTTCTGGGCATCTTAAGGAAGCTATAATCGGACGAGGGCATCGACAAGTACACCGCAAAAAGCCCAACTCCGAAGCTGAGAAGAACCCCCAATCCCACAGCAGTCTCCCCTTTTGAAAGCGGGAACTTGGATCCATTCCCCATCTTCAACACAAACCCTAATTTGAAAGAGGAGAAGAGAAGAGAAAGAGAAGAGAAGAGAGAGAGAGAAATTACAAGGAATCAAACCCTGATTTTTCCCCCTTCTTCTCTTCTCTCTTTTCTTTCCCTTTTTTCTCCTTTCAAAATTCCTCCCTTTTTTTTGTTCAAATTTATTTATATAAAATAAGAGGAAGGAGGAGATATATATTGGACGGATGTGGGGGAGTAGGATAAGGTAAAGAGATGTGGAGGGACACGGTGAACGAACGGATGAGGCTGAGGAATATTCCCTGGCCTGCCACGTGGCGAAATATTTTACGTGTTTTCGCGGAAAAAACGTTTTAACTCGTGGAAGGGGATCGTACGCACGATACTCGAGGACGCCGTTGGATTCATGGTGAGCGAATCTTAAAGCATGGCTCCTACTTTCTTCACGTACTCGGACGGTTTTAAATTAAGTGTATAGGAAAGTTCTATGAGCAGGGTGCATATGATTCCTTTCGCGGGAATACGGCATTGAAAGTGCATATCCATATCCCAAATATCTCTGCTTCGGAGGAGGTCTTAATATAATTTGTCTATCTATCAATCCATATAACAGAGATGTCAGAGATGTATAACTATTTTTTTTAATGAGAGATGTATAACTATTATGAACTAGTATTATACACGTGCTTTGCACGTGGAGAATTTTTTTTGGGGGAGAGAATGAAAAGGGAAAAAAAATTACGTGCTTTGCACGTGGGGATTTTTTTTTGCGGGGGGGGGGGGGGGGGGGGGGGAATGAAAAGGGCAAAAAAAAAAATTCCCAACACGTGCGTTGCATGGGTTGGGTTATGCACTAAGGCCTTCTCCCATTATAGTAGTAGAGATAAGATTTTAGATCAAATCCAGACTATATCTGAATTTTTACTTTTAAAAAAATTATATTTATAAAGACGTATATTGCGTCTTTATAAAGACGTATAAAGACGAAATGGGCCCAAAGAGCCAAATTTCGCTGGCTCAAAGAGGGTGACTGCAATACGGCCTTTTTTTCATAATTTTGCCTCCCACAGGCAAAGATGTAATCATATTTCTTCGATCATTCACGAGGGGATTGAACTTTCTTCTAACGAAGAGATTCACCAATCCTTCCTCCATTTTTATAAAAGTCTCCTTGGTTCGGCCAAACCAAGGGTGCTGAGCCTGGATTGGTCGCAGCTGTACGGCGAGGTTCCTAACGATTTAACTGCTCTCGAAGCACCGTTCTCCATGGAAGAAATCAAGGCTGCTGTTTTCGGCTTAAAAAGCGACGCGGCCCCGGGGCCGGACGGTTTTCCGGCCTTTTTCTTTCAAAAGTTCTGGAATTGGTTAAAAGATGACTTTTTCCAGATGTTCTCCGATCTTCATTTAGGTTCTTTCTCTTTTGACCGCATCAACTATGCGCATATTGTTCTTATCCCCAAGATGTTAGGAGCGAATACTGTGGCTAACTTTAGGCCGATCAGCCTGATCAACTCAACCTTCAAAATTATCATGAAGGTTCTCTCTACTAGACTCGGAGAGGTGATTCCGCCTCTCATCGATCCGGCCCAATCAGGGTTCATTAAGGATCGTTTTATTCTTGATAGCGTTGCCTCGGCCCAGGAAATCATCTCCTCGTGCCACAATACTAAATCTGAAGGTTTTCTCCTTAAGCTTGATTTTCAAAAAGCTTACGATAATGTCTCTTGGGAATTCCTTTTCGACATTTTAATCAACAGAGGTTTTGGTCCCAAATGGATTGCTTGGATTAAATCCAGCCTTTTCGCGGGTACCTCTTCCATTCTTATTAATGGTTCAGAGGGTCACAAATTTAAAATCAAATACGGTCTCAGGCAAGGTGACCCGCTTTCTTCTCTGTTATTCGCTCTGGTTGCTGATGTGTTCAGTAAACTTCTTCGTAATGCTTGGGATGCTAAGGTCATCGAAGGACTGGGAGAGTCTCGTTCTTTCAATGGAGTACTCAACCTTCAGTACGCAGACGACACCATCATCCTTGCCAAACCTAATTCTCATACCCTTAGAAACCTGAAACTACTTCTCTATTGCTTCGAACTAGCTTCGGGTCTTACTATTAATTTTCAGAAATCGTCTGTCGTCTGGCTGGGAGGATCTCCTAATAGGCAGGATGAAATCTCCGCATTTTTAAACTGCCCGGCCGCTTCTTTTCCGATTACGTACTTAGGTATCCCCCTGAGGTGGGGTAAACTTCATAGATCGGATTGGTCCCCGATTATCGATAAGGTAGAATCCAGACTGTCGGTATGGTCGGGGGGGAGACTACTGTCTCGAGGTGGTAGATTAATTCTGCTCAACTCAGTTCTCTCCTCTATTCCCCTTTATATGATGTCATTCTATTTCATCCCTTCTTGGGTTATCAAAAGAATTGACCAGAGCAGAAGTAATTTCCTCTGGTCCGGCTCTTCTAATTTCTCTCCAGGATCTCATCTTTGTAACTGGAAACTAGTCTGCTCTCCGAAATTGGCTGGTGGTTTAGGGGTTTTAGACCTTAGACACCACAACCTGGCCTTGCTAGGCAAATGGCTTTGGAGATTCCTCAAGATCGAGGACCTCCCCTGGATCAAAAGCATCAAAGCAAATTACTTTGTGTCCTTTGATTGGTGGAGTTTCCCTGATCAGCCTCATAGACTTGCCTCTCCATTATGGAAAGGCATTTGGAAAGCAGCAGCGGCTTTCCGCTGCGGCTTGAGTCACGGTTGTGCCGATGGTTCCATGACCAGATTCTGGACCGATATTTGGATCGGTGATTCCTCTTTAGCGACCGCTTTTCTAGCCATTTTTCGGTGCGCGTCCAATCCTCTAGCATTAGTGTCTGATTACCTTTGTGCCATTGATGGTCATAGGGATTGGGTGATTCCCCTCTCGTCCAATCTTCCCCCTCACTTAACCCCCATCTTCGATGATTTAATTGAAGTCATTAACAAAGCGGACTGGTATGATAAAGAGGATTTCTTTTGGCGATGGAGTACCTCTAAAAACTTCTCAGTCCGATCGTTCTATCTCTTTCTCAACTTCAGAGGGATCAAATCGCCTTTCTACGACTTGGTTTGGAGCTCGTGCGCACCATTGAAAGTTAAGATCCATGTTTGGTTAGCGCTCAACAATAAACTACTTACTGTTGATTTGCTCAACAAAAGAAACATTGCATGGGGACAATTGTGTCCCCTGTGCAACTCGGGTTATGAGAATGTGGATCACTTGTTCGTAGAATGCGATTACTCCCTTACTCTCTGGAAAATTCCCGTTTTGGCCTGGGAAGCCTCGAACATTCCGATCAATCTGATCGATTGCTGGACGAAGCGTCCTCCGAACCGCGCTTTCCACAGATCATGGATTCTCTCCCTCCAGATTATTTTTTGGTTAATTTAGAGGGAAAGAAATCACAGAATTTTTCGGCATATTTTCACTTCCCCTCGTTCATTAGCAAACGAGTTCTTATACCTTTTCAATTTTTGGTCTTCTACTCTTAAGTTGGAAGCTAGAGAAAATCTGAAATTCGAAAGAATTGAGAATGCTTACCGCTGTCTTATTAATCTCAATGCTATTTAAGTTTCTCTTTGGATCGTTCTGGTTGTTTTGTTTGTCTCTTTTGAGGCATCAAGAGCTCTAACTGTTGTTTGTTCCTGCGTGCTCTATTACTCATTTTTGCTGCTCTTTTGTTTTTCTGAGATGATGCCCTTAATTTTTCCCTGGCTGTTCATATTTGCAGGATTAATGGGAGTCTCGACTACCCGTATAATGCTTTTTGGTCACTTTGTTGCCTCTCTTTGGGCAGTTCTGACTTTTTGGGGCGATTGGTTTAGTTTGGTTGATGCTCAGCTCATCCATGGGACTATGATCTCTAGTTCTATTTCTTCGGTGCTTTCCTTTACTGCCCTCTGGTGCGGTTCTAGCGTTAGACTGCTCGGTCTGTTGACTATGACCCCGTGCTCTGGTTTCTGCCTGGATGATGTTCAGCTCTTGCTTTTTGTCTTGCCTGGATGATGTCCCTACTCCTTTTATGTGTACCTATAATTTTCTTCTCTTCTTTATCTGGCTGGCATGCTTGTTATGTTTATGTTTTATATGCACTTTGGTGGATTTGGGGGAATGCTGTGATTCCTTGTTCTATGGTTACCAGTCCTTTAGCTTCATTCCTGTTTTGTTTATGTTACTGCGCTGTGATAGTTTCTTTTGTGCGAACTTATTAGTTCTGGTTTTACTCGTTTCTTTTATCTAGTTGATGTTTAAATCAACTTCGGTAGACCTTACGCTCCTATTTTATTTTGCTTGCTTTTCCTTGGCCCTGCCTTTCTCTCTAGAGCTGCTCATTTTAACGATTGCAGCTGGTATTTTGGGCCTCTTTGCGGGAGGTTTTGAGCTGCATTCTTTGAACTGATTGCATTCCTCAATCCTTGCCGGAGTCTCGGGTGTGGGGGGCTCCTCTGTGCATCGTCAAGGCAGTCTTGTCTACTAGATGATGTCCTGTTGTCGAAGGCGCGTCGTCGCTTTCCTCGGTGTCGGGGTCTTTTGGAGAGTTTGGAGCCATAAGCTCCATCCTTCCTCCTCATCTGGTCCTGCTCGCCTTCCTCCTATTTCTTGTTTTTGTTATCAGAGTCCTATTGTATAGCGATGGGTCTGTATTTAATTGCTTTAATTCTGTACTGCTTGTTTTACAGCTTGTAAGACCTCTCTATTGTAATTATTGTGTTTATTAATGCATGGCTGGAGTCTTTCGACTCTATCCGTTTCATCAAAAAAAAAATAAAGACGTACATTGCACGTATAAATTACAAGTAGTAATTGCCACAATTGAGGTAAGTTGCCTTTAATAAGTTAATATAAATATAGTATTCTTTTTCTGATACTATTTCAGTATTATAAGAAAGGGCAAAAAACAAAGTACCCCCCTAACGTTTGGGCTTAATACAATATGCCCATATAACGTTTGAAAAAGTACATTTAACCCATTCCACTGTTAACTTAACCCCATCCGTTAAGTTAGAATTATTGAATTACCTTTTTACCCTTACCCTTTCATAATTAAATTTCTTCTTGTTTTTCCTCTTTCTTCATTCTTCTTGTTTTTCCTCTTTCTTCATGTCCTGCGTGTCATAGAATTTTGGGTTGGTTATACAGTGAGCTTAATATGTGTATGTATGCGTGGATGTATTGAATATACAATAGATTTGTTAATATAGCATCTTTCTGTAGCTTAATGGCTGGTTGGTGATGACTGTTAATTAAGACACATGTATTCAGTTTTCATTTCCTCTTGAGCACATTTTTGTTCATGTGCAGTAGGGATAGATTCCTACATATTTTCTTTATTTATTTTAATGTTAGAGATTTACTCGGCTAGCCATATGTTAGGAGGGATAATTTCATCCTGTTAATTTTTACAATTTATAATGTCTTTGTCTATTACAGGGTGGTTTTGTTCTTTGCCGTCTATTCAAGAAGTCTGATGAGACTCTTCCTTGTTCGTCTAGTAGTGAGATTGAGACAAGTGGCTTATCTCCTATCCAAAACAATTCTCTGAATAATGTGCATAATGAACCTGAGGGTTTGGAAGAATCTGCAACACCGCTAAACCCAGAATCTCCAGATATAGATCTGCTACAAGAGTTGCAGCCTTTGCCTGACACCATTACCAAACAACCAGTAGAGAGGACAGCCATTCATGAAGCTCCGTATTTTATACCTCAACCCTTGAAACTAGAAGAAAGCCATTGCAATGGCAAAATGACTTCAGATGCATGTGGTCATTTGGGTGAAACACTTGAAGAAGAGGTGAGCCCGATCTGTATCTGAGAATGACTTCTGTATATTTATTCAATCAACTCATATCTCAGTTTTGATAATTTTAATTATGAACTTCGTTCCTTCTAGCATTTGTGAATTTTGATAGCCATGAATGATCATTTTATCTAACCGTAGTTTGTTGCTGTTATATATTCAGAGTGCTTTGTTTGATGGTTTAGAACAATTCCTCGGCCCAGAATATGAGCATCTGTTTTCTGATGAACTTCCCGAAAATTTGTCGATGCAACCTAGTGTGAATTTCTCAACATATGGTGATACTAAGGATCAGATGCTTGAGCCAGACTCTATCACTGATATATTGGATGCGATAGTTTCTACTCCAGAAGATAATTCTGCTGAGACATCAAACTATCAGGCAGACTCGGCTACTAAACTAATGCAAGATAACCAGATTTCTGTGATCAACTGTGATTCACCTGTGATGCAGCAGGTGAGAAAGCTTGTTTGAAATTTTAGTGAAAGTGTTCAGCAGGGAGTTATTTGTGTATTTAAGTCAATTGTAAATTTAATTCTTTTTTTTAAAAAAAAATTGCTTCACTTTTTATGGATGTAGGGAGGCTCATATCTACAAGGTCTGGAGCAGTCTTCTGGGATGCCCTTTTCTTCGAGTGATTCATTACAGATGCACACTTCTGACAGATACAATGAAAGAAAGCCCATGCCTTATGCTTTTGCAGGAAACAGTCCCGAGTTTGCTAGGCCATCATCCCTCTATGGAATCTCCATTGGACCTCCATAATAGCAAGAACTCAACCGAGAAGATGGAACCACCTAACATCAACATAAAAAATCGATCTCTAAAGTTAGAACTTTCAATAAGATCCGTTATGGAAATCCATCAAGTTAGAATTAACTGAATACTAACCCCATCCGTTAAGTTAGAATTAAGTTAGAATTATCTGAAAAAGAATGAAGAAAGAGGAAAACAAAAAGAATGAAGAAAGAGGAAAAACAAGAAGAAATTTAATTATGAAAGGGTAAGGGTAAAAAGGTAATTCAATAATTCTAACTTAACGGATGGGGTTAAGTTAACGGTGGAATGGGTTAAATGTACTTTTTCAAACGTTATATGGGCATATTGTATTAAGCCCAAACGTTAGGGGGGTACTTTGTTTTTTGCCCTATAAGAAAAACATATTTAAGTATGTAAGTTCACAAATTTGCATAAAATTTACATTCTTTGTTCACACTATATGTTTGTTCTAAGTTCAGGTAAATTTTACCGGTTCGTCATTCACATTGTAGAATTAAAATTTTTGCACAACTACCATTATCGTTCAATTTTACGGGTTCGTCATTCTCATAATCTTTGCAATCACATTATTGAAACTTTACTTTTAATTTTGTTTGGTAAAAAGAGAAATTGTTGAGAGTAGTTTGGTCAAATAATTTGGGAGACGGTAAGCAAAGATAATAAATCTCTAATATTAAAATAGAAGAGTTCGGGTTGCCATTTGTAGACCAACAATCTAATCCCAACCATTTATTTTAAGAGTGAATTATATCAACCATTCTCTTAACTATTGTTAGCATTGGTATAAATTCCCAAAATCCGGATCCGACCCGGACCTGGCACTGGACCGGAATGACCCAGCCTATCCGGGTCCGGGTCCTAAAATAGGATCCATTGTACTTTCGGGTCCGGGTCCGGGTCCGGGTCCTAAAATAGGATCCATTGTACTTTCGGGTCCGGGTCCAGGTCCGCTCAAAAGAGATCCGACCCGAACCCAGACCCGGACCCGTTAAAAAAAACTCAAAAATAAACATAAAAATAAATATTATATCCTCATCCCTCTTCTCCTTCATTTTCAATTCTAAATCTCCTCTTCCAAACTCTAAACACATGTCTTTTTCTTCTCTCCTCCATTCTTAGTCCTCTACTCGCCGGCTCCGCTCGTCGCTCACACTCCCTCTCCTACCCGAACGGGTAGGAATATTTTAATAGGATCCAGACTCGGAACAGGACCCGGTCCTCATGAGTCCGGGTTCGGGTCCAATTTTTGGACCTGTAGGAGACCGGGTCCGGATCCGGGTAGTGAAGGACCCGACCCGATACCAATGCTAACTGTTGTTAGTTACCATAATACTCTCAAAGTTTAAATTTATTTACGATATAATTATTTACAAAAGTGTCACTTATATAAGATAAAAGTTGATGTAACTAGGATAATATGTAAAGAGTATGTTACGAGTAAAGTGAGATATCAAATTTGATGCCAGATTATGTTTTACTGTTTACTTTTTTTAAAAAAGTTATTATAACGTGCATCACACATGAAGATTGAGAATAATACCCGGGATCTAAAATGAAGGCACGCAACATTCACACCATTTCTTAACTGTGGTTTTTGGTGGGGAAGTAATAATAGCAAGATTGTGGGAGGATAGGAGGTATAGACTGAGTTTGGCGGTTGTCAAAACTCTGCCTACGGGGCTTGGGCCTAAAGATGGGGTCCCCCCAGCGAGTAGACTGGGCTCGGCGGTTGTCAAAACTAGGCCTGCGGGGATTGGGCCCAAAGATGGGATCCCCAAGCGAAGAGAAGGCAGGGCTCGTCGGGTGATAAAATCCTGCCAGACTAGTTTCAGGTGGATGTGCATGTGCCGTGGAGGCAGTATACGAAGCTAAACTGACGTACATACAATTTTGATGGACCGAGCTTGTTTGTCGACCCACCGTTCAGTATTGTTGGAGGAATTTGTTGTTTGTACGGGTTATGTTGCTTCATCATTGTTCTATTTTTTGTCTGTAGGTTGTAACTTGGTCCAGTACTCTGGATTTGTTTCTTTAATTTCTTATTAACAAAACAGGATGGCCATATTCCCCATTTTTCTTATTTAAAAAAAAAACATTCACACCATTTCTTTCACGCTATGCGCGGTGGAATATCGTACACAAGATCCCAGCAGATCCGCGAACAGAAAAATCTCAAATTAAAAATTTTTTTTTTTGAAGTAAAAGGTGGAATAACGCCACTCTGTTTCATTAATAAGAGATTAATAAACAACCCCACAGTACCGGAAAAGAAACAAGAGTACAGTGCAGGAAATAAAACATAAACTCCCAACAGAATCCTGGGGGCTCAAATTAAAAATTGCACACGCTATAATGCCACTAATAAAAGTTTTTTTTTTGGTGCTAAAATTTAATAATCAGCAATTTAGCATGGAGATTGGAGGCCACCCCCCCCACCCACATGTAGGAATTTAACAACTCAGTAAAGAAGAATAAAATAGCGCGGATCTCAACATTTATATATTCAAAATGTATTGATTTCGAATGGAAATTTGCTATCACATAGACTGCACATTTTTATACATTGCAGTCCCTTGTTTTAAAAATGTGAAACAAATTCTCCTGTGTTTTACAAAATATTTGTGTAATCTTTCCTGGTGAAACAAGCTAACAAAAATCAGTCAAAAATAACATTGATTCAGAATGCAGGCTGCAGACTTGTACTAATGGATAAGTTTATGGAAGAAAGACGGAAGGGAAAATTGAAATTTGCATCCAGCAAATTTTGAGCAGCTTTGAACTTGCATTCGTCGGGTCTTTGAAGATCTTCCACGAACACTGCTAACTGTAACATAAAGTAAGACAACTGCGTTGTATGAAGTATGTTATATATTATCAACACCACCACCTTGATCGAATAGCATGCATGGATGTATTCATATGGAAGCATACCATTTTCAAAAACTACAAAAAGTCTGAGATCAAGTTAGGAGGATTTCTCGACTCTTCATCAACTAATATAATATCTTAAGAGCAACATGAAGTACTAAATAATGCAATTAGTGTATGTAGAGGTAATGTGGTGGATCAAGTTTAGAATGCTCATTCAATTGCTAAATGCTAATAATATTATAATACTCCACTAAAAAATAAAATAATGGAGCCATAACCAAATAACCAAACGAAAAACCAAAAGTGACACTATCCTTAATTAGCATATGTACACTAATTGAATATTGAGAATTTATTACATTTAAAGGTTAATATAAGCCATTCATTTTGATTAGCACTGGTATAAATACCCGAAACCCGGATCCGGCATTGGACCGGAACTGACCCGGCCTATCCGGGTCCGGGTCCTAGTCCTAAAATGAGATCCACTGTACTTTCGGGTCCGGGTCCGGATTCGTTCAAAGGAGACCCGATCTGGACCCGGACCCGTTAAAAAAAAAAAAGAAATCAACATAAAAATAAATATTTTATCCTCATCCCTCTCCTCCTTCCTCCTCAATTTTAAATCTTTCTCTTCCAAACTCAAAACTCATGCATTTTTCTTCTCTCATTTATTCTATCCACTCGCCGCCCCCGCTCGTTGCTCACACTCCCGCTCCTACCCGAACGGGTAGGAATATTTTAATAGGACCCGGATCCAGACCCGGAACCGGACCCGGATCCGGATCCGAACCCGGTTCTCACTGGTCCGGGTCTGGGTCTGGGTCCGGGTCCGGGTCAGGATTCGGGTAGTGTAGGACCCGACACGACCCGATACCAATACTAATTTTGATACCTATTAGCTTACCAACAATTACGCTATTGCAAACATCTATATAATAAATTACAAAGAAAGTTATCAAGTGGCTCTCATTCAATCTCCCCTAAAACCAATGGTCTAGATTAATTCTCACAAAGCATATTTTGCTGCAAAAAATTTCAAACCCCAAAATTAAATTTTCTTCCTCAAAACTAAAAAAATTCAATACTTTATTACTATCTCTCTCTTCTCTCTTCACTTTTTCATATTTCTTTCTTTCTCTCTCTCTCCCTCTATTTCTCCCATTCTTTCTTTATTTACTTGGAAATTTAGATTTTAGGATTTCAGATTTGTAAAATTTTCAGAATTTTTATGCTTTTTTTTATTGCACATGTTATATTGAAAATAACAAATATCTCTTCAACAATTAAATTTCATCATTTTCCACACTTAAAGTTCTAAGATTTTATATTTTACACTCTCATTTATAATTATTTTTCAACATATACTAATGGAAACATGAACTTTTATTTACAACTAATTATTGTCATACTATTCAAACTTGAGCTACATAATTGTTGTTTTATTGTTACATGGTTTTTCGTGTTTTGTATCATTCCAAAGACGTGCCGTAGGCACGTGTCCACGGGCAAATCTAGTAAGTATATATGCTGTGTTGCAAACTTGCCTGTGGCTAACATCCCTGTGGCTAACATTCCCATGATTATGGTTACTGGAAAACGTAGCTGTAGAAGTGTTCAATTTAACAGTCTGGATTTAGGTCTAATTGTCACTTAGTCGTCTCAAATTATTTTGCTCATTGTGTTTCAGCTTGTCTCTACTATTTAATTAGGAAATAGTGCACAGCATATTTGCTAAAAATATCTCTCCATAGATTGAGCATCCTAAGATTCATCCAGCATATTAATCTTAATACAATTTCTTTGTCTGTCTCTTTGCCCATATTCTTATAGTAAAATCAGCTTAAACTCTACAACTCTAACACCTCCTTTCCTCAATATCATCACTGTGATTATCAACTCAAATAACAAAACGCGCGTTTTAATTCAAGAAACCATATTGCAGGGGATCGAAGAAAAATGCAAGCTAATCTTTAATCAACATGTACTATTAGCTCATGAAGCAGAGAAAAACAATCACAAAGATTGTTTATATATACACACACATACCAACAAATATCAACAACTCAGGAAGTTTATTTGTTTTAGAGCATCTCAGATACACATGCGTGTATCTGAGAAAACAGAAATGGACCTTCCCCGCCGTTTACCAAACTTTGGGGTAAATAAGAAGCTATACTGGCATTTTCAAAAAACGATGAGATAGACCACATATATGTAGGATAATGGCTCGATTCTGGTTCAGAGTGTTTTGGAGTATCTGCAGCAAAAGAAAGTTACAGCATAAGTCGACTGATAGAAGGATCAGGCGACTGTCCAGAGAATTTTCGAAGGCTAAAGATACAAGCAGCAGCAGAGGATCAGTCGACTTATCAGTCGACTGATAGAAGGAGTACCAGTCGACTGGTAAGTCGACCAGTCGACTGTCGACGGTATTTTGAACTGGATCTGGCCCAATTCGAAAAGGCCCAATAGTTTCCCTATAAATACACCCGTTAGGGTTTTGTAAATTGTAACACCTAATTCGGATTTTGTAGCCGTCATCTCTTGTAAAGGCTTTGTTTGCCCATTGGAGATTATAGTAAAGAAACCCCAACCGCCCCTTGTGGATGTAGGCATCGTTTTGCCGAACCACGTAAATCTTGTGTTCTTGTGTTGTTTGGTTTTCTGTGTTTTCTCTCGCTGGTTCTCTCTTTGTATTCCGCATTAGTTCGTTTGGATTGTTGGTTTGATTTGTACTCACGCACAACAAGATCTTTTGAAGCAATATCTTTTGAAGGTGCTGAAACGGTTCGGTATAGATGAGAAGACTAAACCAGTAAGTACACCCTTAGCCAGTCATTTCAGAATTAGTGCTTCTCAGTCTCCAAGTACAGATGAAGAGAGACAGTATATGGCAAATGTACCTTACACTAGTGTGGTTGGCAGTTTGATGTATGCCATGGTTTGTACTCGACCAGACATCTCTCAGGCGGTGAGTATGGTTAGTCGATATATGCATGATCCAGGCAAAGAGCACTGGCAAGCAGCTAAATGGATTCTAAGGTACATAAGTGGCACCACAGATGTGGGCTTGAAATTTGAAAGGGATGACAATATTAGCAGGTTATTAGTTGGATATGTTGATTCAGACTATGCAGGTGATCTAGATAAGAGGCGGTCTACTACAGGCTATTTGTTTACGATGGCTAGAGCACCTATAAGTTGGAGGTCAAATTTGCAGTCCACTGTAGCGTTGTCTACTACTGAGGCTGAATACATGGCGGTTGCTGAGGCCATGAAGGAAGCCATTTGGATACATGGACTTTTGAAGAGCTTGGGGATTCATCGGGAGAAGGTGGAGGTACACTGCGACAGTCAGAGTGCTATCCATTTAGCGAAGAACCAAGTTCATCATTCGAGGACCAAACATATTGATGTCCGTTATCACTTTGTGCGTGATTTGATAAAGGATGGTGATATTCATTTGGTGAAGATTGGAACAGCTGATAATCCTGCTGATATGTTGACCAAAGTTGTTGGAGCAGCCAAGTTCAAGCATTGCATGAACCTGGCTAATATTTTGCATGTTTGATAATTTGGCATGGGCGAGTTGGGTTAGTACTTTGCTATTGGTTTGTTTAGTATGTGATATCATATTAAGGTGGAGTTTTGGGTTCGTTTGTTGCATTTGGTGATGAGCATTGTTTTGAAGTATTTGTGGAGATTGCTTGGGCTGTTTGGAAGATCTTGCCAAGGTGGAGATTGTTGGATACTTTGTGGAAGATCTCGCCAAGGTGGAGATTGTAGGATAATGGCTCGATTCTGGTTCAGAGTGTTTTGGAGTATCTGCAGCAAAAGAAAGTTACAGCATAAGTCGACTGATAGAAGGATCAGACGACTGTCCAGAGAATTTTCGAAGGCTAAAGATACAAGCAGCAGCAGAGGATCAGTCGACTTATCAGTCGACTGATAGAAGGAGTACCAGTCGACTGGTAAGTCGACCAGTCGACTGTCGACGGTATTTTGAACTGGATCTGGCCCAATTCGAAAAGGCCCAATAGTTTCCCTATAAATACACCCGTTAGGGTTTTGTAAATTGTAACACCTAATTCGGATTTTGTAGCCGTCATCTCTTGTAAAGGCTTTGTTTGCCCATTGGAGATTATAGTAAAGAAACCCCAACCGCCCCTTGTGGATGTAGGCATCGTTTTGCCGAACCACGTAAATCTTGTGTTCTTGTGTTGTTTGGTTTTCTGTGTTTTCTCTCGCTGGTTCTCTCTTTGTATTCCGCATTAGTTCGTTTGGATTGTTGGTTTGATTTGTACTCACGCACAACAATATATATCTACCGGATGCCGCCTACTCACCGGTGTTTCAACCGGCATTTTAAAAAATGCCGGTAGGGCACTACTCCGGGACGCCTGGGTAGGAATTTTGTGTTATATTCTCTCCGAAAAAAATTTGGTTGCGGCTATGTCAACCCACCAGAAGTCTTTCAGATTTGGTAGCTTGGTCATAGTTTGTATGTTATTATTTTCATTTATTTTATCTTTTAGCAAGCTGTTAAAGCATAGGGGCTCGCCATAATTTGTAAGTTATTTATTCATCAATTTATCATTTTCCTTTTTTTTTTTTTCCTGTTGGTATTTAAAGCATGTGTATGAACCATTAGTTTGTAGGTTATTTATTCATTGATTTATCTTATTTATTTTTTGGTAGTTTGTTAAAGCATATGTAGGTTTATTATTTCTATTTGTTTATTTAATTATTTAATTATTTATTTTATCTTTTGGTATTTTGTTAGAGGTGTTAGATGTGGTTAAGAGGAATTAGGGTTAGGGTTTTTCTCATAGCCGCATAAGATATTATATCCTGCTTATCAGTATTGGAATATCACAGAGCACTACCTCTAAACCAGTTTTTATATGAAATGAACTGGATTTAGGGTACTGGGCTTTATGCCCACTCAACCCGGTCCAACAATTAAACAGATAACATGTGCTTTGCACATGTTGCCCCATAGAACATTATACACAATAATTTTCTATTATATTGATGTTGCCGCTGAATCTGGTGTGGGGCAATAGATGAGATTTGTAGGTTCGTAGGAACTCGAATGGGTGGAACCCTTCTTCTCCCTTATTGACTGGTTGACTCCTTGGTGTTCCCTTGAACCTGCACAAACGCTCGAAACACTGGGATGGATCCCGGCGATGAACCCTCCGACGCTCAAGTCAATACACAGAAAAAGTGAAGAGAAAAGAACTCAAGTGTGCAAAGAGTGATCACTTTTAACAGTAGGAGGTAGGGGGATTTTATAGTCGCCAGGGAGATCTTTTTCAGGATAAGAGTGAGTCCCTACTTTCCGGTGTGGTTGGCTGGGGTTGGTTACAACTATCCCCTCAAGATAGGGACAAGCCAGGATCTGCTCCTATCCTGTCGATCTGGTCCCTAACGAATTAAAACCCATTCTCTTCCTATCAGATCTGTTCATGGGCTAGCGGGTCCAAGAGGAGAGACCCGGTACCCAATTCGTTCGGACCGGTCTGTAGGTGAAATTACCATCTCGTCCCTGAGACCTCAAGATTCATGTCCACTCTGAACGGTTCCGATTTAACCCCGTTTTTAGCCATATCACGAGCCCCCCACTCCCAAAGACTATGTGTTGCAGCCTTGTGGGAGTAGTTTTGTTGTTTTAATGGCTGTAGGGTTTTATCGGAGTTCTCAAAAGGTGCTTGAATCCCGTCGGCGGGGTGACGGTATTTTCCTGAGCTGGTAGTATGCTCAAAGTTTATTCTAAGTTGCTCTGGATCTTTGGTATTTTTTCCGATTTTATATTATTTTTTTGAACCATTTATTCAATTTTGCAAAGTGATGATTTGCTCTCCGGGAGCACTAATTAATCATTCTAAATAATAATTAATTATCCCAGGACTCAAAAATATTCCTCCGAATTTGTAATTATTTTTCAGAATTTTTAATTAATTTTTCTAAATTTTTAATCATTTCTTGCAAATTTTAAATAAATAATCCGAATTAATAAAATAGAAAAAGGAATTAATCGCCTTATTTATGACGTGGCATGATCTAAAGCGTCCCTCAGCAGCTGGCGTGAATATAAGAGTGATCTGACGGCTCGAGTAGCTCGGAGGCATTTTTCTCCGTATGGGCAGCTCGGTAGCTTGGTAGCTCGGCGCTTCGATGGCTGCCGAGCTACGTGGCCAAATCTGGGACGTCCATTAGGCTTGAATCACGGCGCAAGAGGCTCAGATCACGAGAAAACGTGATCTTGTTGACGTGGCAAAATCTAAGCCATCCATCAGCCGTTGGCGCGAACATCTGAACGATCTGACGGTCCAAGGAGCTCAGAGGTGCTTTTTCCTCAATACGGAGGTCGGTGCCCCGGTAGCTCGGGGGCATCTTTCTCCGAATGGGCACCTCGGTAGCTCGACGCTTCGATGGCTGCCGAGCTACATGGTCAGATCTGGGACGTCCATCAGGCTTGAATCACGGCACAAAAGGCTCAGATCACGAGAAAACGTAATTTTTTCGTTTTGTGGACGTGGCAAAATCTAAGCCATCCATCAGCCATTGGCGTGAACCTCCAGACGATCTGACGGTCCAAGGAGCTCGGAGGTGTTTTTTTCCCAATACGGAGGTCGGTGCCCCGGTAGCTCGGGAGCGTCTTTCTCCGAATGGGCACCTTGGTAGCTCGGCGCTTCGATGGCTGCCGAGCTACGTGGCCAGATCTGGGACGTCTATCGGGCTCGAATCACGACGCTAGAGGCTCAGATCACGAGAAAATGTGATTTTTTCATTTTGTGGATGTGGTGAAATCTGAGCCATCCATCAGCCGTTGGCACGAACATCTGGACGATCTGACGGTCCAAGGAGCTCGGAGGTGTTTTTTCCCCAATACGGATGTCAGTGCCCCGGTAGCTCGGGGGCATCTTTCTCCGAATGGGCACCTCGGTAGCTCGGCGCTTCGATAGCAGCCGAGCTACATGGCCTGATCTGGGGTGTCTGGTTAGGGTTGGGCACGAACTTCGAGACAGCACGGTTGTAGGTTGTTCCCACCTTTAAGAATTTTGTCGTTTAACATTCTTAATGGGCTTGAGTGGGGCCCAATATGTTAGAAGCCCAAGAGTCGCACTCTTTTTACTATAAGTTCTCACCCCCCTCAACACTTCTCCCATTCTTTCACTTTTTACTCCAAGAAAAAGTTTTTGCTCTCGAGTTACTCCACTAGCGGTGATTTTTGCTCCTGGGTGGTTGTGCTAGCTATCGCGACGAGGCGAAGCAATTTCCGGCGAACTATTCCGACCGAGAACATCCCATCAAGGTAAATATATATATTTTTACTCATATATATATATACTTCTCAAGATGTTTAGAGTGTCCTTGGGTAGTGAGGCCTCTTCCTCGGGAGGTGAGAGTGAGCAGACCCTAAAGGCTCTGCTCGTCCAAGAGAAGGGGATAGAAGTAGGAGGGTCAGCGGTGAGTGTGCTAGTTACTCTGCTAGCCCAGGAGGAGGGGAAGGAGGTAGCAGGGTCGGCTGTGGTCGAGCCAGTTGCTCCGCTCGCCAAAGGAAAGGGGAAAGAGGTAGTGTGGTCGGTAATAGTCGAGACAGTGGTAGATCCCGTCAGGAGGGGAGGAGAGATGGGTCGGCTACCGTCGGAGATATCAGGCCATGGGGGAATCAGGAAGTATACTGGCGACCTACAGACGAAGGCCATCTATGGGAGGTCGGAGTCGTATGCGGAGAACGATCCGAAGGAGGTCACCGAGGTCGACGACATCGCCTTGGTTCTGACAGAGAGGGACCTGCTTCGGATCCAGATGAGCTTCATGATACCCCCGGAGTACACTCTAATCCTCCCCGGACCAGGAGTGCGAGCGTGTTTGGTGATCTCGCCTGATACGTGCGTCTTTGCCTATGATGCACTGAATGCAGGTCTGCATCTGCCCCTTCACCCCTTCATGACCGAAGTGCTGCGATAGTATGGACTAAGTCCGATCCAGTTCATGCCGAACATGTGGCGCCACATGCTCGGCTTTTTGCTTCAGTGTCGGGCGGCGAAGGTGGAGCCTCAACTCATCGTTCTTCGAAGTATGTATCAGATCAACTGGATGAACAAGATGGAGCACCGGTATTACTTGTCGCCACGAAAAGGTGTCAAGTTGATAGGGAATCCGGACTCTATTTAGTCATGGAAGGAAAAGTACTTTTTGATCCGAAGCCCTACGGCGTGGGACTTCCTGACCAGGTGGAAGGAGGATGTGCCGAAGTGGGCTAAGGCCGAGTCGGTGTTGACTCCGGTTGAAGCAGAAATTGTGACGAAGCTGATTGACCTTCTGACCCTGAGCTGGAAGGATATAACCGAGGAGGTCCTCCACGTGTCGGGTCTCAATCCGATCGACCCGAGTACGCTCTGGACATCTTGCTATTTTATTACTCTTTATACTGCACCATCCTCGTCTTGACTTTGTTTTTTCTCTTTGGCAGAGGCTCCGAACATGGACTTTAAGGCACTCATGGCGGAACGGAACGTGAGCGGTGCTAAGGGCTCCGACGCTAAGAAGAGGAAGAGGACGACCGCAGGACCCGCATCTGGCCGACCTACCAAAGTGCCTTTTACCGTGGTCGAGACTGTGGATCTGGCATCCCATCAGTGGTCTGCCCCGGCTGCTGCTCTTCCTCAACCGACCCCGTCCGAGCCTTCAACCGAAGCATTCTCGATCTCCGCGGCATTGGTGCTTGAGGCTCCACCCCTCACCGAGAAGGTCGAGGTGATCCTGACCGAGGAGCACAAGAAGCTCTTCATCCCCAACTGGTGGGTGATGAACCATGATGGCGTCTTGGAGGACTCGGCTATAAGTATGCAGGCCTTGCACCATCTACCGACCCAGAAGGACCGAGCGGCCCTGAAGGCGGGGACAACGGGCGACGATGCTCTCGAGATAACTCGGGCGACGATGTCGGTGAGTCTCCTAATCGATTCTTCGATAATCCAAAAAAATATTTAAGTCACTTGCTCGGCTTTTCATTGTTTCTTTTTCTCTTTTGATCACGTGCCATTTCAGCCACCTTCTCGAGCAATTTTACAAGCAAGAGAAGGAGCTAAAGCTGTCGTGCGACAAGGACCGAGCTGAGAGGGCGAGGGTCACGAAGCTTTACGTGGCAGAGCATCGCCACTCGAAATCTCTGGAGCTCAGGTCGTGTATTTTGAGAAGGTCATGTATTTTGAGACGGCCTTAGCGCAGGCGAACGAGAAGACAGCCTCGGAGGCGGCTCGGGCAGATGAGGAGAGGGAAAAGGCGAAGAAGGCCTTAGGAGACATGGAGGGGGAGAAGGACGCGGCAGTGGCAGTGGCGAGAGCGGCAATAGAGGCCGAGGCAAAGAAACACATGATGGCGAACATGGAGCAGTCCTACGCCACAGCCCTTGAGCACATCGAGGCTCGCGTCCCCGGCTTCGACAGGTCAGGGCACAGACTGTGGGGCCCGGTCGGTGGTGAGGCCCTCGAAGCCGACCAAGAGGGAGGCGAGGAGGATGAATAGGAGGAAGGGGAGGAGACAGGGAGCGACGAGATTGTGGTCGACCCCCAGACAGCGATAGTAAAGGTTGGGGAGACGACCGCCGAAGATCCCATCACCGAGCTACCACTCAAGGTGGCCCTCTAACTTCAGTTGTCGTATTTTATCGCCTTTGTCTCTTGTATTACCTTATAGCGGACTGGCCACCACTTTATGAACTAGAGTTTTTCAATGAAAGATTGACTTTTGGCGAAAATCGACTAAGTGTTGGGGCCTGAGTTTTTTCATATGCGAGCCATTAGTGCGGGTGTTTCTCAAGCTTAGTGTTGTCGTGTCCTTGCCTTTTGATATCACCGAGCCGAATCAAATTGTCGAAGCACCGCCGCAGGTGGAAGTGGCCGAGGTGTCTCATCTTCGGTCTGACCTAGGAGCGGCTAGGTTGGCTCTCTCTTGAAGTTGAGAGAGGCTTCTCAAGAGCAAGGCAGAACTAGGTCATCACAAGCTGACGCTGACGCGTCGCACCTCCGAACTGAAGCGACTGAAGGAGCAAGCTTGGAAAGTGGATGAGGGGAGTCCCACGAAGTCCAGCAAGCTAGGCAAGAAGCTAGAGTTCATTCGACAGTCTTTGTTCGAGGCTAGAGCTGAGAGAGACGGTCTAAAGAACGCGGTGCTCGAAAACAGTTTGGAGATGGCACAGCTTCGACGGACCATCACCGAAGCTTCTCGTGCAGGCAATACGAGTCGAATGCCTTGGCTAAGTGTTAAGGTAACAGAAGACTCGCTGAGGGAGCAAATTGTTGAGTTAGAGGCAGAGGTTCACCGGCTGCGACGTCTCTCAGAGGGAAGTAACATTAGGACCACTTCTTGTGCCCGAGGAGAGTACTCACAGGGATCGTCGTTTCACAAGTTGGCGTTACGTTCGCCTCCCACCTTGCGGCGTTCTGGAGATGCACAGAGTGGAGTGGCTGGCTCGTCGAGCGGGGCCTCAATCAGTGTAACTCTCGATGATATAACTCGGCTCGCCGGCTTAGAGACCTCCACGGGCGTAAGTTTGTAGCAACAAGGTGTTCATCGACCTCGTTTGTTGCTCAAGAGGAGTATCCCACTTCCTAGGAGGCGTTAGGGTGTCTCCCTTGTGATATTGCAGATTTTTTTGTACAAGTTTTGTATCTCAATGTAAACATGAGCAGTTGGTCTTGTAATTAGACTTGTAATCCCAAATTCAAATGAAATAGTACTTGTTTTGTGAACATGCGTGCTTCGCCAGCGTTTGTAGTTGTCAACAATTCTAAGAGGAATTTTGGATGGTGATTCACTTCGTGCTCGCTTAAAAGCCAGTGACTGAAGCGGAGTTGAACCAAGTGTTAGGCTCCGAAGTTGTCGTTTAGAGAGTATCAATAGCTGTAGGAGCAATTCCGAATGGTGATCTGATTCGTAATCACTTAGAAGCAAGTAGTTAAAGCAGATTCGAACCAAGTGTTCGACTCCGAGTGTGTCATTCTAAAAATATCAACAGCTGTAAGAGCAATTTCGAATGGTGATCCGCTTCGTACTAGCTTAGAAGCAAGTAGTTGAAGCGGAGTCGAACTAAGTGTTGGACTCCGAGCGTGTCGAATGGTGATCCGCTTCATAATTGCTTAGAAGCAAGTAGTTGAAGCGGAGTCGAACCAAGTGTTGGACTCCGAACGTGTCGTTCTAAAAATATCAACAGCTATAGGAGCAATTCCGAATGGTGACCCGCTTCATACTCGCTTAGAAGCAAGTAGTTGAAGCGGAGTCGAACCAAGTGTTGGACTCCGAGCATGTCGTTCTAAAAATATCAACAGCTGTAGGAGCAATTCCGAATGGTGATCTATTTCGTACTCGCTTAGAAGCAAGTAGTTGAAAGAGTCGAACCAAGTGTTAGACTCCGAGCGTGTCGTTCTAAAAATATCAACAGCTGTAGGAGCAATTCCGAATGGTGATCCGCTTCGCACTCGCTTAGAAGCAAGTAGTTGAAGCGGAGTCGAACCAAGTGTTGGACTTCGAGCATGTCGTTCTAATCAACAGCTATAAGAGCAATTCCGAATGGTGATCCACTTCGTACTCGATCGCTTAGAAGCAAGTAGTTGAAGCAGAGTTGAACCAAATATTGGACTCCAAGCACGTTGTTTTATTGCCAAAAAAAATGTAAGTAGAATTAGACTACCCAAAGATAAAGAATTTGCTAAGTAGAGTTAGACTACCCAAAAATAGAAAAGTTGTGGGGAAAGATTTCCTTTTATTGCAAACAACTAGGCGGCCGCTTCTAAGTTGTGAGCCGCCTTTACATTTTGATAAAGAAAGAATACAAGTAGGGAGTTTGGACATGTCTTCTGGAGCTCTTTTCGGAAAGTTGCTTGGAGCGGCGTTTAGACACACTCTCGGTACTTCATTAAGTTCTCTGCGTTCCATGTCCTTGGTATCCTCCTTCCCCCTCGGGTCTTCGAGTTGATACGCACCTGGGCATATAACTCTGGAGACCTTATATAGTCATTTCTAATTGGGTGCTAGCTTGCCTCTCTTGTTTGGATCGGAAATTGATAACTTTCTCAGCACTAAGTCCCCTTCCTTTAGGTTGGTGGGTCGTATCCTCTTGTTGTAAGCTTGAGTAATCCTACGACGGTAGGTCTCTTGGCAAATTGCGTCTCTCTCATGGACCTCATCAATAAGGTCTAGGCAGTTGCGAAGCTGGTTCGCGTTCTGCGCCTCATTGTAAGCTATAAGTCGAGGCGAAGGTAGGCCCACCTCCGAAGGGATGAGAGCTTCGGATCCGTACGTGAGGTTGAAAGGGGACTCTCCCATTGGAGCTCTTTTGGTGGTGCGATAGTTCCAAAGCACATTAGGGAGTTGTTCGACCCATAGCCCTTTAGTGGACTTATCCAGCCTCTTCTTCAAGCCAGAGAGGATTTGATGGTTTACGTTCTCCGCTTGGCCATTGGACTGAGGGTGCACTATAGAAAAGAACCGCTGCTGAATCCCGAGGTCGGTGCAAAAGTCGCGAAAGGCCGCTTCCGTGAATTGGGTCCCGTTGTCGGTTATAAGGATGTAAGGTACCCCGAACCGACAGACAATATTTTTCCAAAAGAATTTCTGCACCTTGTGCTCAGTGATTGTTGAAAGAGGTTCGGCCTCTATCCATTTTGAGAAGTAGTCTATTGCTACCACTAAGAACTTCAGCTGGCTCGGTGCTGGAGGGAAGGGTCCGAGCAAATTCATCCCCCACATTGCGAACTTGCCAAGGAAGTTAGTTGTGCTTGAGACAGGCGACGGATTGGGGCGAACATCTGGCAGGAGTAGCACTGGCGGACGTACTCCTTGGAATCACTTAGTAGTGTGGGCCAAAAGTAGCTGTAGTTCAAGAGCTTCCATGCGAGGGATCTCGCCCCCAAGTGCGCGCCACATAGACAATCGTGGGCCTCCTTTAAGGCGTAGAGCGCTTCCTTTGGGGAGAGGCACATCAGATAAGGCCGACCATCGATCTGGGTGTAGGAGCATTTGTACATGATCCCATCCAGGAGTGTGTATCGCTCTGCTTGTGTCCTGATCCTCCTTGCTTCTTTCGGATCTTCGGGAAGGACTCCATCCCGGAGGTACTCGAGGAGGGGCTTCATCCAGTTTTCCCCAAGTGTTAGGGGGTAGGCTTCCAAAAGCTCCGAGCCATCTTTATCAATGCTTTGTTTAAGAAGGAACTCTATCAAGATGGTCCATTCGAGGTCCTGGAGAGACCAAGAGGCGAGCTTAGAGAGGGCGTCCGCTTGCGCATTTTCCTCTCGGGGAACTTGCTGGAGTTGAACATCTTCGAATAGAGCTAGAAGCTCTCTCACCTTTGCCAAGTACCTGGATATACGGCCATCCCTTGCCTTGTACTCCCCAGACACTTGGTTGACTACTAACTGGGAATCGCTGAAGACCCTTACGCGCTCGGCGCCCGCCTTGCTAGCCATGCAGAGCCCCGCTATGAGGGCCTCATACTCCGCCTCATTGTTTGATGTCGGGAAGTTAAGACGGAGGGAATACTAGAGGACGAAGGCGTCGGGGCCAGTTAGGATGATGCCAGCCCCGCTTCCATCGGCGCAAGAGGACCCGTCCACATAAACGGTCCAGACAATGGGGTTGGCCGACGACTCGCATGAGTCAGGGATGGTATTCTCCACAATGAATTTGGCCAGGGCTTGGGCCTTTATCGCCGTTCTAGGCTGGTAGCTGATGTCATGCTGACTCAGCTCGATCGACCACTTCATAAGCTGCCCGGAAGTCTCGGGCTTATGGAGAACTTGTTTCAGCGGCTGGTCAGTAAGACGACCACCGAATGGGACTGGAAGTAGGGGCGAAGCGCTCGGGCCGCCATGACCAGGGCGAGAGCCATCTTGTCCAGCTTCGGGTAACGGAGTTTGGCATCGCGGAGCACCTTGCTCACGTAATAGATGGGCTTCTGCGTCTTCTCCTCTTCTCGTACCAGGACCGTGTTGAGCGTTTACTCCGAAGCTGCGAGATAGAGGTAGATGACCTCCCCAGGTGCTGGCTTGCTCGGGAGCGGGGGGTTGGCCAAATATTCCTTAAGCTTGTCAAAGGACTCATGTTGCTGCTGTCCCCATTTGAAGCCTTTAGCCCCCCTGAGGCCTTGAAGAAGGGGGGACACTTCTCCCCGGACTTGGAGAGGAATCGCCTAATTGCGGTGAGGCGCCCCGTGAGTCTCTGTACTTCTTTGACGTTGGAGGGGGGAGCCATTTTGAGAATGGCTCGGATCTTTTCGGGGTTTGCCTCTATGCCCCTCTGGCTGATCATAAACCCTAGAAATTTTCCTGACGAGGTACCGAACGCACACTTGTTCGGGTTTAGCCTCATATTGTGCCTTCTGAGCATTCCAAAGGCTTCTTGAAGGTCGAGAGTGTGATCCTGCCCTCGGGTGCTCTTGACCAACATGTCGTCGATGTAGAGCTCCATATTTTGGCCAATCTGGTCTCAGAAGACCCTATTCACAAGGCACTGATAGGTAGCTCCCGTGTTTTTCAAGACGAAGGGCATAACACGGTAGCAATAGAGGCCTTGGTCCGTCACGAACGAGGTCTTCAGGATGTCAGAAGGGAACATCCTGATTTGGTTGTACCCTGAGAAGGCATCCATAAAACTGAGGAGCTCATATCCGGAGGTCGCATCGATCAGGGCGTCGATGCTGGGAAGAGGAAAAGGTTCCTTCGGTCATGCCTTATTGAGATCGGTGAAGTCAATGCATATTCTCCAGCTCCCATTAGCCCTTCTTGACCATTACCACATTGGAGAGCCACTCAAGGTAGTTTACCTCCTAGATAAAGTGGGCATTGAGGAGTTTCTCAACCTCCTGCTTGATCGCCTGTTGCCTCTTGGGGACGAACTTCTGCCTCTTCTGTTGGATAGGCTTGACCCCCGGGGTGACGCTCAGATGGCCACTACCTCCAATTCATCCACGGGCTCGGAGATAGTTTGACCGTGTTCTTGAGGAAGTTCGAGCGCTTCCAAAGAAAGAACTGGACCCCCCATCGAGGTCATATAGCACTTCCGAGCCGCTTCTTGGCTTCCCCTCACTTCTCTCACTCCTGAGGACGTGGAAAACTTCATCTTCATGTGGTAGGCTAAAGGGAAGGCTTGAAGCGTGGCCAAACCCGGTCTACCCAGGATAACATTACAAGCGGACTTGACGTCGACCACCATGAAGTCCATTGGCTCTATGCGGGTTACCGGGGCCTTTCATGCCGTTACGTCGAGGGTTATAACTCCTTCGACCGTAACCGGGACCCCAGTGAACCCGTGGAGAGTGTAGCCTGCGAGCTTGAGCCGGTCCCTCGACAGCGGGAGGCCTTTGAAGGCCTCCAGGAAAAGGATGTTGACGGAGCTGCCGTTGTCTACCAAGACCCGACGAACTTCGAAGTTTGCCATTTGGAGATTGATGACCAGGGCATCACAGTGGGATGTGCGGACGCCCTCCAAGTTCCTATTAGAGAACGTCACCGGGACTCCGAGGCCTTTTGGGGGAGGATGGCTCTGCACGGAGTTAACCTCCCTTACGAAGGCTTTTCGAAAAGAGTTGGAATCTCCCCCCATTGGGCCTCTGTGTATCAGGTACAAGATGCCCTCTACTTCGGCCTCCGGAGTCTTTGTGCGCTGCTCGGTTCGCCTGTTAACCCCCCTTAGCGGTGGTGGCGGATCGACTCTGTCTTTCCTGACGAAGCGAGTGAGCTGCCCTCTCTGGATGAGGGCCTCGATCTCATCTTTAAGGGCACGACATTCATCCATGTCGTGTCGGTGGTCCTGATGGAAATGACACCACTTATTCCGGTCTCTCTTCTTTCCCTGAGTATTCATCCTTGGGGGAACGGTAGGAGACCTTCATTCCCATCTCCATCAGGATGGCAGATACACTCGCGTTAAGCGGAGTGAATTTCTCGAATCAAGGAGGAGGACGCCGCTGACCCCCATTGTCCTTTTAGAGCTTCTTAGCTCCTTCTTCTGCGCCCTTCCGCTTGTTCGCGGAAGATGAGGCCTCAAAAGTGGGGCAGTGGAGAGCTTCCTCCGCTCGGATGTACTTCTCGCTCCGAAGTAGGAGCTCTGAAAAGTCCCGAGGGGGCTTCTTGGCAAGGGATGCCTTGAGAATAGCATTGAGGACATTGCATTGAAAGGCGACACTGGCTACCGACGGTTCCAAGGAGGTGATGGATCTGGCCTCGGCAGTGAAACGCTTAACGTAGTCCCTCAACTGTTCGCCATTCTTTTAGCTGAGGAACAATAGGGAGGCACTCGTCTTCTCTGTGCGGCGGCTACTCACGAAGTGCATGAAGAAGAGTTCCTCGAATTGGTCGAAGGAGAAGATAGATGCCGGGGCAAGTCGGGAATACCACTCCTGAGCCGGTCCCTTGAGTGTGGCTGGGAATGTCTTGTAGAGGAGGGCATCGGATGTATGATGGATCATCATTAGAGTTATGAAACTCTCGAAGTGATCCGCAGGGTCCGACTCCCCTGTGTAGGTCTCGAAGTGTGGAGGCTTGAAGTTGTCGGGAACTGGAGCCTCCATGATGGCACGAGAGAATGGGGGCCTGCTTGGACGAAGGTCCCTTGCCCGTCGCTCTTCATCTCGGTCAAGATGGCCGAGATGCCTCTCCATCTCGTAGAGACGGTGGTGGACCGAGTCCTCCGTTCGGTCTTGCCTGGGAGAGCCCCAAGACTCATCTTCATGTCGAGGAGGGCTGGGACTACACCGGTGATGGCTTAGAGTAGGTGGTGGGCTGACTGAGCAATGGGGGTGACTTGGAGTAGGGCGCGGACTTTGGGAGCGGCAGTGAAAATCGGGAGAAGGGCAGCGATGGCTCGTAGCCTGCCTTGGACTGCGGGAGCGGTGAGGATGGCAAGGAGCTGGTCGAGGGCTACAGGAGTGGTAAGGACGGCGAGGAGCTGGAGGAGGGTTGGGAGCCCGATGGCCATTGTTGGGGGGAGCGTTGAGTGCCCGGAGGACTGCCTCCTGGAATTGCTGAAATTCTGCCCTCGTGACGGGGGCCTCCTGCTCCTGCTGGGTTCGAGGCACAGGACAGCTCGCCAAAGAGTGGCCCCATCTTGGGCGACGCTGGGGCGACTCCCTCTGCTTTCAGGGGGAGTGGGACCTCCCTCGGTCGGATCGGCACGACGACCGGTGAGGGTTCGCATTGTTGGTTTGCCTCTCATCCATATGGGTACGGAGGTTGGGTCCATGCTCGATCTGCCGATTGTTAAGCACATGCCACAGATCCTTGGGAGTGGGAGGAGTATAGGAAGCCATAGAGTCTGTGTCGACATTGTGGATGGAAACCCGAACCTGATGCACAGGTTGCTTGCGGCGGCTTCCTTGAGAGGGTTCCCCCACGGCGACCTGGGGTCCCAGAGGCTAATGAATGGACTGCGTAGCCTGGGGATCAAGTTGCAGGGCCGGTTGGTTGGTATGAGGGAGATCTCCTACGGAGGAGGAAAAGGATGAGAAGAGATTGTTCTTCGGTTGGAGTTTGCGGGTCTCTTCTTGGGAGGCATTGTTGGGAGTGGCTTTGGTGGGAGGAGTAAGGTTGGATTGCTTGTCGAGATGTTTCCCACAGATGGCGCCAATCTGTTGCTGCTGGATTCTGGTGTGGGGGAAATAGATGAGATTTGTAGGTTCGTGAGGAACTCGAACAGGCGGAACCCTTCTTCTCCCTTGTTGATTAGTCGACTCCTTGGTGCTCCCTTGAACCTGGACAAACGTTCGAGACACCGGGATGGATCCCGGCGACGAACCCTCCGACGCTCAAGTCAATACACAGAAAAAGTGAAGAGAAAAAGCTCAAGTGTGCAAAGAGTGATCACCTCTAACAATAGGAGGTAGGGGGGTTTTATAGTCGCCATGGAAATCTTTTTCAGGATAAGGGTGAATCCCTACTTCCCGGTGTGGCTGGCTGTGGTTGGTTACAACCATCCCCTCAAGATAGGGACAAGCCAAGATCTGCTCCTATCCTGTTGATCTGGTCCCTAACGAATTGAGACCCGTTCTCTGCCTATTAGATCCGTTTATGGGCTAGCGGGTCCAAGAGGAGAGACCCGGTACCCAATTCGGACCCGTCTGTAGGTGAAATTACCAGCTCATCCCCGAGACCTCAAGATTTGTGCTCACTTTGAACGGTTCTGATTTAACCCCATTTTTAGCCATATCAATTGAGAATATACCTATATATCCAACAATCTCCTCCTATATTCTTAATATATTAGACAATGCTCCGTTAAATCATTGGCGCACAGAATAATACAGTTCAAAGACTAAATCAATTATAATTCGAATAGTTCAAATGAGACTAAACCAAAATAATCAAATAGTTTAAAGACCATATCAAAACAGAATAGTTCACAATGACTAAACCAACTAGAGAAACCTGTCATAGTTTCAAAATCAACCAAAACAAATAAACTTCATGAACAAAATAGGAGTTTTAAGCTCATGAACATAAAAGTCTTAAACTCAACAGAAGTTTTACAAAGCAAGTGAGAAATTTATTCTCGAAAGAAATAAACCAAAACTATATCCTTGCAAACTGCTTTATGATTACTCTTCCATTTTGAGCAAATCATTATTTTGAAATCTATGTTAACAGATTCAACTCCTCCGTATTTGCTAGCTTATTGAAAACAAGAATATCAAGAAACACATCTCTAAGAATTCTAACGAATTTCATAAAGTATCTAGTTCCATTAAAAACCTTAGTACAATTCAACGGTAGCTTAGCAAAATGCAATGCAAGCATCACAATCAAGTCTCTCTAACAAAATAAAGAACAAGAACTATTATAGTTTATACACAAGAACTATACTATGTTTCATGTTGGAATGATAGAACAGTCAAATCAATTATGGTTAATTTTAAATCATCAAAATTGGAATGAAACATGAATCCATAAAAGAGTTATATCATCAAAATTGGAATGATATAACAACAGTTCTAAACATCAGAAACACATCGACAAGTTTTCAAGCTTTCTTTTGGAATAATGAGATAATTCTAAATAAATTATGAAAATATATAGCATCATCAAAATTGGAATGAAGTAATATATTAACAGAATTTAAATAGAACTTTTCAAATTATCTAAAGCATGCCAACTGCCTAAAATTGATGCTTCAGTATGAACTTTTCTATGGCTCCAATTGGATTCTAAATCTCAAAACAACTTGGACGTTAAAGCTTTTGACTCAATAGCTTTTAACTTTATTTCTCCCACAGTTTTGATAATTAGATCACTTTCAAGTCTCTTAGCAAGAGCATTAACCATACTTGTCGCAAATTGCACTTTATCTATGAGAAAGTTCAACTAGGCTTCTTTCCGCCTTAATATACTCCTCTTACTATTATAGAATGAGTTGTGAGCTACAGTGTATTATAGCTTGGTAGTCGCATAACAGAATTAGAGAATTTACTTTAAACTTCTCAATAGATGATTAGCAATAAGTCATTCAATCCACTCAGCCTCTTTCCCTGCAGAGGATAACACATAGATGTCTGATTTCTTGGATAAGAACGCAATACTTGTTTGCCTTCTAATCTCCATAACTTTTTTTCTGCTTCTCCTAGTGTAAACACATATTTACTAGTTGTCGACTTCCACTAAACTTTGAGTAGCACAAAGCAAACTCTTGAGTACCACTCAGGTATCTCAATAGCTTCTTAAGGATACTCAAATGTGTATGGGATTATTATTGAATCTGCAGAGCATACCTACCTCAAAGACTATATCTATTCTAGTGCAAATCTTTGTATACACAAGACTTTCAATTCTTTTAGAATGATCTGCCTGTCTCATAGTTGCACCATCATTAGGTGTCAACCTTTCATTTTATTCATAAGGTATTTCAAAACACACTTTCAATCACTATATCCCCACATTTGAAACACATTATTGATTTATCGAGTTTGACTAAGGGTTATCCCTTGCCAACCAAAACTCACCCTTATACATAATATGGTGTCCACAATACTTAGATGTTTCATACTAAATTTATTTGGATAGAACAATTTTAACTCCATTTATAATAAAGATGCCACTTCCAATCAACAAGCATGTCAATAAAACCAAATAAATAATAGCCATTATATTTGACACACCACAAAGTTAAAGGCACTGATCTGAATTACTTGATTCATATACTAGGCTCTTTGAGAAATTTGTCAAATTATTTATATGTTAGCTATATTACATGTTTTAAAACATACGATGATTTTACTAAATTGTAAATCTTGTTTACTAAGCATATTAGTACTAAACTATTCAGTACAAAACTTTTCAATATAAAATGTTCAGTACAAAACTCTTTAAAATCTTTTATGAATAACAAAATTTTCAAAGGATGTAAGGACAAGAAAAATCCTTATTGTAACAATATGACAAACATCTGAGTAGACAACTAATCAGTCTACCCAATTTATCTCAGTCAATTCTTAAGCTACTAGAAGCGCATTAAAATTGCTGCCGAACAATAAAAAATAAGTTTCTTCTACAGAACCCCACTTATTGACTACAGTTTTAGCCCATTTCGGCAGATCAACTAATTTAAAGTATTATTGTATGACACAAAATCATCTCATTGTCTACTAAAGACTCTTCTTAGCTCATTTTTTTTAAATTCAAGTTTAAGTATCAGTAGGACTGGTTCTTGATTCCAATTGTGAATTATTGACCGTGACAGTAGGACTAATAATTTCATAAATTTGTTTTTGATGAACGCATCGTCAAAGAACTTCGCAAGTCCAGATTCTACTAACCCAAATTAGATAGATCGAACCACAATCTGTACTTTCTAAGTATACACAAATATTTGTTATAGGTCCTATACTGAGCCTTCTGGGATCATGTACTTTAACAAATGTATCATACCACAATTTTCACTTTGATAAAATTATTTGTGTTTTTATACCGTTAATATACAAGGTGTAAGTAACTTAGAGTGTGGTAACAAATTAGAAATATGATTGATAATGTAACATCACTCATAATTACTCAAAGTCAAACTAACAATCATAGAATTCAACATTTCACCGAGTGTTTGATTCTATCTTTATCAATGCTGTTTGACAATTGTAAATATAGTGCACTAGAGAATATGCCAAATGCAAATTACTCTAAAATTATTAAACATATTCACCACCTCCATCAACACTGAACCCTTGATCTTAGCACTTAACTAAAATTTTAATTCATTAAGAATAACAAGTGTTTCATTCTTCATATATATGACAAACTTATACTAATCAATTACAAAAACAATTAAATGCTTCTGACCAATAATTGTCTCATTGTCACAAAGCTACTGAGATTACAAATATCCGAATATACTCCTAGAGACCATATAAAATGATTTTCTAGTGATCATAATTTGAGCACAACTTTCATATTTGTCATATTTAATGGAGTGTTATTTAGTAGAGTTATGAGTTTTAACAAGAACAAACAATTTAACATATAGTTCTCAAATCCTAGCCAATTATGCTATGTTCAGGAACTAAACATAATTAGAACTATTATTATTAATTGTCTCATTTGTTAAACTCAACTTATACATGCGATTGACAAAATATGCACATTATAAGAGTTAAAACAAAATTACTCTACCACGTTTTACAAATTTGTTTGCATTCCCTAGTGATTCTAACAATGTCCACTTGCTCAAACACATTGAGCTATATTTTTCTTTATTCATTCTTCATCATCTTCGAGACGCTAAACGAGATAATGATCAGTATTTTATAATTCAATTTTGCACACATAGTACAATGAACGAGAAAGAACAAAATGCAACTAATGGAGTCGTATTCTGCATTACAGATGCTCTTATCTAAGTTACAGACATTTGTTACAGATCTTATGCATCATTTATTTATTTTAATTAGAGAAGCAAATATACAATCTCACACAAACTGCAGGTAATGGATTTGTCAAAATATCTATGAACATAGTATGATAAAGCACTTAACAATTCTAAACATGCTAGTTTTCAAGAATAACTATGATATAAAACTCCCAATCATGTGATCAAATACACAAAACGTTAACACATTCATCACATGAAAGTACTAAAAAAGATTAGAGTAGATCATACCGACACTTCAAGTTAGAAGTGGTTTCCAAATTCGATGGAGAAGACTGCATAGTGCAGACTTATTCAACCGTGATGCATATCCTTCATCTCCAACACACACAATTTGTAAGTAACTTTGAAATTTCTACATCATCAAATTGTTAAAATTAGCCAATTAAACAAATTATTAGCACTATTTATTCTAATAGTAATTTCATTGGAGATACAAATTTACAGTCAAAATATATAATTTAAC
The DNA here is from genome assembly GCA_017893485.1 of Hemerocallis citrina. NCBI lineage: Eukaryota > Viridiplantae > Streptophyta > Magnoliopsida > Asparagales > Asphodelaceae > Hemerocallis > Hemerocallis citrina. Next base: position 2,487,325 of record CM030361.1, on the reverse strand, counting down.
TTATCAGAAAGGGATATTTGATCCTTAGCTCAAAGCTAAAACAATTATTCAAACTTATGTTTAATTAAACAATGATTAGCACGGTTTTTGTACTTTAGCTCATAGAGACAACAAATAATTAAAATATATATGCAGGTAAAGAACTTATCTTTAATTTTAGATCTGATCCAGTCTAATCATACTTGGATCTAGTCCAAACAACATCCCCATTGCTCGCACTGTCTCCAGCAATTACATCCACATATCTTATTGAGCTTTTCTCTTTCCAAATGTTAAATTCAGCATTTCTGAATCCCTCTCATTTAGGAACCTCGTACGGACGATAATGTTTTTCGATCACAAAGGAATAAGCAATAGATTCCCAACAATAGAGAGTTCTTTTGAATAATTACTATTTATGTGATTTAGTAAAGAGAAAAATAACTAAGTTTAGAATGGACCAAATCTGAAGAGCACACAGCTTAAAATCAAGAGGAGAACCAGATCTGATCCGATCCGATCAACGCCTCCAAACAGCAACAGCAAGTCCAATCAATGAGAGAGCTCCACACACAGCGAGCTACCGGTGGATCAAGAGATCCTGATCTGATCTCGATCCCCAAATGCCAACATCAACACAATCCCAATAGGGAACTTCGCACACAGCGATTTCCCTCTGGACCTTCGAGTGCTCAGGAACGAAACCAAGGAGGGAGCACTTGCTGCCGACGACGACGATCGGGACCTGCAAGCACTTGAGAACAACGACAAGGAGAGTGCGCTCGCAGGCGACGACGATTGCGATCTGGATCTGGCGCTCTAGTTCGAGAACGCAGCCAACAAAAGGGGGAGATCTTCGCTGGCGACGGGTGGCCCTTCGATTTGCCATGACAGCGGCGATGCTGATGTCGTCGATGCCGATGGTGGCGTCTACAATCGCAGACGACTACGACGACTGCAGCTACAGTCGCGATCGGTGGCGGCGGTGATGAGGCTGACGTCGTCGACGGTCGTAGATGTGGTCGATGACGGCGACAACCTGGTCGGAGACAGCGACGGCCAATCTCGTCAGAGGTAGTGTTTATAATATCTTAAGATTGTTAGATGTGGTTAGGAGGAATTAGGATTAGGGTTTATCTCATAGTCGCTTAAAATATTATACCCTACTTATTAGTATTGGAATATCACAGAGCACTACCTCTAAACCAGCTTTTATATAAGATGAACTGGATTTAGGGTATTGGGCTTTATGCCCACTCAACCCGGTCCAACAATTAAGCAGATAACACGTGCTTTGCACGTGTTGTTCCATAGAATATTATACACAATAATATTCTATTATATTGAGAATATACATATATATCCAACAAAAGGATATGTATGACGGACTTGCCATAGTTTGTAGAGTTTATTTAATTATTTATTCATTAATTTATCTATTTTATCGTTTGGTAGTTAGTTAAAGCACATGTGTTTGAACCATTATTTCGTAGGTTATTTATTTATTAATTTATCTAGTTTATTTTCAGTAGTTTGCTAAAGGTATGATATGCTCTGATCTGTGCCTTGGTCTGATAAGTCTAGAAAGAGGATCGTTTGACCGTGCAAGAACCTTCACCCAAATTTCTAATAAACAAAGCAAAATTTGATTGTTGAATAGAGACTATTTGGTGAATTTCCTGTACGATGTTTCCAAGGAAACACTCTTCCCTCTGCAATGAATAATACAGATGATGAACAACAAATGTATAGTCAAAGAAGAAGAACAACAAGAACACTGTATTAATCTTGTTTTCCAATCAAATGGATAGGCTGTAAAAAAACTAGTCAATTGTTCCTAGCTCGATCAAATTGAGGAATCCTCACTTTGTCCAATCACCATCTTAATTTGAAGTCTTTCTTGTGCTATTGTGCAGTGCTTCCAATCAGGGTTGGCCGAGAGCTCATGGGAGTTCGAGGTGAAGTGAGCCTCATATAGAGTATGAGGAAATTTTCCTCATACAAAGTGATTATACTTACTTGATGGGACCATTATGGCAGATCCACTCCGTCCATCATGTTTATCATGCTAATGGATGTATGTGTAGAAAAAATCAAGTGGTTTGGAAGTCATTCACCCATGCATCATGTGGTTGAAAAATGAACGATTTCAACAGTAATATAAATCGAACCACAAATTAGATCCACATGATGCATGGGAGAATGACCTCCAAACAACTTGATTTTTCTACACTTACATCTATTAGCATGATAAACATGATGGACGGAGTGGATCTTCCATAATGGCCCTACCAAGAGAGTATAATCACTTTGTATGAGAAAAATTCTCTTATACAAATATGAGACTTACATTACTCACACACACACACACACACACACACACATATATTACTGCTATTTTTTGGTGTGGAAGCAAACAGATGAATTTGTGAATTCTTGAAGAAAACAAGTACGCAAACCTGTTGATTTTCACCTGCATGTTGACTAGTTTCTCGCTGCTGCCATTGTAACATTCCGTAATTTCTAAAAAAAAGCTATATATATATATATATATATATATATATATATATATATATATATATATATATATATATATATATAGGTGATGGCAAATGGCATATGGGGTAAATAAGAGGTGGGGGGCCCTGTGTGTTTACAGCATAAAGGTGCTGTAAAGGTTGAAGCACGTCAATGACGTGGCTTCGGTGGGGCCCAGGAGCCATGTATGCTTTACCGTCTTCGTGTGCGTGTATTATGACGAGTGGGGCCTCTCGAAAGGGGTGGCTGACGCCAGCGTGCCAGAAAGACATTAGGGTATGTATTGAAATAGTCCCACATCGGGAGTTGTAAAAAATTAATTAACTATAAATAATAATGCCTATGATCAAGAGTCACCAATTCGGTTAACCATTTTTTGAGATGCCACCTGTGGCGGACAGTTGTACTATACTATAATATTATGAGATATATGTACTAGGTTTGCCCGTTGACACATGCCTACGGCACGTCTTCAGAACGGTGCACTTGGTTTGATTATATAAAATAGTTTTGGAGGTCAAGCAAATTAATTGAAGTAGCAAATATATTATATGAGGAAGCAGTATATCTACCTTAAAGCTCATCCATCGTCTTCTTGATCATTAGCTTGAACTTACCTGGAATGCATATAGTTTGTTAGAAACACTACATAGAGTTTTTTTTAACTTCAGCATCACTTTTAGATGCTTGTAATCGTTATGCAAGGACATTATCATATAGATTTTATAGCACTTACTCTAATTCCACAACCACTATGAGCATGTTTAAATACAATGGTAATGCAAGTGAAGGTGTGAAGGTATCTACAATACCAATAATCTAAATATTTGTTTGTCTGAGACTCAGTTTGCAATTAAAATATCTCTTATTACTATTTCAACCAAAATGAAATACATGAAGTTGTCAAAACTCTAATCCAAGCTAATCATTTCTTTTATCTCCACTTTGTCTCACCATTGCACCTTTATAAAAAAAAATTAATGGATAAATAACAAATTTACTTCAGCTGTCTTTCTTGAGTAGAGAGTTTGCACCCTTCACTGGTAAACTCCAGTCATCCCAATCCTATATATCCAAACATAGACTAAAAATTGTTATATGTTATATTATCCATGGTTTCTAATAACCAGTGAAGGGAACACTTCACGATAGTACTTTCTCTTATAGTAAAGAAATTAATGTTGCATATTTGCCAAGTTATTTTAAGTTGTTGGTCAGCTTACATGTCCTGTTATGGTTTGAAAGCTCAAATTGAGGCCACCAAATAATTCATCTCTCACTTGCGTACACCTTAAATCAAAACCAATAAAAAATTCATCAAATAAATCACTAAATTAAAATTTTTAAAACCCAAAAATAAAACAATCATACCTCTCTGAACTTAGATCCCATGCACACACAAAATTCGAGTCAACAAAAAACTGAGTAATCCTCTGCACACACAAAATTAAAAATTAGAATGAGAATTCGGTTAATGAGATGAAATTAGAGTTGTCGCATTGCATATAGAGGCTCTCGATTCGGTGGAGGGGAGTCGCCGATACGGAGTCACTTGATATTCGCGCTCTATTTTGTGGAGGGGAGTCACCGATACGGAATCAGCAGCGGATCAGATATCGGCGGCGACATCATGATTGAGGTTCGAAATTGACCTGGATTTGGATTTTCTTTGAGATTTTGAAATTTTCAAAATTTTGAAATTTAAAACTTTTTACATTTTTTATTTTGAAATTTTAAGTTTTTAAAAAAATTTGTAAAAATTTTATTTTTTTAAAACTTTTTACATTTTTTATTTTGAAAATTTAAGTTTTTAAAAAATTTTGTAAAAATTTTATTTTTTAAAAAAAATTTGAAAAATTTTCTTTTATTTTTAAAAATTTTTAAAAATTTTTAAAAATTTTAATATTTTAAAAAATATATATATTTTTGATATTTTTGATTTTTTGAATTAATTTTAAAGTTTATAATTTATAATTTTTTTTAGTTTTTTAGTTTTTTTATTTTTTAAAAAAAAGTTTTAAAATTTTTATTTTCTTAATTTTTTGAAGGGGGGGGGGGGAGAGAGAGAGATAATTAAATATATAAAGGAGTTGTTTTGGGTGGTGGGATTTAAATTTGAGTTTTGGGGGAAAACTTTTGAGGGAAAAAATGTGTTTTGTGAGGTTAGATCTGGGCCTTTGATTTTGGAGGGATTGAAGGAGAACCACTTGAGAGCTTTCTTTGTGTTTTATTATATAGATATATATAAATATGTATAAATAAAGTGATGGCAAATGGCATATGTGGTATAAATAACTTGTATATTTGAGGTGGGGCCCTGTGTGTTTATAGTATAAAGGTGTTGTAAAGGTTGAAGGACGTCAATGACGTGGCTTCGGTGGGGCCCAGGAGCCTTGTATATGCTTTGCTGTCTTTGTGTGCTTGTACTGTGACGAGTGGGGCCCCCGGAAGGGGTGGTGGGGCCCCTGTGTGTTTACAGCATAAAGGTGTTATAAAGGTTCGGGCACGTCAATGACGTGGCTTCGGTGGGGCCCAGGAGCCTTGTATGTTTTGCTGTCTTTGTGTGCGTGTAATGTGACGAGTGGGGACCCAGGAAGGGGTGGCTGACGTCAACATGTGAGAAAGAAAGCAGGGTATGTATTGAAATAGTCCCACGTCGGGGTTGCAAAAAATTAATTAACTATAAATAATAATGTCTATGATCAAGAGTCACCAATTCGGTTAACCACATTTTGAGAGGCAGTTGTATTATACTATAAATAATTTTTGTCTTCTAAATTGTATAAATTGTTTGAGCTCGGGCCAGGGGACACCGGGATGGATCCAGCTGATGAACCCTCCGACGCACTATTTAAACTTAGGACAGATCCGTTTTTAGGCTATTAGGCTTTGAAGAAAGATCCAGTTCCCAATTTGAACATGTTTGTAATTAAAATTACCGTTTTACCCCTAAGAGCTTTAAAATTCGTGCCCGATTTGAACGATCCCGATTTAATCCTATTTTTTAGCCATATCGAATATATATATATATATATATATATATATATATATATATATATATATATATATATATATATTCATTCGTATGATTTTATTTGTTATTAGAAGCACTTGCAAAATACTTATATTATATGTATAAAAAAATTGAGTGCCCCTAAAAATGGTGAAAATTGGGGGCTCAAGGGCCCCCGCGATAAAATTATTCTGGCTTCGTCTCTCTGCATGTTTCTAAGGAGGGCTAGGGCTTTATGTCGAACCGAACAAATTATGGTGAAGTATTTGTGAAGCTTGGTTGGCTCATGTCTCATGGGTTCTTCTTGCATATATAATTATTTGTGTATGAACAAGGAGATTTATTATCATGATTTTGAGGGGTGAGGCTTATGAGATTGTATATAATTAATTTGTTTTTCTTTTCTTGCGAATGTTTCATTAAATATTTTTTATGAAAGGCTGAGAAGTTTTTGACCTCACAGTTTTATCTATAATAATAAATAATCTACCGTTTAACTTGTATTTGCTGAAATAAATTAAACATACTATAACTGAAACATACAATGTAGAATAAAAAAGAGACAACATCATGAAAAGGAGTACCGAAAGGCAAGTCCTGATGTTATTGAGCAATAGAAACTTAAGAACTGAACTCTTATTCTGATATTTTCTTATTAAACACAACGACATCTGCCATCTTTAAGTTTTTTTTTTAAAAAAAAAAACCAGAAACTTAAGAACTGAAAGAAAAACTTTATTAGTTAGCCCTAATGTATCAGAAGTCTGAGAAGAAGTTACAAGTCTGTCAAGAAGTTGGCTGACATATTTTGAAGGTCATAGGGTCTCATGGTCAGTCAAGACCGCGATATGGCCGATTGGAGCTCAATAAAATCCGTTAAATAATTTTTAAGTTCTTCCACAAAAGCTGAACCCCAGATTTCTCCCCCTTCTTGACTGAGCATCGGACGTTCCCGGGTGATTTGAATCATCTGGTGTATTTCCAGTGAACTATTTGATGGATGGTTAAGAACAATTTTGTCAAATCAATTCACCAAATTTTGGTAAAACAATTTCGGCTTCGGAAAGCCCATTGCCAATTACACTGGCATGTGTCTAGCTATGAACATCCATTTTTTTAGAAAACAACCTTTAAATATTCAACTATCTTTATTCATATGCTCTTATTTCTCAAATTTGTAGTAGTACACAAATTTTATGTTATTCATACCCCAGCAATTTATTTGCTTGACATTTCGAGCAATTAACACACATGCAGTCTATAAGGAACATTGTTTAGTTCACACACATCACTATGTATTATTATTTAGACCATATATTGGATATACATTGGAGAAAACCATAATTATGTACAACATAAAATTAAGTACAATAGTTTACTTGCCTCGGGCTCGGGATCAGCATGTTATCATTGTCGTAAAGAACTTATTGTTAGCCTCGTGCGTGCTTAAGTTCTTTAGCACAATGACAACACTACTCCTAGATCCAAAGACTGGTAAAATAATGTACTTTTTTTTTTTAATGTTATAAATAATGTACTTTTTTCTCTCTCAAATATATCCAATAAGCTAAAAGTTAATTACTTTCAGATCTATTTGACTGGCAATGGGATGGCCGGAAGAGGCACCGACAAGGACAACGAAAACCCAACGGGTGTGCGCGCCAGATTCTGATCCGAAATTGCTCTTCCGATTTGGGTGAGGTCCAAAACTTTTTTTTGCTGTTTATTTTTTCCTTTTAACTAATTCCTCCTAAACGTTGGATTAGTTTTTTCAGATCCGAAAAAGCCGGCCTCCTTCTTGTAGGATAATGGCTCGATTCTGGTATTTGGTATCTGCAGTGTTCGAAAGTTTCAGAGCTTCAGTCGACTGGGATGGAGGAGCAGTCGACTGTCCAGAGGAGGTTTTCGAAGACTGAGAATACAGCAGCAGCAGTCGACTGTATGTGGGAGTCAGTCGACTGTCGACGGGTTTTGGATCCAGATTCGGCCCAATTCGAAAGGCCCAATAGTTTCCCTATAAATACACCCGTTAGGGTTTTGTAAATTGTAACACCTTATTCGGATTTTGCAGCCGTCATCTCTTGTAAAGGCTTTGTTTGCCCATTGAAGAACATAGTAAAGAAACCCCAACCGCCCCGTGGATGTAGGCATCGTTTTGCCGAACCACGTAAATCTTGTGTTCTTGTGTTGCTTGCTTTTCTGTGTTTTCTCGCTGGTTCTCTCTTTGTTTCCGCGTTGGTTTGATTGTTGGTTTGATTCGTATTCGCGCACAACAAGTGGTATCAGAGCAGTTGGTTCGACCTAGAGGGAGATGGCGGGTGATGCAGATGCAACCAAGGATGTTGTGGGATCAAGTTCGTCAAGAACAACGATTCACAACGCAAAATTTGAAGTTGAAAAATTTGATGGGACAAACAATTTCGGGATGTGGCAATGTGAGGTGTTGGATGTTCTTGTTCAACAAGAACAAGATGTTGCTTTGGAGGTAGAAAAACCAAAGGATATGTCCGAAGCAGATTGGAAGAAGTTGAATCGAGTTGCGTGTGGGACTATTCGGCTCTTTATTGAGAAGGCTCAGAAGTATGATTTGATGAGGGATACCGTTGCTGCGGTGTTGTGGAAGAAACTCGAAGACAAATACATGAGGAAAAGTTTGGAGAATCGGCTGTATTTGAAGAAGAGACTTTTTCGCTTCACCTATACGGAAGGTATGTCTATGAATGCTCATGTTGAATCATTTAATAAATTATTGGCTGATTTGTTAAATTTGGATGAGCAAATTAAGGATGAAGATAAAGCCCTAATTCTATTGAATTCATTACCTGAAAGTTATGATCATTTAGCAACTACTTTATTATATGGAAAAGATACTGTGAAATATGAAGATGTTGCAAATGCTTTGTTGAATAATGAAACTAGGAGAAGGGATAAGATGGTTGATAGAGAAACTTCTGAAGCGTTGATTGTAAGGGGCAGGACTGAGACCAGATCTGAGTCCAAATCTGGGAAAAAGGGAAACAAATCTCATTCCAAATCGAGAGGAGTTTCGAAGGACAGGAAAATACCGGCCAAAGATGAATGTGCTTTCTGTCATGAAAGGGGGCATTGGAAAAAGGATTGTCCAAAGCTACGAAATAAGGAAAATTCGACTGCAAATGTGACTGTTGATAATTTAGAAAGTGGCGAGGATTTTTCTTTTGCACTTGCTTCTAGTCCCTCACTTTATCAAGAAGTATGGTTTCTTGATACAGCAGCCTCCTATCATATGTCTTGGAAAAAGGAGTGGTTTACTTCTTTGGAGTATATGGATGGTGGTGTAGTTTTGATGGGAAATGATGCACCTTGTAAGAAGGTAGGAATCGGGAAGATTGAATTGCTAATGCACGATGGTCTTATTAGGGAGCTTTCAGATGTATGGTATGTTCCAGATTTGAAAAAGAATTTGATTTCACTTGGTGCTTTGGAGGCCAGTGGATTGAAATTTGCTAGTGAAGGTGGCATTCTGAAGGTGACTAGCGGATCACTCGTGGTGATGAAAGGGCAAAGAAAAAGGAACTTGTTTTTCTTGCAGGGAAAAACATATTTGGGTCAGGCTGCTAGTGTAACTGAGAAGCCTAAACAGGTTGTTCCCGACTCTACCAGGTTGTGGCATATGCGACTCGGGCATGCAGGAGAAAAGGCCTTGCAGGGGCTTGTGAAGCAAGGGTTGCTTAAAGATGCTAAAGGGTGCAAGTTGGAATTTTGTGAACATTGTGTTTTGGGTAAGCAAACTAGGGTGAAATTTGGTACAGCTGTACATCAGACAAAGGGTATCCTCGATTATGTGTACACAGATGTTTGGGGCCCTACTCGGACACCTTCTATGAGTGGTAGACACTGGTTTGTTACTTTTGTTGATGATTACTCCAGACGAGTTTGGGTATATACCATGAAGCACAAAGATGAAGTTTTGACATTGTTCACAAGTTGGAAGAAGAAAGTTGAAAATCAGACTGGTAGGAAGATTAAGGTTCTGAGGTCAGATAATGGAGGGGAATATAAGAATGATCCGTTTCTGAAATTGTGTGAAGATGAAGGGATCCAGAGGCACTTCACAGTTAGGATGACTCCACAGCAAAATGGGGTTGCAGAAAGGATGAACAGAACCTTACTTGAGAAGGTAAGATGTATGTTAGCACAGTCTGGATTGAAGAAGACATTTTGGGCAGAAGCTGTTATATATGCAAGCCACATCGTCAACCGTTTACCATCAGCAGCACTTGAAGGCAAAACGCCTATTGAGGTATGGAGTGGTAAATCTGCATCTGATTATAGTTTTTTGCATATATTTGGTTGTCCTGCTTATTTTCATGTAACTGAAACTAAACTTGATGCAAGAGCCAAAAAGGCTATATTTGTTGGTTTTAGTACTGGTGTCAAAGGTTACAGGTTGTGGTGTCCAGAACAGAAGAAGTTAGTAATCAGCAGAGATGTGACTTTTGATGAGACCAGCATGATTAGCTCGGGACAGTCGACTGGTGGTATAGGACAGTCGACTGGTGAGCAGCAGAAGAGTGGGACAGTTCTTCAACAGGTGAGTAGAAGAAGCTCGGGACAGTCGACTGGTGTACAGGAGCAGTCGACTGGTGGTCCAGAACAGCAGAAGAGTGGGAGCTCGGGACAGTCGACTGTTAGCAATAATCAGTCGACTGGTAGGAGAGTTTTCCAACAGGTGGAGTTAGAAAAGTTGTCAGTTGAGAATCCTGTTCCTGTCCAAGATGAAGATGATGTGGTTGATACTGAGAATGATGAAGAAGTTCCTATCCAGCAGGAAGAATCAATTGCAGTAAGAAGGCAAAGAAGAGATATCAAACGACCGTCTCGTTTTACAGACACAGTTGCATTTGCTCTTCCCATTGTGGATGATGAAGTTCCCTCCAACTTCAAAGAAGCTACTAGAAGTTCAGAAAATGCAGATTGGAAAGTTGCTATGGATGAAGAGATGAACTCTCTTCACAAGAATAAGACTTGGGATTTAGTGCAACTACCAAAGGGGAAGAAAGCAATTGGTTGCAAGTGGGTGTATACGAAGAAAGAAGGTCCAAAAGGCAGTGTTCGATTCAAGGCTAGACTAGTTGCAAAGGGATATGCTCAACAGGAAGGTATTGACTATAATGAAGTGTTCTCTCCAGTTGTGAAGCATCCTTCTATTCGGATTTTGTTGGCATTGGTAGCACAGTTTAATCTTGAATTGACACAGATGGATGTGAAGACTGCGTTCTTACATGGGGATCTAGATGAAGAAATTTATATGTCGCAGCCAGATGGGTTCAAAATTGCTGGGAAGGAAAATTGTGTTTGCAGGTTGAAGAAGTCTCTCTATGGGTTGAAGCAATCTCCAAGGCAGTGGTATTTGAGGTTTGATCAGTTTATGAAGGTGCAGAGATATTCCAGAAGTGAGTTTGATCATTGTGTCTACTTCAGGAAATTGCAGGATGGTTCTTTCATATATCTGTTATTATATGTGGATGATATGTTGATTGCCTCTAAAAATGCTAAGGAGATTCAAAATTTGAAGAATCAGCTGAGTTCTGAGTTCGAGATGAAGGATCTTGGTGAAGCCAAGAAGATACTTGGGATGGAGATAGCTAGAGACAGAGCAAAGGGCGTAGTAAGTTTGACACAGAAGCAATATCTTTTGAAGGTGCTGAAACGGTTCGGTATAGATGAGAAAACTAAACCAGTTAGCACACCCTTAGCCAGTCATTTCAGAATTAGTGCTTCTCAGTCTCCAAGTACAGATGAAGAGAGACAGTATATGGCGAATGTACCTTACACTAGTGTGGTTGGCAGTTTGATGTATGCCATGGTTTGTACTCGACCAGACATCTCTCAGGCGGTGAGTATGGTTAGTCGATATATGCATGATCCAGGCAAAGAGCATTGGCAAGCGGCTAAATGGATTTTGAGGTACATAAGTGGCACCACAGATGTGGGTTTGAAATTTGAAAGGGATGACAATATTAGCAGGTTATTAGTTGGATATGTTGATTCTGACTATGCAGGTGATCTAGATAAGAGGCGGTCTACTACAGGCTATTTGTTTACTATGTCTAGAGCACCTATAAGTTGGAGGTCAAATTTGCAGTCCACTGTAGCGTTGTTTACTACTGAGGCTGAATACATGGCGGTTGCTGAGGCCATGAAGGAAGCCATTTGGATACATGGACTTTTGAAGAGCTTGGGAATTCATCGGGAAAAGGTGGAGGTACACTGTGACAGTCAGAGTGCTATTCATTTAGCGAAGAACCAAGTTCATCATTCGAGGACCAAACATATTGATGTCCGTTATCATTTTGTGCGTGATTTGATAAAGGATGGTGATATTCATTTGGTGAAGATTGGAACAGCTGATAATCCTGCGGATATGTTGACCAAAGTTGTTGGGGCAGCCAAGTTCAAGCATTGCATGAACCTGGCTAATATTTTGCATGTTTGATAATTTGGCATGGGCAGTTGGGATAGTACTTTGCTATTGGTTTGTTTAGTATGTGATATCATACTAAGGTGGAGTTTGGGTTCGTTTGTTACATTTGGTGATGAGCAGTTGTTTTGAAGTATTTGTGGAGATTGCTTGGGCTACTTGGAAGATTTCACCAAGGTGGAGATTGTTGGATATTTGATTTGGAAGATCTCGCCAAGGTGGAGATTGTAGGATAATGGCTCGATTCTGGTATTTGGTATCTGCAGTGTTCGAAAGTTTCAGAGCTTCAGTCGACTGGGATGGAGGAGCAGTCGACTGTCCAGAGGAGGTTTTCGAAGACTGAGAATACAGCAGCAGCAGTCGACTGTATGTGGGAGTCAGTCGACTGTCGACGGATTTTGGATCCAGATTCGGCCCAATTCGAAAGGCCCAATAGTTTCCCTATAAATACACCCGTTAGGGTTTTGTAAATTGTAACACCTTATTCGGATTTTGCAGCCGTCATCTCTTGTAAAGGCTTTGTTTGCCCATTGAAGAACATAGTAAAGAAACCCCAACCGCCCCGTGGATGTAGGCATCGTTTTGCCGAACCACGTAAATCTTGTGTTCTTGTGTTGCTTGCTTTTCTGTGTTTTCTCGCTGGTTCTCTCTTTGTTTCCGCGTTGGTTTGATTGTTGGTTTGATTCGTATTCGCGCACAACACTTCTCTCCCAACGTTCACACGTTCTTGTATATATTCCAAACTCCCATTCTTCTACAACGACTAGAAAAAAAAATCAGATCAGATCCACAAAAGAAATCTCCTTCTTCGCTGCTTCCGCAAAACCTTCTCTGGTTCACTGAAAAATCAGATCAGATCCACAAAAGAAATCTCCTTCTTCGCTGCTTCCGCAAAACCTTCTCTGGTTCACTGCTTCCACAAACTCCCCCTCTCTGTTTTCGCTTTCGTTCTGGGTAAGGATAAGTTCGGGTTAATCTCTCGACGTTGTGTGCGACAGCGAGACGCCGGTGATACTGGGGGTTTTACCACTAGGAACATCTGCGAAGAGTCTGCACAAAAGACCGCTGATCAACTCTTAGGACAGTGCGTTTCGCGCGACTTCCCCATAGGCCGGTAACTCCGTTTTAAATTTATTTTGTTTTTTATATACAGTTGCGAAAGAAATCAAGGATTCGAGATAATTTTTAGCAACACTTTATTCAAATGCTCTTATTTCTCAAATTTGTAGTAGTACACAAATTTTATGTTATTCATACCCCAGCAATTTATTTGCTTGACATTTCGAGCAATAACACACATGCAGTCTATAAGGAACATTGTTTAGATCACACACATCACTATGTATTATTATTTAGACCATATATTGGATATACATCGGAGAAAACCATAATTATGTACAACATAAAATTAAGTACAATAGTTTACTTGCCTCGGGCTCGGGATCAACATGTTGTCATTGTTGTAAAGAACTTATTGTTAGCCTCGTGCGTGCTTAAGTTCTTTAGCACAATGACAACACTACTCCTAGATCCAAAGACTGGTAAAATAATGTACTTTTTTTTTTAATGTTATAAATAATGTACTTTTTTCTCTCTCAAATATATCCAATAAGCTAAAAGTTAATTACTTTTAGATCTATTTGACTGGCAATGGGATGGCCGGAAGAGGCACCGACAAGGACAACGAAAACCCAAACGTCTCGGTCATGTCAATATCGCTTGGTTTCATCCCATTCGGTAAACTCCACTTAAACGCATATATCAACGAGCCCAGCATCTGATGCACCATCAAGTGTGCCAATGGCAATGCTGGACACATTCGTCTGCCAGAACCAAATGGTAACAACTCATAGTTATTTCCCTTGTAACCGACGTCGCTCCCCATAAATCTCTCAGGTTTAAACAATTCTGCGTCCTCCCAAACGCTCTCATCGTGACCAATTGCCCACACATTAACCAGCACCCTAGTGTCTTTCGGAATTGTGTATCCGCTTAAATCTACGTTTGAATCGGCTTTGTGAGGTATCAGGAGTGGAACAGATGGGTGAAGCCGAAAAGTTTCCTTCAATATTGCTTGCAGGAATGGTAATTGAGGTATGTCTGATTCTTCTACTTTCCCTTTTGGTCCGACCACTGACACGAGCTCTGCATGTGCTTTTTCCATTATGCTTGGCTGTCGAAGCAGTTCCGCCATAGCCCATTCTACCAAGATCGAGCTTGTATCGCTCCCAGCAATAAAATTGTCCTGCATGCATGCATGGTTTTATATCTATAGCATATTAAAATAATGAAATACGAAGAAAAAATATTCAATCATAAATTTCTTACTTGGGACTTTATTTTGTACACTTTCAAGTCTCTCAATCTCAACATTTGAAACTATGTTTTTTTCTCAGTTAAGAACAAAATTCTTTGTTGTGTTAAGATGTACATTGTTAATTAATATATTGTAACATTGAGAAATTATAAAACTTTAGCTGGCTTTAAGCCACTAAGAGCATGTGTAGTCGTTTGCCAAATATACATATTTGGCTAAAAACGGAGCTGCAGTTGTTTGCCAAATATGCATAATACAGTAGATTGCCAAAAATGAGAGAAGATTTGAGAAATATCCATATATGAGATACGTCAATTCAAGTGCCGTCCCAACAAAGAAATTTAATTTTTTTTTGTCGGACGGCACTTCAAGTGTCGTCGCTCAGAAAGAAATTAATTTTTTCAATTAAAAAAACCCAAAAATCCTCAATTTCTCGGACGGCACTTCGAGTGCCATCTCTTTCATTCCCATTTCGTCGGACGGCACTTCATGTGCCGTCCCACCCCTGCAGGGGCTATTTGCAATAATTAATTTATTTTGCAATTTCTGAAATGTTTTTGTAATATTTTGTAATTTTTTTCGTAATTTCTGAAATGTTTTTATAATTTTTGTAATTTTTTCGTAATTTCTGAAATGTTTTTGTAATTTTTTATAATTTTTTTGTAATTTTTTTATTTGTACTTCGAGGACGAATTTGCTCCCTCGGACGGCACTTCAAGTGCCGACTGCAGCAAAACATAACTTTGCTATATTCATTTATCTATTTATGCATATTTTCAACGACTGTGTGGATGCTCTAATACACTATTTCTTTCGTTACTTTTGACTAGCTAATAAAATATATATGTTTTAACTATATTTCACAACATTTTTGTGGTTAAATAATTGAAAGATGAAAGGTTTTAAACAAAGATGGTTAGTAAGTTGCAGTTGCTTTCATTGTTGGGTTTTTATTTTCTTCTCTGTCCGTTTAATAATTAATTAATCTTCATTAGGTACGGTTTGAAGCATAAATAAATGATTAGCATTGCTTAATTGCACATATTTTAATAATCTTCATATATAATTGGGGTGAATCTATTATCCAAGCATTTACTTATTAATTTGGGATTAAGTGTACTACATTATTTGGGTACTATTCATACACGGAGCTATTTGATTGCAAGTTAGAAAATTTAGGTATAATTCATTGCCACATAAGCATTTGTATCATAATTAATTTTTTTTTTTTTGATGTATTTGTATCATAATTATGAATACTTTTTTTTTCTTTTCATTGTGCTAAAGGTTTTAGATTTTAGACTAGAAACATGACAGTTGAGATGATTTTTAATAAAAGTTATTTGTTCCACGTATATAAATGTTAGTAGCTTAGTAAAGCTATTGTTTTATAAATATTTATGTCATCCAAACTCATGAGAAATTTTTTAACTTTTCATAAAATAAATGAATACTCACATATATTATTTGCAACGAAACCTATAAAAATGATAATTGTAAACTATAAAATCTTACAATATCAGAATTTCATTAGTTGAAACTCCAAGTAATATTTACTAGTAATTTACATATGTGATGCACATCTTAATAAATATATATTTTTAAAGTAAAAAATTCGACGTATTATGATCTCGAATTTAAAACCTCTTTTATAACAATTATGTACGTGCGATGCATATAAGTTGGTATGTTTACAAATGACAACTCCAACTCTCTCATTATAATATTAGACATATAAAATACGGTTATATCAATTAATTATTATTTGTTGGAAGTCCTTCTTAAGTATAGAAATGTGTAAGTACATAGTATAAAAATAGTCGGGAAAAAAAGTATCGAAAACAATCACACTAGCTTAGTTATACCAACCAGTAATCTGATCTGCACATGCGATATACACCCATTTTTTGTGGCGCTCCCACTCCTCACAAATTACCTCTAGTGATGCTAACTTTTATTTTATATAAATGACAGTTTTGAAAATAATTATGTCGCAAATAAATTTGAAGTTTGAGAATATTTTGCTAATGGACTAATTAATTAGAAAATTATTAACTCTTACTTAAAAATATATGGATGAGATTAAATTAATTAAGTCAGTTTGTCTACAATTTACACAATATTAACTCTTAAGTTACAACAGTAAAGATAATAAAAATATAAAAAATGAATTAATTAATTACGATTATAATTAATAGTGTCTTATTTAGCAACAATTTCCCTTACCAAAAGTAGGCCTCTAATACTCGCCCGTTCGAGTTTAGACTCGTCTTCAACATGCAATCGGAGAAGTACATCCAAGAAATCACCATGATCACTCGAAGTTGACAACTTCGCCAACCTTGTATCAATCATGTTATCAAAAATCTCATACAACCGCTTCAAAATTCCCACCACTTTCTTCTCGATTCCTTGCAGATCAGCCACTGCAACGACCGGGAAAAAGTCTGAAATATTGGGCTTCCCCACAGCTTCCATAATTCCCGAAACCAACTCCTTGAACTCCCCGGCGTTCTCTGAATTAATGTCCACCAAATCCTTGGAAAAAAAGAGGTTGGATATCTCATTCACCATAGTACAAAGCAGAGCTCTTCCTATGTCCACTTTCTGCCCCATCCTCCCCCTCACGTGATCCAGCAACTCATCCACCTTCTTCGTCCTAAGGCTATGGTTAGCCTCAAGGTTTTGAGATGAGAAGAGGTGTGTTTTCATTAGGGTTCGGAAGTGGTTCCATTTAGGTGAACGGGACATCCCCACCACCGAATGGTTGGTGAGGCCGAGGTATTGGAAGACGTGGGGCATGGAACGTGCAGATAAGGATAAGTCGTGAGTTTGGAGGACTTGTTTGGCGGCTTGAGGGGAGGAGGCTACGATGGTGGTGGTTTGGCCTAGTTTGACGGAGATGATTTGGCCGTGGGCTTTGGCTAGACGAGCTAGGGAACGGTGAGGGGTGTTGCCAAGTTCGAGGAGGCTTCCGACGATGGGGAAGGGAGTGGGGCCAGGTGGGAGGTTGGAGGGTTTTGGTTTGGTGGGGAAGAGGAGTACTTGGAGGATGTAGAGGAGGGTGAAGGTAGTCACTGAGAGGAAGATGAGAAAAGTGTTGCTGGAGTAATCCATGTTACTTTGATTGTGGGAGTTATGGAATTAGAAGGTGTATATATAGAGTGTTTTTAACTTCCTCACCCACTTTCTATAAAT
Source organism: Hemerocallis citrina (assembly GCA_017893485.1). Lineage (NCBI taxonomy): Eukaryota > Viridiplantae > Streptophyta > Magnoliopsida > Asparagales > Asphodelaceae > Hemerocallis > Hemerocallis citrina. The sequence goes on along the minus strand of CM030361.1, from coordinate 2,469,817 downwards.
ATTTACCGGTGTTATCCTTTGCAAATTGCACGGTCTAAAATAGTTATTACGGAACTCATAAAATTACACTGAATTTTTTTAAAATGTAAGAGAAATTGAAGATACCTATGAATATCATTCATACCGTAATAACGAAATCTTCATTATCAACCTCACATAAACAGATAGTTTTGAGAATCACTATCAAAACATAATGTTATGAATATTACTAATGCTGATTGGGGGGTGTAGGGATGGGGGTGAGTTTGGAAAGAGCTGTGAGATTTTGTGAGGTTGGAAAGTGAGAGGGGAAGATACTATATTTGAGGGATTAGGGTTTTTATTTTGCTTTTATTTTTTAATAAAAATCATGCATAGTGCACATGTTAGTTAAATAGGAATTCCTTCTTTTACTCTCCTTTCTTTATTTTGAAATAGAAAAATAAGGGAGGGGTAGACTCTCTCTCTCTTATTAGTATAAGATATACTAGTATAACCCTGTGCAATATTGCACATAGTTTTTAAAATAATGAGAGAAAAACGATTTAAACAAATTCATATAATAACATATCTATAATATTGCACTATTTTTTATATTTGATTAAAAAAGATACGATTTTAATTCAAAATTTAGATAAAGAAAGAGTGGGGGGTTGCCTCCTGTTGACCCTAAGTTTGGTGTGCACAAAACGTATCATGTTCAACTAATATTTTCAGTTAAGATTTGCGGAAAATACAGAAAAAGGGAAATCAAAATAAAGATACAAAAGATTCAAAAACCAAGCAAAACAGGCATGAATCGAAAAGATTGAAAAAATCAAGGAAGAGTGCATCACAAGAAACATGTGCCTCAAATCTTCAAGAAAGCAAGCATAATTAAATTATTCATTTCTATTTTTATGAGAAAATGCTATGTAAAGTTCGTTTGATTGATTGATTAATTTTTTTGTATGAATATAAAGTAGATTCGCCAAATAAAAGTCGAATCTGCATGATAGCGGTTGACCGTACAAAATGTCGGTTGACCGTCACAACAGTCGAGCACTCATCATAGTTGAAAAGATGAGTCAGTCGACCGGTCATCGCTCAACTTTCAAGGCAAAAGATGAACGATCGACTTCTCACATATGCGGTCGACCGTAAACATGCATATTTGACTTTTTCAGAAATATCTTTTCTTTTTTGGAAAGATACATTTTCTCGCTCTATAAATAAACGATTTTACTGAGTATTCTTCATCCATTGCAATTCTAACTCTTCTGAACTAATCATTCAATCAACGATTCGAGTGTGAGAGCTTTTATTGTTTTCTTTAGTTAAGATCGCTTTGGATCTTGTGAGTTTTTCTTTTCTTTCACTTCGGTGAGTTTTTGCGGGATTTGCGTGTAGAAGCCCTGCGGGTGTAATAGGTCTCTCGGCCTGAATTTCGAGAATCACTATACAAAGGTCTAAAGTATAGTGGAACGCTTGTGACGAAGAATTGTTACAGGTAGGTGGTGTGGACGTAGACCTAGGGGTCGAACCACATTATATCTTGTGTTTTGCCTGCTTACTGTGTTTACTTTCTTTAACTTTTTTTATTTTACGCATTTAATTCAAGTTTTAAATTTCCGCACTATTACCCTATTCCCCCCCCCCCCCCGGGTGATTTACAGTGGTATCTGAGTGAGGTGCTCATTAAGAGCTTAAAAGCTTGAGCAAAAGGTCCAATGGCCGAAATCCCTCATCCTGAAAACTTGTACTCATCTGAGCCATTTATCTCCAATGGGACAAGTCTAACACTTTCACCTTATTTTGATGGAAAATGCTATTATATTTGGAAAGTTCGTATGTCCCCTATCTCAATCAACACTACCAACCTGGTGCTCTAATACCACTTTGTTGAATTTTAACTGCGAAATAACTCACCAACGAGAAACAAGAGAACAAAGATTAACCAAAAGCAACACACAAGAACACACGAGATTTTTTCAAGGTTCACCAAATGTAATGGCTACATCCCCGCACAGAGGCACTCCTGTGATTTTCACTAGAAATATGAATAACAAGTTTGCAAATCTCTCAAGAACTCACCACCAAGATGTAGGATTTCTCTCTATCTCTCTTTCTCTCAATGACGACTGTTATATCTTTCTTTTCTTTTCTTATTATCCTAAAATCGTACACAATACAATATATATAAGTTTACACAACTTCTAATCTCAGCCACTCATCAATCAGCTTCGCGACGGTCGACCGCAAGACAGTGATTATCATTGGTATAAATACCCGAAATCCGGATCCGACCCAGACCCGAACCAGACCCGGCATTGGACCGAAACCGATCCGGCCTATCCGGGTTCAGGTCCTAAAATGGGACCCATTGTACTTTCGGGTCCGGGTCCGCTCAAAAGAGACCCGACCCGGACCCGTTTAAAAAAACCACAAAAATCAACATAAAATAAATATTCTGTCATCATCCCTCACCTCCTTCCTCCTCAATTCTAAATCTTCTTCTTCCAAACTCAAAAATCATGCATTTTTTTTTCTCCTCTATTCTAAATTCTCCACTCGCCGTCTCCGCTCGCCGCTCGCACTCCCGCTCCTACCCGAACGGGTAGGAATATTTTAATAGGACCCAAACCCGGAACCGGACCCGATCCTCACGGGTCCGGGTCTGGGTCCAATTTTTGGACCCGTAGGGGATCGGGTTCGGGTCCAGGTCCGGGTAGTGAAGGACCCGACCCGAACCAACCCGATACCAATGCTAACAATGACGGTCGACCAGTTCATGGCTTCCACTGTACAGGGTCTAACAGAGAGTGGGTCGGTCGATTGTCCGATCGACCGGTCATTCCTACAAGTCTGCAGGGTCCAACAGAGAGAGAGACAGTTGACTGCACGGTCGACCGTACATTTTCCTATACGTGTGCGGTCGACTGTCTAAGTGCGACCGACCGCAACTTGCCTACAGCTGCTGGCTGCTTTGTACTGCTTACTCCATCTTCGACTCTTCTTCTCATATGTCTTCTCCAACCCCATTATCGTGTATTTGGATCCACAAACCCTAACATATACCAATTTAATGATATGAATAATGATGTATTATTAGGAAATGAATTTTTACGACAATACTATTCTATGACTGTATCACACAAAATAATTATTTTTATAAACAACCTTAATCTCGGCCAGACTTACCACATATTAGAGTTTCTTTAACCTAGCGTGGTGAATACCACTATTTACCAAATAAAACTAAAATACAGCAAGTCCAAGAAACAATTACACAAAAAAATTACAAAAAAAATTAGAAGATCTCTGTGGAGATGACCATTTGGCAAAATGACACTTAAGTGAACCCGCAGCACATATAAAATTAATAGATAAAAACAAAATAATAAATAATTAAACCTATAAAACATACTCCAACAGATTTAGAAGAATTCAAATTACATATAAAAGAACTAATGGAAAACAATCACATAAGAAAATCACAAAGTCCATATTCATCATCAGAATTCATAGTAAGAAAACATTCTAGAAAAAAAAAGGTAAATCTCGAATGGTAGTCAATTATAAGGAATTAAACAAAAATACTAAAAGATTTGGATATCCGCTACTAGATATGCAGATACTACTAAATACAGAAAGAACAAGAAAAATATATTCGAAATCCGATTGCAAATTCAGGATTTTACCATGTAAAGCTAACAGGAACATCAAAATAGTTAACAACATTTAGTACACTATAAGGATTTTATGAATGGAATGTATTACCATTTGGATATAAAAACAGTCAATGAGTATTTCAAGAATATATGGATAATATATTTGAAAAATCCAACAATTTTATACTAGTATATGTAGATTATATTCTGATAGGATCTGAAAATAAAGAGCAACATAAAGAAAATTTAGTAAAATTCATAGAAATAGTAGAGATTGCAAGAATTATACTATCAAAAAGAAAATGGAACTATTCAAAACAGAGATGAAATTCTTAGAAACAAAATTATCGCATGAAGGAATAGATTTGCAGCTACATATACCAGAAAAAATAAAGACATTTTAAAATATTTTTTTAAAAAAAAGTACAAGTCATAATCGGACTACTAAACCAAATAAGGGGATATATACCAAATTTATCAGCAAAAACAAATTGGGTATAAAAAAACTTAAAAAGTTTAAGAAATATGAATGAACCTCAGAGGATGAAGAAAACCTTATTATATTGAAATAACAAACTTCAGAATTAAATAAACTAAGATTACATGTTAAAGAATGTATAGATAATAGAAATAAATGCAAGTGAAGATAATTGGAGCGCAATATTAAATTTATTGAGATAGGTGAAAAGAAGAAAGACTAGCCAAATATACTAGTGGATCATTCAGAGAGACCCAACAAAATTACCACATAAATAAAAAAGAATTATTAGCGATCTTAAAGCAATAAAATAGTTTGAATTATTCATACTATATACAAAATTCACATTAAGGACAGATAATACCCATACAAAATTATGGATAAACAAAATAACATATCCAACTATAACAAATAAGATATTGATAATGTGGCAAATGGAATATGACATTATGAATTTACAATAGAAAATATAAAAGGAAAAGATAACGTTTTAGCTGATTATTTATCAAGGAATTAACTGTTTTATTTTTTGCAGAATGGAAACTAGAGTTCAGCAAATAGGACAGTACATAATTTTCCTTAAAAAAAGTAAAACATATTAAAGCAGCATTTAATCAATTACAATTACAAAAATGCGGACTCCAAAGTATGTTCTACCAGAACATATTTCAGCATGCAGCTACATAAAATATGATGGACAACGTTAGTAAAAAAATGAGTGAAATGGGCAAACCTACTCATTCACTAAAAGAATATGCAAATACATCTTCAAATAAAACTACATACAAGGCAGCGTTACTCACTGAGAATTCTCTTACCAAAGTATCAAAGAAAATATTATTTTTAGAATATATTGAAAAATTATGCCAAGTAACCGAGGTGAAGCGGTTCATTAAGACTATATCACAACAATATATAAACAAGGCCATCATCCTACCAGGAACTATTTCAAGAACAACGCGGGCACTATTTGTAAAATGACTTATTCATTATATTTATCAGTTCAGAGAATGTGATGACCTGATCCAATTGCCAATAGAAATTGTTGATTCTTAGTTTTGATGACTACAACACACTGTAAAGTTGTGCTACTTCTTATATAATGCAGGATGTATCAATGTCCACACTATGTATGATACATAAGTGCAAAGTGCTCCAATGAAGCTCTCAAAGAAAATTGATCAAGCTACAAAGGCTCAAGCTCTTATTCAAGACTCAAGACTCAAGACTCAAGACTTAAGACTCAAGACAAGATCCTTGCTTCAATGTGTTATTAAATGTCTTGTAAAACAAATTGTAATCTTACTTTTTTTGAGTCTTAGATTGATGTAACAGCCTTGTCATACACACACACACACACACACACACACATACACACACATCTTTATAATTGAGTGTTTTTCAAAAGATTAAAGGTCGAAACAGTTTGAATTAGATCAGCTGTTAAGTACCAGTCGACTGCCTTATTGCCCCAGTCGACTGTACCATACGAAAATGTCTGAACTCTTTCAAACTCTGGCCAGTCGACTCATCATGGCAACCCAGTCGACTGTTCAAGTCGTTTCGACAGCTTTTGGAATTTAAAACTTATTTTTCGAATTCAAAAGCTTTATATCCGTTTTAAATTAGTTTTATAAATTGTTTTACAACGTTCTAGTGATTCATCTCTATAAATAGAGCATAGGAATCACCATTGATGGGTTCCAAGCATTTTGATAAAAAAATTTTAAGTTTTTGCTTTTGAAAAAAATTTGTATTCAAACAAGCACTCTAAATCTTCTAAGTCTTGGTTCTCTGAATCTCAGTTCAATATAACATTGATTTCGTTTTGGACTGATTTCAGAAGTGACCTATTAGCCACTATACAAAAATCACAATCACAAAATAAGACTATAGGTTGATTGTATCTATTTTATTTTATTTTCACTCTCGGGTTGAGAGAGTGGTCCTATCGGTTGGAGAGTAGGGCTCTAGATTGCAGAGTCAGATTTTCACTCTTGGTTGAAGAGTGGGTTTGCTCTCTCTAGTGGTGAGAGAGGTCTATGGGTTGGACAAGGTTGTTGTCTAACGCCGTAGGGTATTCTTGTATTTTTTCAAGAATAGTGAAAAATCTCAAGTGGGTTGCTTGGGGACTGGATGTAGGTCGGGAGAACCGAACCAGGATACATCGTGTGTACTCTGTGGTTGTATTTTTCTGAACTTGTATTTTCTTTACTTGTATTTAATTCTTATTCGAAAACTTGTCTGGATAGTCGACTGCATCTCCTCTTTAAGTCGACTGGTCAGACTGGTATAACATACTTTTCGAAAACTTGTCTGGCAAGTCGACTGTTTTCCGCTATAAGTCGACTGATCAGACTTTTCTAAAATAATCTTCTAATCTGACGCCTCAGTTGACTTATTTCTCTTTTCAAGTCGACTGAACAGAAGAAAAAGTTCAATTTCGTTATTAATTTTTATACAACACTATTCACCCCCCTAGTGTTTCTTGCCTTGCCTACAGGATCCAACAGAAATAAATAAAGCAGCAAAGAGTTATTTTGGCCTTACAAAGGCCTCAAAAATATATGTTAGAATTTCTTCAGCAATCCCAGAGTATCGTGAAGAAAATGAAGATCTTCCAGCAGAACATGTTATGAAAATTGGGATGACTACCCAAATAATCTACGGAGCATCTAACATTGTACCATACAAAGCTGAAGAATTTGATAAGTTAATCCCAGAAAGACGGGCAATGAAATTCAAAAACATGTATTGTGAACTAAAAGACATAAAGTTAAGAGACATCAATATATGGATCTATGACAGTTTAGACCCAGAGAAAATAATAATGTATAGCATAGCAAAAATAAAACAGTCACAAGATATGTAGCGCCCCGAATTTCTAATATAATATCTCAGAAATACGTGGCACAATTTCCAGCATCAATCTCAATGTAATAGTAAACATAGCCAAGACATAGATAAATTTTTTAACTTTCATTATATCAATTCTTTACAAAGCACAACGAAAAATTAAACACCTTGAATTACAATTTCTTTCTTTTAAAATACATTCTTTTACAATTTACATAAGCCACATTATCATTCTACCATATGCATCCAAATCCCAATGCTATAGGTACTTACCTGTAAAATATAAGGCTAGAGATAATTCTAACCCCCAAAACTACAGAGGCAGTCATAACGGTGTGAGTGACATCAAAAGAAATACAATGTAAATAAAACATGAAGGATAAAGTTATAAGCAACACAAACCAACAGTTGTAACAGATGAAGCATGAAATGACAGTAAATAAAACATGAAATCATCAAGTGAAACTAGACTAAGTGTTAAGTGTAGGAAAACAAGAAAACAAACATGCATAAAACCAAGTTAAGAAAACACAAATACAGTATGATGACTCTCTAATGCATACTAGTCGGATTCTATGCATTGCATACTACATGGGTCCGGTGCAAGCCCTTATCGTTCTCCACTTTATAGGATTAGATCCCTCGTCATGCAACTAATCCTACTATAGTGATCGAAACGAGATTCAGAATACTCCGCGAATAGGCATCACACCTTTAATGCACAAGCATCATATAAGAATAGCTCAAAAAACCGGAGAATCACCTCCTTGCCGTGTATAGCACCGCAGCCCCTCAACGTGCAAGTACACAGGCACATCCCATGAATAGACCCGTCGGCCTTCGACATGCGAATGTACCTATATGTTCTCTGAATAGGCACTGTAGACCCTCGACACGCGAACATACCAATAGTCCTCTCGAGACCGAACACACAAGTCCTGGAACGCATCCGTTGGACTGGACCCCAAGAGCATATACTTACGTTTCCCAAGTTCCATCACATCTCCACTAGTATTTATCCTTAAGTTGATTATTATTATAATACAAATTCCCCCTTCTTCTAGAGTTAGTGTATCCTGCCAGACTTAATTCCACAACAACAACCCTAAGACCCAACTAGTCAAAATTCATAAAATCTCATCTGCCGGTTCACAAAACTCCCACTCAACTCCTAGAGATTCACAAATCGAATTTCAACACCAAAAATTTCAATAAAACTCTCATGTTCCATCATCAAAATGTTTATATCGAAAAAACTTCTTTAAGTCAACAAAACCAAATTCATTCAGTATACTCATAAATTTCTAGAATTGATATAAGGTATTCAATCCATTAAATAACTGAGAATCATATTTTTAAGTCATAGAATATCACAAAACATCAATTTCAACAAAAACCATATATATTCCCCTTTATAAAGTTATAGAAATACAATTCAAAATCTATTATAAACAAAATATAACTCTCTATAAAATACTGTAATCTGTAGCAAAAATATCACCTAAAACAGTTGATCAATAATCCATAATATCGAAGAAATAATCATTAAAATAAAACGATGAAAACTCAACAAAACAATCAGCCAAAGTGCTGACAGTCGACTGTCAAAGACAGTGCAAAACACGACGGTCAACTGTCGAGCAAAAATCTGAAAACCCAAGAATTGACAGTCGATTATCATCTTCAGTTCAAAAACGAAGCGGTCGATTGTCATATTCGAAAATTGACATCATTGAAATTCGTGCACCTTTTTACTGATACTTTGTTAAATCTTTGTAAAATCATAAATTTGCAAAAAAAAATTCCTGAAATGATCAAATACAACTTGTATAACATACAGGAGTTTATAAATCAAATCAAAATATCATCAAGATCATAAAAGAGCAATTTTTATCGAATTCTTCAAAATATTGAACTATGTGTGTGTGTGTGTGTGTGTGTGTGTGTGTGTGTGTGTGTGTGTGTGTTTGCATCAGTTAAAGCATCAAGAATCCATCTAAAATAAGTAGTATATTGTTCAAATCCATCCCAGTATCAAAACAACTCAAGATCCAATCGAAAACTTCACAAAAATCACAAAAATCAATTTCGGCTGAATATTCGTCAAACCCGAAAACAACTTATGTTCAAATCCTGCAATACTTATTCTTTTGATTCAAAACTCCTTCTACAACTTGTTATACACGTACATTACTAATTACAATAGTTTACTCATGAATATATGCGATTATAACATGTATATAATCAAGTTATAGTTAATCAAATTATCAAAATAGAGCATATATACTATACACACGGTGAAGAACCCTTACTCTGCTCACTTTTGTGCAATTTATATCATAAAACTTATTATATGCAATCAAATAAGCAAGAACATGATACAAAACAACATACCGATGATTTCTATTAGGTTCTTAACAAATCTCAAGTCATCTATATGTAATTTCAATCATCAATAGCATAGTTTTAAGGAAAAGATTCAATTTTTATTCATTCATCCATCATTAATTCACTATATCATCATACCATCATCTAACATGCTTTCTAATTGACAAATCATCACATACAACATGCATAGAACAACAAGAAGTCAAACATATGTCACTCACCTTTTTGAAGAATCAACCGAAGAAATAAAAAGAATAAGAAAAGTCCTTCTTTTTGCAAGAAAACTAGGATCCTCGCTTCGAAACTTCAAGAAATCAATAATAAAGAAAACGCTTTGTGTAGTGCAGCAAAGAGACAGCTGCACCTCTTTATATTGGGCCAAAAATAGGGTAATTAGGGTTTTGAATAGGTTTTGTAAAATAGACCTTTTGAATATATCCTTACATATATAAATCCTTATACTTGGAAATTAGATAAACCAATTAAATTTAGATTTAAAAACAAAAACAAACAACCCAATCTGGCTGGCACTGTTTTCAAAACCCAGAAAATAATTTTGTAATTTTAGCCTCTAAGTGGCAATTTTGCAAAAAGACATTCTTTAAGAAATTTGTGAAATAAATCAAATTCATTAAAAAAACGTAAAACTTTTTACCTCTGAGTTGGCTAGCCATCATGCTCAACCCAGAATCGGAAAAATCTGGAGTTTTCACTCCAAGTGGTAATTTTGCACAAAAGGCTCTCTTTTTGTAATATTTACAAATAGGTCAAATAAATATCAAAAAAATCCAGAAAATTCAAAAATAATACCTACTAATAAATATTAGGTTTTTCCAAAATAATTTCTGACTTTGAACTTTCCAAGAAAATATTTGCACGTGTAAAAAGATAAATTTCATAAAAATATTTATTAAATCATCAAAATTCATTTTAATTCATTTATTAATCTCAAAAACATTATTTAAAAAATCTAGGTTGTTACAAGATAAGTGTGATCTATTTGACAGCTTATACCATATACTATCTACAGGAGCAATGACATGTAAATCACCCTGGAGGGAGGGGGGGAATAGGGTGATTGTGTGGAAATTAAAAATTTAAATAAAATGCGTAAAGTAAGGAGATAAAGTTAGAGAAAACAAACAAAGTAAGCACGTAAGACACAGCAATATAACGTGGTTCGACCCACAGGTCTACATCCACACCACCTAATTGTAGCAATTTTTCACCACAAGCGTTCCACTATACTTTAAACTCCTGTATAGTGATTCTCGGAATTAAGGCCGAGAGACCTATTACACTCGCAGGTCTTCTACAAACAAGTCCCGCAAAACTCACCAAAGTGGAAGAAAAGAAAAACTCTCAAGATCTATAACGATCTTGACTGAAGAAAACAATAAAAGTTCTTACACTCGGATCGTTGATAGAATGATTAGTTCAGAATTGCAAAATGTGAAAAATACTTAGTGAATTCGCCTCTATTTATAGAGAGAGAAAATGTATCTTTCCAAAAATGAAAAGATAATTCTGAAATAGTCAAAACTGCTCGCGGACGGTCAGACGGTCGACCGCTTTGTTGAGCATTCGTCCGTTCATCTTTTGACTTGAAAGTCGAGCGATCACCGGTCGACTGAATCATCTTTTTCACTATGATTAGCAGTCGATTGTTGCGACGGTTGATCAACATATTGTATTATTTGGCGAATCTACTTTATATTATTTTCAAAACTAATTCTTCAATCAACAATAATTTACATATTATATCCTCTAATAAATAGAAATGAATAAACTATTTTTGCTGGCTTTCTTGAGATTTGAGACACATGCTTCTTTTCTTTGATGATTGAAATCTTCTTTGATACATGCATGTTTTGCTTGATTGCGAATCATTTTGGATCTTTATTTTGGTTTGTCTTTTCATGTAAATCATGTAAATCTAACCTAGAAATATTAGTTGTAAATGATACGTTTTGTGCACACCAAACTTAATGTCAACATGACAATGTCAGAACAGATAGCTGAATACTACTATAGTCTGATGAAGACAGAGCACCAGCATTAGTGTGGAGCATGTGAAGATGTCGGCCAAGAGAATTCTCTTTTTCTATAGTAGTCTACAATACGCAAGCAGAGACATATTTATCTCAATTATCGGCCTATGATGTAAAGCCATGAAGTGATCAAAATAATAATTGAAACTGATGTAATGAATGATGTAAGAACTTAATAATGTAAACTCTTCACTTCCTCTATAAAAGGATACACTTAGCAAGGGAGAAGGCAGAATATCTAAGGGAGAAATTTTATATAATCTTATAAAAAGAGTCAATCTGTAAGAAGTATGGAATTAGTCAAGTTTATCCTTCGATCATTTCTTGCTCAATATGGTATGACTAACTAATCATGTAACACTCCTTGTTAAAAATATAATATATAATATATGTATATAATAAAGAGGGGATGACATTAGTGTAATTATATTGTAATTAAAATTGTAGTTTTTTTTAATAACGAGGATAGAGTCATAAGACTCCCGCCTAATTTTAATAAAAACGAGGAGAATTACACAACAATCAAACAATTTTGCACTCAGCAAAACTCAAAGCAGGGTAAACAACAGAAGAAAGAAAAAAAGGTGACAAGAGGCAATGGAAATCATTGCTAGAAAAACAAAAGATGTCAAAACCTCAGACAGACAAAAAAAACTCCTTTATGGCAAAAGCGGAGGCAGCGACACAGGCTCGAAGAGGAAACCACAGCCATAAAATGCATAAACAAGCAGCAACACAAGCCAATCCTGACGCCACAAACCCTAACAGCCGCAACAACACTGCCAGGGGGATGGCAACGACGGCCAACCGAAAATGCTAGTTGAAAACCACCGAAAATGCTAGCTGAAATCCCCAGCGGAATGCGCAAAAACGCAACTGAAGCAACGCTGGGAAGCAGCAGGATCCGTTGGTAGCCTCAGAGGAAGCAACGAGCTGAAAGACCACCTGAGAAGGCAATATCAAAAAAACATGCCAATCAAAAAGGGAAAAAATGGCTGAAACACCAGCAGTTCAGAAACATCCCAATACCAGAAAAAGAAAGGAAATGACCAAAAACAAAAGTAAGACGAAAAGGGAAAGTAAGGAGTAGCGACTGAAACAAGAACATAGACCCAGTTAAATGCTGAAGAGTAGAGTAACGAGCATATAATCATACATACGATGCAAAATTTGTATAATCAATTTCAATGAATACACTTATTCAGATGACTACTACATCATATTCATTGCTTGTATTGAATTTGTATGCATACTATCAGTTTCATTTGTATCCATCAATTTCCTGATGAGACATATGGTCCGTATAATCAATTTCAATGGGTACTGCATACACTACACCTTGTGCTAAGCATTCAGAGAATAGATCCGGAGAATACCAACTCAAGCTTGAAATGAGCCACTATTGAGCTAATTAAAAGTGTAGTTAAATGAATATATGGAGGGGGCCACGTGGGTTGAAGCACTGCATGCACAAATAAGCTGCAAACGAATCGAGCTATTCGCGAGCTATTCGGCTCGAGCTCGGTCAAAGCTCGGCTCGAACCGAGCTCGAGCTCAAAACCGAGCTCGTTTCGTAAACGAGCCGAGCACGAGTTTGATTTTTTTTTTTTTAGGCTAAGCTCGCGAGCTATTCGGCTCGAATATGGTCAAAGCTCGGCTCGAACCGAGCTCGAGCTCAAAATTGAGCTCGTTTAGTAAACGAGCCGAGCTCGAGACTGAAGGTATTCGGCTCGGCTCGGCTCGATTGCAGCCCTATGCACAATGTGTTGTGTTGGCTTGTGACGTCATGACGACATCACCTGGTGCCCGCCTGGATTGAGAGTGAAGACAGTGCTTTCTTTGTATAACTTGATGACGTGGCTTCTTCGGTTGTACTTCATCAAAAGGAAAAAGAGTGTATTCATAGTCTCACATCGGGAATGCAACTAGATTGAATAATATTAAATATAATAGTCTATGATCAAGAGTCACCAATCCGGTTAACCATTTTTTGAGAGGCGGCCTGTGGTGGGCATTTATACTATACTATAATCTTCTAAATTGTATAAATTGTCTGAGCTAGGGGCAGAGTAAGAAATATAGTTTAGGTTTATTATTTCAGCCATTTTATTATTCATTTGCACACTTATTTCAGTATACACGGATGCTAGTCGGTGATGATTTTTTTTCAAAAACAGAGTCTGATTTTATTAAAATCAAGGTGATTTCAAAACAAATTATGGTGATTTCAAACTTTATCTGATTTCAAATACATACCTATCGTGGTTAATTTCAAAACTTGTCAACTTGAATTTCACATATTTTATTGGAATTATGATTATATATGAATATGAGAATAAATAATAATGATAGCATAAATTATATGAGAAAAGTGAGCCACATATTTATGGATTCGAATTCTCTGCATCACAAAATATGAGTGAATGGTGCAGTTACTTAATATTAACCGTTCATCGTAAATCATATTTGACCGAATGGTCAAAATCAATTGCATTACTTATATTTAAAATCAAACATGCTAATAGTTTCCATTTAAAAAAACTAGTAAGTTATACGTACGATAAATATAGTTTTTTTGAAGTAAAAATTCAAACGTAATATGAGTTTGAACCTAAGACCTCCTTTATAATAGTTATGCACGTGTATTGCGCGCGTTGGTAGATTTACAAATTTACAAATGACACTAAGGCATTCTCCCATTATAATAATAGTATCATGCACGTGCGATGCACGTGGAGGAAGAAGGAAAAAAAAAAGAGAAAAAAGGAAAATAATTTCCAATCTGATCCACTTTCGAAAATATTTACCAAACTGGTCCATTTCGAAAATATGCACGTGCGATGCACGTGGAGGAAGAAGGAAAAAGAAAAAAAGGAAAATAATTTCCAAACCGATCAACTTTCGAAACTATTTACCAAACTGGTCCACTTTCGAAAATATTTACCAAAGTGAGTTGGCTTCAAAATGACAGAATTAAAAAAAAAAAAAAATTAATGACAAATACCACTAAGGCCTTCTCCCATTATAATAGTAGAGATAATATATTATTATTAGAGATTTAACAGCCTAAATGAGAGATCTCTCATGAATTTTTGGGTAAGTTTTTTTTTTCTTTTTTCATGAAAAATTCCCTCTACAACAACTTATTTTTTTTATCTCTGCCTCTTCTACAAAATTTCTTAGCAAAATTTCTCTCATGTGTTTACACTACTTCTATTTATTATCTATCTCTTCAAATAATTGACAAGGAAGAAAGAAACTTTTTGAGATTTTAGAAGCAAGAAAGATGGAAGAAAAGTACCGTCGTTTCTTAGATTTTAAAAATGCAATTGTCTTATTTAACTTATTATCTAGTATGTTTTCATTATAACAAAAGCTTGTAAATGCAATTGGGGGATAAGAATTGTTTGCCCTTGTTCATGATATAACATTTCAGATTTTCTCTTGTCATTATATATATTGGGCATGTTAATGTTAAGCATTACCATTAACTTGGGTTTGGTTTTTTTTAATGGGTTTAATAATGCTATGTTTCTTTACTACAGGAATAATAAATAAAATTTTCAGAAGAGGCAGAGATGAAAAAATAAGTTGTCGTAGAGGGCACCTATTATAAATATTGAAAAAAAACTTACCCAAAAATTCATGAAATGATCTCTCATTTAGGCTGTTAAATTTCTTTTAAATGAAAAATATTCTAATTAATTTGATTGAAGCACATTTGATTTAAATAATACTAGTAATTTACATGTGTGATGCACGTAAAATTCCGCATCGAACCTAAGACCTCCTTTATATTAATTATGCATGTGCAATGCACGTGTCTGTTTTGTTATAATGCACGTGTTTGTTTGGTTACACAACCCCAACTCTCCCATTAAAATATTGGAGAAGTATTGTAATTAATTTTGAACATTCATCAAATTTGATTTACGATGGACGGTTGATCTTAAGTAAGTACACAATTCACTCATATTTTGTGAGTGAAGAGGATTCGAATCCCATATTTGTAGAGGAGGAAATTTTCCTTCTACAGATTAACTTCGGTGTCAAATTCTAATTGGTTGGATTATTGTTTTGGAGAATATAATTTTTTGGACAAAATATTGACAGATAAGGAAAATTTGGATATCTAAAACAACCTAGATCCGGGGTCGGCCTCCATATTGAGACAGGTGAGGCAGCCACCTCAAGTCCTTGATTTTTTTTACAATTTTAGGAGCCTCAAATTTGTAATCCTCTTATAAATACCAGTAATTTACATTTGCGATGCACGTCTTAATAATTATCGTTTTTTTTAAAAGTAAAAAATTAAGATGTAGTCTGAATTTGAACCTAAGACCTCCTTTATAATAGTTATGCATGTGTGTTGTACGCGTTGATAGATTCACAAATAATACTAAGGCATTCTCCCATTATAATATTCGAGATAGACATGTATTTTGCGCATAACAAAAATTATATTGTAATTAGGGGCCTCGAAAATAATTATTTGTGTTGGGTTTATGTCTTGCATACTATGTTGGATAAGAAGACGATGAGACGATGGAGGAATCGAGACTATCGGAGACGGAGTGAAAGCAAGGGAAACAGTCAGCAGCAGTAGCAGCAGGTGGCGTTGCGGTCGACCGTACTTGGGGTGCGGTCGACCGCCCAACTCTGCAAGAAGTTCCCGAAAGGTGAACGGTCAATCGAACTTAGGGTGTGGCGACCGAACGCGGCGCTGATGGATTATTTGGGTCGGATCTTGGTGATTCGTGAAAAGCCCAACTTGCTCTTCAAGTCAGATCTTACGGCTCTTATTGTATGGTTATCTCTTCATGAATATCCAATGGCTATTGTATCAAGATATCAAACTAGGTTTTCTCTAGATCTTTATATATTGTTGTTATTGACCTCCATTGAGAGCCAAGAGAGAGTACTTCATTGAAAGAGAGATTGAGCGATTCTCTAATTGTAAACAACTAGTACTTGCTGGTAAGGCTTGAGAGAGGGTCGTGGTGAGAATTGTAATATTCTTGTATCTTCTCTAGTTGAATAACATCTTGGGTTTCTTCTTTCCCGGATTAAGGCAAAAGTCCAAACCGGAACAAACTTGTGTGTACTTTGGTGTGTTTGGTATGATCTCATATGTGCTTGATAGTTTGTGTTGATTACATCGAATAACTTAACAAGATCCTAAGAGAGATTTTCGGTAGAAATCCCTAACAATTTGGACCTTTCCTTTGAGCTTTTGGGAACTCAGAGCCGACCCTGCCTAGAATCTCTTCTCCATTTTCTTCATCTCTAATATTATAATGAGAGAAAGCCTTAGTGTCATTTGTCAATCTACCAACACGTGCATTGCACGTGCATAACTAATATGAAGAATGTCTCAGGTTTGAGTCCTCACTATGTCAAACTTTTTACTTAAGTTTTTTTTATTAAACATGCATCACATGTGTAAATTAGTATCCATCTATCTATCTATAATATGATATATTTACTTACTATTTAATGGAAGAGTTTGTCACAAATAAATAAATTTTAATTTTTTTTGTTACAAAAGAAACACTACTTTTGTCACCAAACAAACATGTGCATCGTACGTGCAACTCAAATTCTATTTTTCAACACGTGTATCACACGTACACATCAAAAATTTTCTTCTTGATTTTTAAAAAATACGTGTATCGCCCATTCAGCTCCATTTTTTAGAATTGAGGCATTCATCGCACGTGCTAATTATTATTGACTTACGTGTATCACACGTTTAACTCTAGCTCTAACTCATAATCAAGATGCGCATCACACGTGAAAAATACTAGTCTTTAGAGCATCTGTAGTCGTTGGGGGATAAAATATGCATATATGCATAAATGGAAATAACAATCAAAGTTTTGCTGCAGTCGTCAAAAGCTATTTTTTAGCTTTTTATAATAAAATAATAAGCGGCGGCACTTCATGTGTCATCGGAGAAAAAAATAAATTAAAAAAAAAGTAATTGGAGCGGCGGCACTCAAAATGCCGTCGGAGGAATAAAAATTCGTCCTCGAAGTGCAAATAAAAAATTATAAAAAATTACAAAATCATTTCAGAAATTGCAAAATAAAATATAAAATTGCAAAAACATTACAAAAATTGCAAAAAAAATTATAAAATTGCAAAAAACTCCGGACGGCACATGAAGTGCCGTCCGAGATATTGGGAAGGCAAGGGACGGCACATGAAGTGCCGTCCGAGGGATTTAATCTTTTTGGGGTTTTTTTAATTGAAAAAATATATATATTCAAGCGACGGCACTTGAAGTGCCGTCCGACAAAAAATATATATTTTTTTTTTGTTGGGACGCCACTTGAAGTGTCGTCTCAACAGCGACAACCTGGTCGGAGACAGCGACGGCCAATCTCGTCAGAGGTAGTGTTTATAATATCTTAAGATTGTTAGATGTGGTTAGGAGGAATTAGGATTAGGGTTTATCTCATAGTCGCTTAAAATATTATACCCTACTTATTAGTATTGGAATATCACAGAGCACTACCTCTAAACCAGCTTTTATATAAGATGAACTGGATTTAGGGTATTGGGCTTTATGCCCACTCAACCCGGTCCAACAATTAAGCAGATAACACGTGCTTTGCACGTGTTGTTCCATAGAATATTATACACAATAATATTCTATTATATTGAGAATATACATATATATCCAACAAAAGGATATGTATGACGGACTTGCCATAGTTTGTAGAGTTTATTTAATTATTTATTCATTAATTTATCTATTTTATCGTTTGGTAGTTAGTTAAAGCACATGTGTTTGAACCATTATTTCGTAGGTTATTTATTTATTAATTTATCTAGTTTATTTTCAGTAGTTTGCTAAAGGTATGATATGCTCTGATCTGTGCCTTGGTCTGATAAGTCTAGAAAGAGGATCGTTTGACCGTGCAAGAACCTTCACCCAAATTTCTAATAAACAAAGCAAAATTTGATTGTTGAATAGAGACTATTTGGTGAATTTCCTGTACGATGTTTCCAAGGAAACACTCTTCCCTCTGCAATGAATAATACAGATGATGAACAACAAATGTATAGTCAAAGAAGAAGAACAACAAGAACACTGTATTAATCTTGTTTTCCAATCAAATGGATAGGCTGTAAAAAAACTAGTCAATTGTTCCTAGCTCGATCAAATTGAGGAATCCTCACTTTGTCCAATCACCATCTTAATTTGAAGTCTTTCTTGTGCTATTGTGCAGTGCTTCCAATCAGGGTTGGCCGAGAGCTCATGGGAGTTCGAGGTGAAGTGAGCCTCATATAGAGTATGAGGAAATTTTCCTCATACAAAGTGATTATACTTACTTGATGGGACCATTATGGCAGATCCACTCCGTCCATCATGTTTATCATGCTAATGGATGTATGTGTAGAAAAAATCAAGTGGTTTGGAAGTCATTCACCCATGCATCATGTGGTTGAAAAATGAACGATTTCAACAGTAATATAAATCGAACCACAAATTAGATCCACATGATGCATGGGAGAATGACCTCCAAACAACTTGATTTTTCTACACTTACATCTATTAGCATGATAAACATGATGGACGGAGTGGATCTTCCATAATGGCCCTACCAAGAGAGTATAATCACTTTGTATGAGAAAAATTCTCTTATACAAATATGAGACTTACATTACTCACACACACACACACACACACACACATATATTACTGCTATTTTTTGGTGTGGAAGCAAACAGATGAATTTGTGAATTCTTGAAGAAAACAAGTACGCAAACCTGTTGATTTTCACCTGCATGTTGACTAGTTTCTCGCTGCTGCCATTGTAACATTCCGTAATTTCTAAAAAAAAGCTATATATATATATATATATATATATATATAGGTGATGGCAAATGGCATATGGGGTAAATAAGAGGTGGGGGGCCCTGTGTGTTTACAGCATAAAGGTGCTGTAAAGGTTGAAGCACGTCAATGACGTGGCTTCGGTGGGGCCCAGGAGCCATGTATGCTTTACCGTCTTCGTGTGCGTGTATTATGACGAGTGGGGCCTCTCGAAAGGGGTGGCTGACGCCAGCGTGCCAGAAAGACATTAGGGTATGTATTGAAATAGTCCCACATCGGGAGTTGTAAAAAATTAATTAACTATAAATAATAATGCCTATGATCAAGAGTCACCAATTCGGTTAACCATTTTTTGAGATGCCACCTGTGGCGGACAGTTGTACTATACTATAATATTATGAGATATATGTACTAGGTTTGCCCGTTGACACATGCCTACGGCACGTCTTCAGAACGGTGCACTTGGTTTGATTATATAAAATAGTTTTGGAGGTCAAGCAAATTAATTGAAGTAGCAAATATATTATATGAGGAAGCAGTATATCTACCTTAAAGCTCATCCATCGTCTTCTTGATCATTAGCTTGAACTTACCTGGAATGCATATAGTTTGTTAGAAACACTACATAGAGTTTTTTTTAACTTCAGCATCACTTTTAGATGCTTGTAATCGTTATGCAAGGACATTATCATATAGATTTTATAGCACTTACTCTAATTCCACAACCACTATGAGCATGTTTAAATACAATGGTAATGCAAGTGAAGGTGTGAAGGTATCTACAATACCAATAATCTAAATATTTGTTTGTCTGAGACTCAGTTTGCAATTAAAATATCTCTTATTACTATTTCAACCAAAATGAAATACATGAAGTTGTCAAAACTCTAATCCAAGCTAATCATTTCTTTTATCTCCACTTTGTCTCACCATTGCACCTTTATAAAAAAAAATTAATGGATAAATAACAAATTTACTTCAGCTGTCTTTCTTGAGTAGAGAGTTTGCACCCTTCACTGGTAAACTCCAGTCATCCCAATCCTATATATCCAAACATAGACTAAAAATTGTTATATGTTATATTATCCATGGTTTCTAATAACCAGTGAAGGGAACACTTCACGATAGTACTTTCTCTTATAGTAAAGAAATTAATGTTGCATATTTGCCAAGTTATTTTAAGTTGTTGGTCAGCTTACATGTCCTGTTATGGTTTGAAAGCTCAAATTGAGGCCACCAAATAATTCATCTCTCACTTGCGTACACCTTAAATCAAAACCAATAAAAAATTCATCAAATAAATCACTAAATTAAAATTTTTAAAACCCAAAAATAAAACAATCATACCTCTCTGAACTTAGATCCCATGCACACACAAAATTCGAGTCAACAAAAAACTGAGTAATCCTCTGCACACACAAAATTAAAAATTAGAATGAGAATTCGGTTAATGAGATGAAATTAGAGTTGTCGCATTGCATATAGAGGCTCTCGATTCGGTGGAGGGGAGTCGCCGATACGGAGTCACTTGATATTCGCGCTCTATTTTGTGGAGGGGAGTCACCGATACGGAATCAGCAGCGGATCAGATATCGGCGGCGACATCATGATTGAGGTTCGAAATTGACCTGGATTTGGATTTTCTTTGAGATTTTGAAATTTTCAAAATTTTGAAATTTAAAACTTTTTACATTTTTTATTTTGAAATTTTAAGTTTTTAAAAAAATTTGTAAAAATTTTATTTTTTTAAAACTTTTTACATTTTTTATTTTGAAAATTTAAGTTTTTAAAAAATTTTGTAAAAATTTTATTTTTTAAAAAAAATTTGAAAAATTTTCTTTTATTTTTAAAAATTTTTAAAAATTTTTAAAAATTTTAATATTTTAAAAAATATATATATTTTTGATATTTTTGATTTTTTGAATTAATTTTAAAGTTTATAATTTATAATTTTTTTTAGTTTTTTAGTTTTTTTATTTTTTAAAAAAAAGTTTTAAAATTTTTATTTTCTTAATTTTTTGAAGGGGGGGGGGGAGAGAGAGAGATAATTAAATATATAAAGGAGTTGTTTTGGGTGGTGGGATTTAAATTTGAGTTTTGGGGGAAAACTTTTGAGGGAAAAAATGTGTTTTGTGAGGTTAGATCTGGGCCTTTGATTTTGGAGGGATTGAAGGAGAACCACTTGAGAGCTTTCTTTGTGTTTTATTATATAGATATATATAAATATGTATAAATAAAGTGATGGCAAATGGCATATGTGGTATAAATAACTTGTATATTTGAGGTGGGGCCCTGTGTGTTTATAGTATAAAGGTGTTGTAAAGGTTGAAGGACGTCAATGACGTGGCTTCGGTGGGGCCCAGGAGCCTTGTATATGCTTTGCTGTCTTTGTGTGCTTGTACTGTGACGAGTGGGGCCCCCGGAAGGGGTGGTGGGGCCCCTGTGTGTTTACAGCATAAAGGTGTTATAAAGGTTCGGGCACGTCAATGACGTGGCTTCGGTGGGGCCCAGGAGCCTTGTATGTTTTGCTGTCTTTGTGTGCGTGTAATGTGACGAGTGGGGACCCAGGAAGGGGTGGCTGACGTCAACATGTGAGAAAGAAAGCAGGGTATGTATTGAAATAGTCCCACGTCGGGGTTGCAAAAAATTAATTAACTATAAATAATAATGTCTATGATCAAGAGTCACCAATTCGGTTAACCACATTTTGAGAGGCAGTTGTATTATACTATAAATAATTTTTGTCTTCTAAATTGTATAAATTGTTTGAGCTCGGGCCAGGGGACACCGGGATGGATCCAGCTGATGAACCCTCCGACGCACTATTTAAACTTAGGACAGATCCGTTTTTAGGCTATTAGGCTTTGAAGAAAGATCCAGTTCCCAATTTGAACATGTTTGTAATTAAAATTACCGTTTTACCCCTAAGAGCTTTAAAATTCGTGCCCGATTTGAACGATCCCGATTTAATCCTATTTTTTAGCCATATCGAATATATATATATATATATATATATATATATATATATATATATATATATATATATATATATATATATATATATATTCATTCGTATGATTTTATTTGTTATTAGAAGCACTTGCAAAATACTTATATTATATGTATAAAAAAATTGAGTGCCCCTAAAAATGGTGAAAATTGGGGGCTCAAGGGCCCCCGCGATAAAATTATTCTGGCTTCGTCTCTCTGCATGTTTCTAAGGAGGGCTAGGGCTTTATGTCGAACCGAACAAATTATGGTGAAGTATTTGTGAAGCTTGGTTGGCTCATGTCTCATGGGTTCTTCTTGCATATATAATTATTTGTGTATGAACAAGGAGATTTATTATCATGATTTTGAGGGGTGAGGCTTATGAGATTGTATATAATTAATTTGTTTTTCTTTTCTTGCGAATGTTTCATTAAATATTTTTTATGAAAGGCTGAGAAGTTTTTGACCTCACAGTTTTATCTATAATAATAAATAATCTACCGTTTAACTTGTATTTGCTGAAATAAATTAAACATACTATAACTGAAACATACAATGTAGAATAAAAAAGAGACAACATCATGAAAAGGAGTACCGAAAGGCAAGTCCTGATGTTATTGAGCAATAGAAACTTAAGAACTGAACTCTTATTCTGATATTTTCTTATTAAACACAACGACATCTGCCATCTTTAAGTTTTTTTTTTAAAAAAAAAAACCAGAAACTTAAGAACTGAAAGAAAAACTTTATTAGTTAGCCCTAATGTATCAGAAGTCTGAGAAGAAGTTACAAGTCTGTCAAGAAGTTGGCTGACATATTTTGAAGGTCATAGGGTCTCATGGTCAGTCAAGACCGCGATATGGCCGATTGGAGCTCAATAAAATCCGTTAAATAATTTTTAAGTTCTTCCACAAAAGCTGAACCCCAGATTTCTCCCCCTTCTTGACTGAGCATCGGACGTTCCCGGGTGATTTGAATCATCTGGTGTATTTCCAGTGAACTATTTGATGGATGGTTAAGAACAATTTTGTCAAATCAATTCACCAAATTTTGGTAAAACAATTTCGGCTTCGGAAAGCCCATTGCCAATTACACTGGCATGTGTCTAGCTATGAACATCCATTTTTTTAGAAAACAACCTTTAAATATTCAACTATCTTTATTCATATGCTCTTATTTCTCAAATTTGTAGTAGTACACAAATTTTATGTTATTCATACCCCAGCAATTTATTTGCTTGACATTTCGAGCAATTAACACACATGCAGTCTATAAGGAACATTGTTTAGTTCACACACATCACTATGTATTATTATTTAGACCATATATTGGATATACATTGGAGAAAACCATAATTATGTACAACATAAAATTAAGTACAATAGTTTACTTGCCTCGGGCTCGGGATCAGCATGTTATCATTGTCGTAAAGAACTTATTGTTAGCCTCGTGCGTGCTTAAGTTCTTTAGCACAATGACAACACTACTCCTAGATCCAAAGACTGGTAAAATAATGTACTTTTTTTTTTTAATGTTATAAATAATGTACTTTTTTCTCTCTCAAATATATCCAATAAGCTAAAAGTTAATTACTTTCAGATCTATTTGACTGGCAATGGGATGGCCGGAAGAGGCACCGACAAGGACAACGAAAACCCAACGGGTGTGCGCGCCAGATTCTGATCCGAAATTGCTCTTCCGATTTGGGTGAGGTCCAAAACTTTTTTTTGCTGTTTATTTTTTCCTTTTAACTAATTCCTCCTAAACGTTGGATTAGTTTTTTCAGATCCGAAAAAGCCGGCCTCCTTCTTGTAGGATAATGGCTCGATTCTGGTATTTGGTATCTGCAGTGTTCGAAAGTTTCAGAGCTTCAGTCGACTGGGATGGAGGAGCAGTCGACTGTCCAGAGGAGGTTTTCGAAGACTGAGAATACAGCAGCAGCAGTCGACTGTATGTGGGA
Organism: Hemerocallis citrina; assembly: GCA_017893485.1. NCBI lineage: Eukaryota > Viridiplantae > Streptophyta > Magnoliopsida > Asparagales > Asphodelaceae > Hemerocallis > Hemerocallis citrina. Next base: position 2,445,618 of record CM030361.1, on the reverse strand, counting down.
GTCAGTCGACTGTCGACGGGTTTTGGATCCAGATTCGGCCCAATTCGAAAGGCCCAATAGTTTCCCTATAAATACACCCGTTAGGGTTTTGTAAATTGTAACACCTTATTCGGATTTTGCAGCCGTCATCTCTTGTAAAGGCTTTGTTTGCCCATTGAAGAACATAGTAAAGAAACCCCAACCGCCCCGTGGATGTAGGCATCGTTTTGCCGAACCACGTAAATCTTGTGTTCTTGTGTTGCTTGCTTTTCTGTGTTTTCTCGCTGGTTCTCTCTTTGTTTCCGCGTTGGTTTGATTGTTGGTTTGATTCGTATTCGCGCACAACAAGTGGTATCAGAGCAGTTGGTTCGACCTAGAGGGAGATGGCGGGTGATGCAGATGCAACCAAGGATGTTGTGGGATCAAGTTCGTCAAGAACAACGATTCACAACGCAAAATTTGAAGTTGAAAAATTTGATGGGACAAACAATTTCGGGATGTGGCAATGTGAGGTGTTGGATGTTCTTGTTCAACAAGAACAAGATGTTGCTTTGGAGGTAGAAAAACCAAAGGATATGTCCGAAGCAGATTGGAAGAAGTTGAATCGAGTTGCGTGTGGGACTATTTGGCTCTTTATTGAGAAGGCTCAGAAGTATGATTTGATGAGGGATACCGTTGCTGCGGTGTTGTGGAAGAAACTCGAAGACAAATACATGAGGAAAAGTTTGGAGAATCGGCTGTATTTGAAGAAGAGACTTTTTCGCTTCACCTATACGGAAGGTATGTCTATGAATGCTCATGTTGAATCATTTAATAAATTATTGGCTGATTTGTTAAATTTGGATGAGCAAATTAAGGATGAAGATAAAGCCCTAATTCTATTGAATTCATTACCTGAAAGTTATGATCATTTAGCAACTACTTTATTATATGGAAAAGATACTGTGAAATATGAAGATGTTGCAAATGCTTTGTTGAATAATGAAACTAGGAGAAGGGATAAGATGGTTGATAGAGAAACTTCTGAAGCGTTGATTGTAAGGGGCAGGACTGAGACCAGATCTGAGTCCAAATCTGGGAAAAAGGGAAACAAATCTCATTCCAAATCGAGAGGAGTTTCGAAGGACAGGAAAATACCGGCCAAAGATGAATGTGCTTTCTGTCATGAAAGGGGGCATTGGAAAAAGGATTGTCCAAAGCTACGAAATAAGGAAAATTCGACTGCAAATGTGACTGTTGATAATTTAGAAAGTGGCGAGGATTTTTCTTTTGCACTTGCTTCTAGTCCCTCACTTTATCAAGAAGTATGGTTTCTTGATACAGCAGCCTCCTATCATATGTCTTGGAAAAAGGAGTGGTTTACTTCTTTGGAGTATATGGATGGTGGTGTAGTTTTGATGGGAAATGATGCACCTTGTAAGAAGGTAGGAATCGGGAAGATTGAATTGCTAATGCACGATGGTCTTATTAGGGAGCTTTCAGATGTATGGTATGTTCCAGATTTGAAAAAGAATTTGATTTCACTTGGTGCTTTGGAGGCCAGTGGATTGAAATTTGCTAGTGAAGGTGGCATTCTGAAGGTGACTAGCGGATCACTCGTGGTGATGAAAGGGCAAAGAAAAAGGAACTTGTTTTTCTTGCAGGGAAAAACATATTTGGGTCAGGCTGCTAGTGTAACTGAGAAGCCTAAACAGGTTGTTCCCGACTCTACCAGGTTGTGGCATATGCGACTCGGGCATGCAGGAGAAAAGGCCTTGCAGGGGCTTGTGAAGCAAGGGTTGCTTAAAGATGCTAAAGGGTGCAAGTTGGAATTTTGTGAACATTGTGTTTTGGGTAAGCAAACTAGGGTGAAATTTGGTACAGCTGTACATCAGACAAAGGGTATCCTCGATTATGTGTACACAGATGTTTGGGGCCCTACTCGGACACCTTCTATGAGTGGTAGACACTGGTTTGTTACTTTTGTTGATGATTACTCCAGACGAGTTTGGGTATATACCATGAAGCACAAAGATGAAGTTTTGACATTGTTCACAAGTTGGAAGAAGAAAGTTGAAAATCAGACTGGTAGGAAGATTAAGGTTCTGAGGTCAGATAATGGAGGGGAATATAAGAATGATCCGTTTCTGAAATTGTGTGAAGATGAAGGGATCCAGAGGCACTTCACAGTTAGGATGACTCCACAGCAAAATGGGGTTGCAGAAAGGATGAACAGAACCTTACTTGAGAAGGTAAGATGTATGTTAGCACAGTCTGGATTGAAGAAGACATTTTGGGCAGAAGCTGTTATATATGCAAGCCACATCGTCAACCGTTTACCATCAGCAGCACTTGAAGGCAAAACGCCTATTGAGGTATGGAGTGGTAAATCTGCATCTGATTATAGTTTTTTGCATATATTTGGTTGTCCTGCTTATTTTCATGTAACTGAAACTAAACTTGATGCAAGAGCCAAAAAGGCTATATTTGTTGGTTTTAGTACTGGTGTCAAAGGTTACAGGTTGTGGTGTCCAGAACAGAAGAAGTTAGTAATCAGCAGAGATGTGACTTTTGATGAGACCAGCATGATTAGCTCGGGACAGTCGACTGGTGGTATAGGACAGTCGACTGGTGAGCAGCAGAAGAGTGGGACAGTTCTTCAACAGGTGAGTAGAAGAAGCTCGGGACAGTCGACTGGTGTACAGGAGCAGTCGACTGGTGGTCCAGAACAGCAGAAGAGTGGGAGCTCGGGACAGTCGACTGTTAGCAATAATCAGTCGACTGGTAGGAGAGTTTTCCAACAGGTGGAGTTAGAAAAGTTGTCAGTTGAGAATCCTGTTCCTGTCCAAGATGAAGATGATGTGGTTGATACTGAGAATGATGAAGAAGTTCCTATCCAGCAGGAAGAATCAATTGCAGTAAGAAGGCAAAGAAGAGATATCAAACGACCGTCTCGTTTTACAGACACAGTTGCATTTGCTCTTCCCATTGTGGATGATGAAGTTCCCTCCAACTTCAAAGAAGCTACTAGAAGTTCAGAAAATGCAGATTGGAAAGTTGCTATGGATGAAGAGATGAACTCTCTTCACAAGAATAAGACTTGGGATTTAGTGCAACTACCAAAGGGGAAGAAAGCAATTGGTTGCAAGTGGGTGTATACGAAGAAAGAAGGTCCAAAAGGCAGTGTTCGATTCAAGGCTAGACTAGTTGCAAAGGGATATGCTCAACAGGAAGGTATTGACTATAATGAAGTGTTCTCTCCAGTTGTGAAGCATCCTTCTATTCGGATTTTGTTGGCATTGGTAGCACAGTTTAATCTTGAATTGACACAGATGGATGTGAAGACTGCGTTCTTACATGGGGATCTAGATGAAGAAATTTATATGTCGCAGCCAGATGGGTTCAAAATTGCTGGGAAGGAAAATTGTGTTTGCAGGTTGAAGAAGTCTCTCTATGGGTTGAAGCAATCTCCAAGGCAGTGGTATTTGAGGTTTGATCAGTTTATGAAGGTGCAGAGATATTCCAGAAGTGAGTTTGATCATTGTGTCTACTTCAGGAAATTGCAGGATGGTTCTTTCATATATCTGTTATTATATGTGGATGATATGTTGATTGCCTCTAAAAATGCTAAGGAGATTCAAAATTTGAAGAATCAGCTGAGTTCTGAGTTCGAGATGAAGGATCTTGGTGAAGCCAAGAAGATACTTGGGATGGAGATAGCTAGAGACAGAGCAAAGGGCGTAGTAAGTTTGACACAGAAGCAATATCTTTTGAAGGTGCTGAAACGGTTCGGTATAGATGAGAAAACTAAACCAGTTAGCACACCCTTAGCCAGTCATTTCAGAATTAGTGCTTCTCAGTCTCCAAGTACAGATGAAGAGAGACAGTATATGGCGAATGTACCTTACACTAGTGTGGTTGGCAGTTTGATGTATGCCATGGTTTGTACTCGACCAGACATCTCTCAGGCGGTGAGTATGGTTAGTCGATATATGCATGATCCAGGCAAAGAGCATTGGCAAGCGGCTAAATGGATTTTGAGGTACATAAGTGGCACCACAGATGTGGGTTTGAAATTTGAAAGGGATGACAATATTAGCAGGTTATTAGTTGGATATGTTGATTCTGACTATGCAGGTGATCTAGATAAGAGGCGGTCTACTACAGGCTATTTGTTTACTATGTCTAGAGCACCTATAAGTTGGAGGTCAAATTTGCAGTCCACTGTAGCGTTGTTTACTACTGAGGCTGAATACATGGCGGTTGCTGAGGCCATGAAGGAAGCCATTTGGATACATGGACTTTTGAAGAGCTTGGGAATTCATCGGGAAAAGGTGGAGGTACACTGTGACAGTCAGAGTGCTATTCATTTAGCGAAGAACCAAGTTCATCATTCGAGGACCAAACATATTGATGTCCGTTATCATTTTGTGCGTGATTTGATAAAGGATGGTGATATTCATTTGGTGAAGATTGGAACAGCTGATAATCCTGCGGATATGTTGACCAAAGTTGTTGGGGCAGCCAAGTTCAAGCATTGCATGAACCTGGCTAATATTTTGCATGTTTGATAATTTGGCATGGGCAGTTGGGATAGTACTTTGCTATTGGTTTGTTTAGTATGTGATATCATACTAAGGTGGAGTTTGGGTTCGTTTGTTACATTTGGTGATGAGCAGTTGTTTTGAAGTATTTGTGGAGATTGCTTGGGCTACTTGGAAGATTTCACCAAGGTGGAGATTGTTGGATATTTGATTTGGAAGATCTCGCCAAGGTGGAGATTGTAGGATAATGGCTCGATTCTGGTATTTGGTATCTGCAGTGTTCGAAAGTTTCAGAGCTTCAGTCGACTGGGATGGAGGAGCAGTCGACTGTCCAGAGGAGGTTTTCGAAGACTGAGAATACAGCAGCAGCAGTCGACTGTATGTGGGAGTCAGTCGACTGTCGACGGATTTTGGATCCAGATTCGGCCCAATTCGAAAGGCCCAATAGTTTCCCTATAAATACACCCGTTAGGGTTTTGTAAATTGTAACACCTTATTCGGATTTTGCAGCCGTCATCTCTTGTAAAGGCTTTGTTTGCCCATTGAAGAACATAGTAAAGAAACCCCAACCGCCCCGTGGATGTAGGCATCGTTTTGCCGAACCACGTAAATCTTGTGTTCTTGTGTTGCTTGCTTTTCTGTGTTTTCTCGCTGGTTCTCTCTTTGTTTCCGCGTTGGTTTGATTGTTGGTTTGATTCGTATTCGCGCACAACACTTCTCTCCCAACGTTCACACGTTCTTGTATATATTCCAAACTCCCATTCTTCTACAACGACTAGAAAAAAAAATCAGATCAGATCCACAAAAGAAATCTCCTTCTTCGCTGCTTCCGCAAAACCTTCTCTGGTTCACTGAAAAATCAGATCAGATCCACAAAAGAAATCTCCTTCTTCGCTGCTTCCGCAAAACCTTCTCTGGTTCACTGCTTCCACAAACTCCCCCTCTCTGTTTTCGCTTTCGTTCTGGGTAAGGATAAGTTCGGGTTAATCTCTCGACGTTGTGTGCGACAGCGAGACGCCGGTGATACTGGGGGTTTTACCACTAGGAACATCTGCGAAGAGTCTGCACAAAAGACCGCTGATCAACTCTTAGGACAGTGCGTTTCGCGCGACTTCCCCATAGGCCGGTAACTCCGTTTTAAATTTATTTTGTTTTTTATATACAGTTGCGAAAGAAATCAAGGATTCGAGATAATTTTTAGCAACACTTTATTCAAATGCTCTTATTTCTCAAATTTGTAGTAGTACACAAATTTTATGTTATTCATACCCCAGCAATTTATTTGCTTGACATTTCGAGCAATAACACACATGCAGTCTATAAGGAACATTGTTTAGATCACACACATCACTATGTATTATTATTTAGACCATATATTGGATATACATCGGAGAAAACCATAATTATGTACAACATAAAATTAAGTACAATAGTTTACTTGCCTCGGGCTCGGGATCAACATGTTGTCATTGTTGTAAAGAACTTATTGTTAGCCTCGTGCGTGCTTAAGTTCTTTAGCACAATGACAACACTACTCCTAGATCCAAAGACTGGTAAAATAATGTACTTTTTTTTTTAATGTTATAAATAATGTACTTTTTTCTCTCTCAAATATATCCAATAAGCTAAAAGTTAATTACTTTTAGATCTATTTGACTGGCAATGGGATGGCCGGAAGAGGCACCGACAAGGACAACGAAAACCCAAACGTCTCGGTCATGTCAATATCGCTTGGTTTCATCCCATTCGGTAAACTCCACTTAAACGCATATATCAACGAGCCCAGCATCTGATGCACCATCAAGTGTGCCAATGGCAATGCTGGACACATTCGTCTGCCAGAACCAAATGGTAACAACTCATAGTTATTTCCCTTGTAACCGACGTCGCTCCCTATAAATCTCTCAGGTTTAAACAATTCTGCGTCCTCCCAAACGCTCTCATCGTGACCAATTGCCCACACATTAACCAGCACCCTAGTGTCTTTCGGAATTGTGTACCCGCCGCTTAAATCTACGTTTGATTCGGCTTTGTGAGGTATCAGGAGTGGAACAGATGGGTGAAGCCGAAAAGTTTCCTTCAATATTGCTTGCAGGAATGGTAACTGAGGTATGTCTGATTCTTCTACTTTCCCTTTTGGTCCGACCACTGACACGAGCTCTGCATGTGCTTTTTCCATTATGCTTGGCTGTCGAAGCAGTTCCGCCATAGCCCATTCTACCAAGATCGAGCTTGTATCGCTCCCAGCAATAAAATTGTCCTGCATGCATGCATGGTAATTTTATATCTATAGCATATTAAATTAATGAAATACAAAGAAAAAATATCCAATCATAAATTTCTTACTTAGACTTTATTTTGTACACTTTCAAGTCTTTCAATCTCAACATTTGAAACTATATTTTTTTCTCAG